>JAGFMF010012021.1:784091-809305 GCA_019455555.1 Galemys pyrenaicus | reverse complement strand
CTGTTATTGTTATTATTATTATTATTGTTCTTATTCCTTTCCTTGATCCTCCTTTGGTTCCCTTATGTTCCTCCTAAGGGAGGAACCATCTGGTATTTTAGAAAATCACAACTTAAAAAGAACAGAGTTACTTCAAGTTTGGGATCAAGAGACTAACAAAAGTCAATGCAGTTAGCCTATTCAATTATTCATAATAGTATGACTGATTTATGGAGTACATTAAAGGATGAGCAAGAAAAATAAAGAAAAGTTTGATATTGGGGTAATGGCCAGATGTTCTAAGACTTAAAAATTTATTAAAAATTTTGAAAATCTATACAAAGAATACATCACAGCTGGATCAGAAAACCTTTAGAATATAGAGATTAAAATTAAGAACTATAGTTGACATATCTTCTCCCATTTTGATATTTTGTCTTTATAGACACAGGTACTTTTATAGATCAGTCAGGATTTTTGAAAGTCTTTTTTAGTAAGCCATCCTTAGCAAAGTTGATTTGGGGTACTGAGACTGAAAAACAGTTACAATGGTAATTATTTCGCTCTGAACATTTGATTTTATACCATTCATTCTCAAAATATAACTGACAGAAAATACTACGGAGAATAAACAAATGGCATTATAAAAAGTTACATTAAATGAATGGACATTTATTTCTAAAACACAAAAAGATGACTTTTCCCCCTCTGTAACATGATAGCGATACAGTAAAGCAACTAACCGGAAATAGTTGAAGATACCAGAAGTTTTATCAAATAGGAAGAACACAATGGTAAATGGGGCAGAGGTTGTAGAGTTGAGTGTTTTAAAGTCCACACTAATTACGGTATCCAGTCACACTAAGATTATTTGAGACTAAGATCACTAAGATCACTTGCTTGATTCAAATAATGCCAATCTTAAATTTATAAAAGAAATGAGAAGATACACTGAACCTCCAATCCAGTAGATTTAATTGTTCTGCTCTGTGGCCTGGACATCAAGGTTTTTCATAGCTCCCCAAGTGACTCTAATTTCAAGCAAAATAAAATGCCCTGCTCCAATGAACCACATGTTCTCTCTGTCTTGTAGTTACTTTGAGTCTTTGAAATATTTGTAAAAGTTAGAAAACTTAGAAATTTTATGTAAATATGCACATTCTTGACTTCTCTTAACACAGTAAAATACATGCACCCAAGTTCCCTCATACAACAATAAACTAGATCACAGTTCCTCTGCTTCTGGACAGGGCATACTCACTCCTATTGCCTACAACTCCCACCAATTCCTGAATTCTTATACCTGATTGCCTTTATTTATGATCTGCATGGACCCTAAGAGCATTTGAACTTGTGACCTTTGTTCTAGAAATTCCAGAGCAAAGCTGAGATCTGAATTTTCCCAGAGGGAGACCATGTGGCTCAGATAAAATTAGCAGCACTACTAAGGGTAGCTAAGAGGAATTTGGACATCAAACAATCAACAAGCTTATGATTCATTACTTTAACACCCATTGTGAATTATAAATAAATGTAAACCACTATTTCAGTCTTTTTTTTCCCCACTATTTCAGTCTTAAAGAGACTTATAACCCAGCTGGGAAAGAAATAACAAGCATGAAAGAACTCAAGATTAACTCAAAATAGTTTGTAATTAAATTGGTTATACAATCTCTTTAATGCCTCTGGATTTCAAAGATTTGGATTAGTAAGAACTTGGTCTTTCTAGGAATACTTCATAAGGTAGTATGATTTCACCATGTAACTTGCTGGGAAAGGACAGGTATGATAGCTTGAGAATTTTCTAGAGCCAAGATGACTCATGCCAAGCAGGACTCAATGCTATTGGTCTCGCTCAAGTGGAAGATAGGTTAGAGGTCTAAAGTCATACCAGGTGAAGGAATTCATTCAAATAATGTTTAAGGGACTGGACATCTTTCAATTTTTTTATTTTTCTTTTCTTTTGGTAGGTGCTTGCTTAGGTACAAAGTAACGTGATGAAAGATAAAAAGGAAAGGAAAAGAATTAGCCCTGCCTGGGCGACTCAGATCCATTACTGTGCTAAATGCTTTGCATCCATGAGCTCACTTATCCTCATTAGCACCCTGGAAAGCAAATTTTATTATCCATTGGAAAGATGAGTAAACAGACTCAGAGGATAATTAACTTCCCAGGTGGCACAATTGAAAAATAGTAGGACAGGTTTTTCTGATACAAATCTATGCCTTTCATATTATACCACAAACTTATCTATCCTTACTATGGAAGATTTGAAGGAGCAGAGCCAAAAACAAACAGAATTAATTGGCACTATTACAGTGGGTGAGAATCCAAAAATTCAAAGGATCTTTCAGAAATACCCAAGCTGCTTCCTCCTATATCACAACAAAACCATACGGGATAGTTTAAGTCATCACGGAGCCACAACATCATTTGAATGGTGTAAATAAAAACCAGGCCATGTTTGAGTAGAAAGTAAAGTAATTAATAGTAATTATTGAGTGTTTTGTCCATTCATGTCTTTCAAAAATATGTAAACACTTATTATGGGTCTTGATGATACTTCTTTTGATACAGGCAAGCTCCTCCTTTTTTATAACTTAGAGATTAGTGGGGAGTTGAGGACAGGAGAGAGAGTCAAAATTGGATGAGTGAAATGCAGGGTAACTCATACATGGTAACTCATGCATGGTAAGTGCTAGGATGGAAGAAAAGAAAGTTATGCTATTGCAGTGTTTCTCAAATTTAATGTGTATACAAATTATCTGAGAATCTTGCTAAAATAACTGTGATTCAGGAAGACGCAATGGGGCCTAAGACTGTGGATTTTAAACAATGTCCCTGGTGGCAGAGATGCTGCTAGACAAAGGAGCACACACTGAGCACCAAGACTTTACAACTCAGACACATCACCTAGCCAGAGTGTAGCATTTACAGAGGTTCCCCACATCCCATTTTCCACCAGGCAGTGCAAATGGGTTAGGTAACTCTCTGCACGATACACCATCAGGACAAAAACAGAACTACTGACTTCTCTTCCTGACTTATGACCGAATATACTACAGCACACCACTATTACTAATTCTATTTTATCTAAATATCAATACTTCATTAAGAATGGGCTTTAGCATCCATTTTCATTCTTAAAAAATATTGCCAGAAATATTTGTTTTCATTTCTGAGTATTTGGTGCCCCTTAAACTTGCATCTCAGGTGACTGTCTCACTTGCTGCATTCTAGTCCCAGCCATCCCTTCCTCTGTCATTGTTTCAGTTTTGGGATCTCTTCATACAGAAGCCAGAATCACACAGCCTCCTGCTTGGAACACATAGCTTGTGCACTTCAGCAAACTACACGTTGGTACAGCAGCAACATTTTTGTAAGGGGTCCACCTAAATCTAGGGTATCATTCACTGTCTCATCATGAAATAGTCTCTTAAGATCTTGCCTGGTTTTAATTTATGGGCTAGGGAAGTTTTCTGGTGTTGCAGTTGACTGTAAGAGTTTATAAAGGCTTTTTTCTGTCAGTCTCATTTTTTGGTGCAGCACCTTTGTCCACATTTTAAACCCAATTTAGGTCAATAAGAGCCCAAATGCTCAGTGTTTTATCTATGATTTCTCAGAGCAATTTCTGTCTCAGGAAAATGTGGCAGAAAGGACCAAAGCTCCCTTTTCACAGCCAGGTCCTACAGAAAAAAAAAAAAAAACCCACCTCACCACAAAACAACTATGACCTTTGTCACCTTGGGGTGGATCTGTTTGTCATGAACAGTGGGGAATGAGCCCTAAGAGATCCCAGCTGTACCTCTTGCCTTAACATGTATTGTATGCTCTGCTTCCTCATCTCTGAAGCAAAGCAATGCAAACCAGGCAAAGCTTGAATGATTCACCAGCTCTCTGTCTTCTGAAGTTCCCTCTTTTCATGCTCAGTGTAGGTGTATAACTTTGCAAATTTTATGTGGAAGGAAGCACAGCACAAATTTTAGTACTCATTGTTATAACTAGATAGATTTGAATCAGAATGGGGAGGAAACCGACCCAACCTATTTCCCTTCCCCAGAGAAGAGTAAGTGACAACTACTCACTGGTCCAACAGCTCTCTGAACCTACTTCCTGTTACTCAACTTGTGATCTCCCTCCCCAAACCCTGCTCATTAATAGACAATAAAATGGAACACTATTATTTAGTTGGCTCTACAATTTGGTTAGCAGGTTTGCTCCCATGGGTTTCTTTGTGTTTCCCATGGGTTTCTCTCAAATCTTATTCATCAGTCCATGAGGTCCTCATACTTTCTCTTTGGGAAAAATCCAGTCTCATTGCCAAAACTATCAATTACAAAATCAGAGATCTTTAAGTTATGCAACAAGTTACCCTGCCATTGTTTTGTTTGATGCAGTCAAAAGAGTACGTATGACTCACAGGGGTAATAGCCTGAGTAGCAGCAGTGGCTCTGGTTCCCTGAATGCCACTTCCCACTGGACAAAGAGGTGACCACTGCACAGTGTGGTGACATTACAGGGCAGGAACCATGACATCAGGGAACCTCAACTGTTTAGGATGATCTGCTGACCCTTTGCTCCACAGAAGGCGCTCTGTACTCTAAGTGTCTTTGGTATATAAATATCCTAAAAAGAAATTCAGAACAAAGGCAACTATAGCCTCTGCTTGAAAGACATGTAAAAGCACAAGGGACCATAGACAATTATCTTCCAACAGAACACTCTGTTGGATGGATGTGTGGACATAAGGAAAATGGCAACATCAATGGTTTGCACAATAGAGTGACTTTGATATCTCTTATGCAAATGGGAATGTTTGGGGGAAAGATCAAGTTTTATTTTGATATGCTATTACATAGCCAAAAGAAAATGTCAAGGTGGCAGTTGAACATGTAAGTCTAGAGGCCTAGATGAGAGGTAGGAACTAGTAATAAATATTTGAATGTCATCAACATAGGAGACATTTAAACCATGGAACTTGAGATGGTGGCTAGGGTCCAAATTGAGGTCTGGGACACTCCAGTTTTAAAGTTCAGATAGGAAATTAAAAATCAACAAAGACAACTAAGACAATGTATAGTCAGTGAGGGGACGATGAGTTCAGGAAGCCAAGTGATTATCTATGTCATATGTTACGAGGAGTTTGAGGACAATGAAAATAAAATGTGGACTGGTAGTGTAAATGGATGTAAAGCAAAGAACTATATGAAAGTACACTCTTAAGTGTGTGACTCATTGAAGTAAGTAGACAACTGAAACTGTGAGATGATACTTGGCCTTTATATAAAAATAGATATAAAATTTAAAATAGGTTACATAAACTATGACCAAAGTGCAACTTTAGTTCCAATGCTCATTGTCCCTGTAGTATTTACTGAGGATAATCATCCCTTCCCCTGGATGAAATATTGAGTATTCACCATGTGCAAGTCTTACAACAGAGCAATGGAAGAAAACAATCATGACACTGGGTAAGCCCAGGAATTTGTGTGCTCTTAGGTAACATAAGTCCTATACTCATTTTCAACTGATAATAGTCTCCCTCAGGAAATTAAAATGTCTAGCCCTGTGTAATTATCAAAACCATGCTGACAACATTAAACATTTTCACCTAAAGGCTCTCCAGTCTTGGGCTGGAGACTTGCAGTGGTTGACTTCTCTTTTCTCCTTGCTCACACTCCTGAATTCACCAACTCCTTTCTCCCCCTCAGCCCTGAGTAGAGAACACTGAGAAAGAAGTAAGATGTTCCAAGCCAACGAGCCGTTAAAGACACTTCCATGGGAAGACAATCAAAGGGATTTTCATGCAATCTTCAGAAGTTACTGGCTGGCCTTTTGCTTTTGTAGGTCCTTCAGTGAATTGGCTAGTAGTTCTCTGTTCTGACTTGTCTCTTGTGACTCCATGTTCAATCTCAGGGCAAGAGACTGTTTTTCAAGAAACTAACAAAAGGGAAAGAATGTTGCAATTTGGGACCAAGTTGGAGAGCACTGGAATGGTGAGGGAAATAAAGAGTTTAGGGAAATAAAGAGTTTCAAGAGAGGGAGTATGCTTTTAGCATTCAAAGAAAAACAAGAGTCTGAATAATTATGCTACAAGTGTGGTCTGGTTTTTTTTTTTTTTTGGTCCAGACAGAATGGCCTTCTAAAATTATGTGGCTTCTCCAGTTAATTGTTCAGTCTTCACCTTTTGTTGATTAGAGAAAAAATGGAATATGTTAGACGCATTAGAAGTTATACCATCTGGTAATAGCGTTGCCTGAAGGACAAAGAAATACAAAAGTGACTCTAAGATTTACCATGGCTACTCTAAGAGATTGATAGAAGAAATGACTAATTTTTATTTTTCAGTACTGAAATAAAATATATAGAACCTAATTTGAGATTTTCCAGAAAAATCTATGGGCTTAAAGCCAGGATAAATGACGAGAGTAGAGATAAATGGTGAGAGCAAGAAAACAAAAAGGAAGAGATGACAGAAGCTAATTCTGAGGTATACTTTCAGGGGAAGCAAGGAGGAAGTTAACATTCTCTGCCAAGAGTGGGCATAGAAGCCCGGTACAAGAAGATTACATATCAAATACCTGATTTATCAGAATTCTACAGCGATGTCAAGAAATAAATTAAAAGAGTAGCCCACAAAAAGAGGTGAAAGTTTTCCCCAGTACTGAAGCCAACAAGTGATAAGGCAGGGAACCCAGGAAGAGATAGAAAAGTATGAAAGACACAACTTTGTTCATAAAATCACAAACCTTAAACCATGTTGATTGACTGAAACCATTAGCAATCTGGTCACTCCATCACTGAATATTTATATTTTATAACTTAAGAGTCTGACTTAAGAGGCGCTACAGAAAAATCTCTATACAAGTAGAAAGAAAACAAAACAAGACAATTCATGTGACACCTTAGCAAGCATTCAGGAGCACCCAACACTAAGATTTGCTTACAAATCTTAAAATATCCAAACTGAGAAAACATAATCCTGTGTGGGTTTGACAATAACAGGAGTAGAACTTTGGATGATTCTGGGTTTTTCAGCTTGGTCTTTGTTCATTGCTTTATCTGGCCATTTGATTGAATTTACAGCTGGACACTTAACTACAAAACTTTTTCTTGTAGGTTCAGACGACAACCATGTGCATCTCCGTTAGCCTGAGCGGTTTTGTGGTCCTGGGTTGTTTGTTTGCACCCAAGGTGCACATCATCCTATTCCAGCCCCAGAAGAATGTGGTCACACACAGGCTGCATCTCAACAGGTTCAGTGTCAGTGGAACTGGGACCACATATTCTCAGTGTAAGTATGGCATTTGGCACTGACCCCGTCACACCTAGAATTGGAGTGGTAGGCAGGTAGGGGAAGCGGTGGACATAAGCAGGCACAGAAAACACATGTTCCACCCAAGAACAAATTCAATTTAATTTTAATAACTTCTGGCTCAATCACCATGTGCCAGGTACTCCACCAGTGACTCAGAGTTTTGCTTTTCAGTACATACATTTTATCAGGGAAGACACACATTAAATCTATAACTACATTGAGGGTTTTTACCATGTTGTGGAGTCTGAGTATGTGGTTGCTAGTCCTTGAATCTGAAATCAGCTCAGTAGAGAATCCTGAGATCACTACGGGCTCATTCTAGCCATGGCTTACAGATTCTAGAATGTTGGACTAGATCGGTGCTCTGTAAAGTATATTAGGTGCTTAAGCTGTTTCTTGAAAATTAAAAGATAAGCAAATAAGATTGAAATTGCTACACCCTAAATACTCCATTGGAAGTTCAAAACTTCTCCTTTAACATGAGTATATTAAAGGCCATGAAAAGCTCTATAGCAAGGAAACATATCTAACTTTGTTGGTTTCTTAAAAGTTTTTGACCACAGGAAAGCCAACTCAGATCCTATGGAACACACGTTTCAAACTGTTGGAATAGTTTTCTACCTACTGCAATGACAGTGTTTTTTTCAGCTGAGAACCAACTGACAAGGTGGTATGAGCTGATGATTCCAGGATAACCTCCAGTCCCAAATCATCTCTCTCCTACTGGCCTGCAAATATCTGAAACACTCCCTTTAGAGAAGCATTGATTTAATTTCTTTAGAGTCATCTAAAGCACAAATATACCTAAAAAGGACAAACTTTTTAAGCCATTTCTGCTCATCTGGTATGAAGTAGGAGAAAATCACTCAGAGAAAGCAAGGGAAGGGACTCAGAGCCACGAGAGAGAGGTGGAGGACTGGAAGTGACACAGACAAATGACTATTCCACGATTTTGCCTGGAGTCGATTAGAAAGGATACTTCAAAATAGCTCGGCATCACTGAGAGAGCAATCACATTAGTGCCCCAGTTTTTCCAACAAAGTACATAATTTAGAAGGGTAGCTCTTCTCTCAGCAAACAGGCAAGGCTGTGGTTGAGAACAGGGTTCAGTGAAACAGTATTTGTCACTCTAGGTACACTGCTCTGGGGGGGTGAGACCTCACCGTCTTTGCTGCTGAATTTGCAGGCTTCATAGTGCTTCAGTACCAAGACACAGTAAAACCTATGAATCATATTCCTTGGATTTTAAAGAAACCTGCTATTTCTTGAGCAAACAAATCTCTCCTAACGACCCAACTATTCTAGCTATCTAGACCAGACAAGAAAGAATTAACAATAAAACAAACAAAAATAATTAAAACAGCTAACAGGAACTATTATGTATTGTTTTGCACGTGCTGGGCACTGAGCTCAATGTTTTCTATGTGTGTGCATGTGTACTACAATTTATATAATGCTCAAAACTCTTTGAAATAAAGAAACCTGCCAGAGCCACACATATTGGAAGTAGCAGAACCACTGTTTCAAGTGTTTCTCTGATTTCTTGGCTAGAACATCAAACCAGTGTTGTGCTGCTTTGCCCAGAAAGTAAGCTAAGAAAGTTCCCTCGAAGCCAATATTTGGTAGACTTTACAGAGAGAACAAAGGGAAGGTTTACCCTAGACTATACATCAAGATCTACGCAGGCAAAAAACAGTCTTGTTGAGAGCATATGGCTCTTAGCTGTTATTAGAGCAATTTTAGCAAAGTCCTTAACTGCTCCACAGATATTGTTCAAATTTTCATATATGTAGACCTCAGTAATTTAAAAGTGGTGACTATTTCTAACACATATACTTGGAATTAATAATCCCCTAAAGGGATAATAGGGATATTTTTACCCAACCAGCTCTCTCCTTATTTTTGGAAATTCCCATTGACACAAAAGCAGTGTAGTACAAGGGACAAGCTTAAGTTGTCACTAACTATGCAAATCTGTTAGTGCTCCAAAGAATAGTGCTCCATGGCTTCATGGGAGCTATCTACCGAACACATTTTAGGAGTGTTTGCTACTCAGTGAAATTCTAAGTAAATTTTTATGTTTAAAAATGTCTAAATTTAGACTTTATTTTTTGGGCAATTTTCCTGTAGTTAATCCAAATTAAGGAAGTAGTATTTTAAAAAGTATTCATATAGCATCTTTAGGTCATTTTAAAGATATTTTCTTTGCATTTCCAGGTATTTCAAAGTATATAAGAAATTGAGACATTGGTCTCACCTATAATTCTGTGTCTTTTATGCAAAATGTTTTTATATTAGTGAACTCATTTTGTCCAGATATCAAAATATCACAAGTTCCATTTTGTAAGAATATAGAGAAATGAAGTTACTTTTCAAGGATATATCTATGATTCAGAGTTGTTATTTATCTTCCTTCCATTTTACTAAATTGGAATTGTTTATAAAATCCATTAATACTTACAATGATCGAGTACCTTCTCTGCACCAGAAATTTCTAAGCACTTTGTACACAATGGTGCCTTAGAAAGAATTTCGGGTCCCGCAAAGCTTAGTGCTTAGAGCAGTGGTTTTTATACTGTAGAGTATAACCCATTGATGGGTCACGAAATTTATTTAGTATGTTTGACCAACATTTTTAAAAAGGACATTGAATTTTAAAATCACAGTGTGTCATCTATAATGGCTCATAAAATGTTCTCCAGTTATGTGTATGATATTTGGCTTATTTCTGTTACATAAGCAATATCACATATTTTTTATAGTGAGCTGCAACCAAAAAAAATGTAAAACCCACTAGGATATAGGAACAGTTCTGTAAATGAACATGTTACTAACCTACTTCATCAAGAATTTAAGTAACTCGTTTAATGTTTCAGTGCCTGTTTCCTCCATTATATATTCAGCTCAATTTATAACTAGTTCCCTCTTAAATACTGGGAAATAGGCTGTTTTACAAACCAGGAAAAATTTCAACTACTCTGAGTTCATTAGGTGAAGATGTGTTTTATTTAAGTTGTAAGTAATTCTTCCAATTAACATTATGCAGGAATTTCATTTATTGAGTTATTGTTACCTTTATTGTTGCTGGTTTTCTGACTTACTTTTTTCCAGCAGTAAAAAGACTAACTTTATGAATGGATGAGAACACGCGAGTATAGCAAAAGACTTACTCCCACCCTTCCTCTACTAACACATTTAATTCTCTATTCCCACATAGTAAGAACCCCGAATTAATTTAGTGTCTTGAAACAGCAACTCTTTCATTAGTTCTCATAATTTTGTGTGTTAGGAATTCAGGCTAAATTCAACTGAGCAGATCGTCTTCTCCAATCAGACAAGACTGAGCTGGTCTTGGAGGGTGCAGAATACTTTCCGTTGTTGTTTGATAGCTTGGTGGGACCTCTCTCTACATGGGATCCCCAAGTGCATGACACTTGGTAGGGACCTGTCAAAGAATTTGTGGCCATTTCTATGATGTGATATTCTCCAAACCCTCACTTAATCCAGTGTTACACTGTGATTGGGGATTATAATAATTCATCTCACATAATCCTATAGAACACCAAAAAGTCACCTAGAGTAGGTTATAACCACACTCATTCCCAGTAGCTCTTTGGCAAGAGAGTAGGGAAGATATCTCATACTTCGGAACTTAGGTGAGCTCCCTTGACACAGCTAAGGTGGTTGATAGCAAAAGGTATCAAAATTGAGTTTTAAAAACTGAACAATTGCTCTAAGAAGATCATGACCAAACTCAGAAACAGTCATAGAATAAAGGACATAGCTAAGATGTTTTGTTCAGATATTTTGAAAAACTGTTTGAAAACTGTTTACAGATTATTAGGTGCAAAAACAATCTGAGTTATATTTGGCTAAATATACATAATAGGAGTTAGAGTAATAAGACTAAAGGACACATTAACTTCTTTCCATTAAGTGTAACCATAGGTTCTCAATATTTGTGTAAAACGCTCTTTGAGATGAAGATTTCTAAACTTCAACCCTCATTCAAAGATATTCTGATTCAAGGGATTTGGGCAAAGACAAAAAATCAGATTTGTAACAGATACACAGCTAGTTCAATGGATGTGGTCCAAGCAAAACATTTTGAGAACCCTGACCCAAGCCATAATGTCTGCTCATCCAGGTATCAGCGGAGATTAAGATAGTCTCTGTGTAGACCCTCAAAGAGGAAGCAGAACTGGGTTTGGTGAGGGAGAGGCATTCTGAATCTCCATTCTTTGCCTCAAAGTCAATGATCACATCCATGTAGTTATTTCTCCAGTTCCCTCTGGAAGTCTCCAGAGAAGGCATTTCTGACATAAAACCACCTGGCTATTCAAAAAAACATGCACTGAAAATTGAGCTGTTCTGGTCAATAACACTGTTTTTCAGAGACCCTGAAATACTAAACTCACTCTTGTAATGCTGCCCTCACACCCACACACACATAAGCAAACTGCCTTTGTATATGAATAAGAAAGAAAAGAGGTCATTCTCTATTTTGTTCAGCTTTAGAAGCAAAGGGACTTTCCAGAGCTGGTTCCCAAGGACAGGCAATCAAGAACGCGTGCTGCAAATGTAAGTGGAACTGCATCACTTTCAATGCAACAAATTGGATGTACATATGAGGTTACACAGCGTAAAATCCTGCAGGACCCACATGGGTCAGAGTATTGTTGACGTGAACATGGGCTTGCACCAGTATAGACTGGGAGAGGGGTGAGAAATGGAGTGTGGCTTCTAGTCTTCAGAGCTATTATGTGTCCAGACTTGATCCTAAGGGGATGTGTGTTTCTCTTGCTCCTGGTGATCATTCAGATGGATGGATATCATTATCATAAAGATCAGTGAAGAGGCTTCTGCTAACTAGTGATGCCCAAATTTGGCTCCCCAAGGAGTCATAGGCATATGGAGATTGATTTCCTCTGCCAAAACCTTATTCAGAAAGTCACTTGTTTAGACTGTACTATGGGAACTGCTCAATTAATGCAATTTTCTTTACTACAATATATTTTCACACCATATAATTTTCCACAGAGTTATAGCAAAAAATCAAGCACCTGAGGATCAGACTGAACTTTTCAGGGACCGAATCTTTGAAGATATCCCACTTAGCAGGGGGCAGACGATTGCCAAGTCTGAATATGATTTTATAAGAGAAAAGAAATAGCACCTTTATGCCCAAGTTTCTTCTCTACAGTGCAAGTCTAGAAAAATAGAATAATATGGTTGCAGCTTACAGTTCAGGGAGTCCCATAATGACACTGTGTACTAGCCTGGCCAGGCAAATTAGCAAGTTATTTGGCAACACAGACTAAGTTGACAGTCTTCTTTGCCACAGGCATAAGTATATTACAAGCATAAATCCTCACTGGCCACTGCAAGAGGAGCCTAGAGTATTCAGTAAGTTAAGCCATCTGCTTCTTGGCAGAATACAATTAGTGCATCCAAATCTGATAGATGCCAATCCATTTTCATTCTGAGAATGGGGGAATAGAATCTCCAGCTGTAATAGGTAACCCTACAGTATTAGGGAATTGATGTTTAGTAACTCTCCTGTCTTCCATTTAATATTCCCGTTGGATTTGCCTCACAATCACTTTTTGCAACCTGTAAACCATTTTGTTTACCTCTAATATTTTTCTAGGTTTTCCCCAAGCAAAAGAGCCCACCTTCTTTAACAGTAGTGACCAGAAAGGCTAGAACAGAAAGGGAGGCTAAGGATCATTTATTTAATAACTGTACTTCTAGAAGAGAAAACAGGTTCCTATCTATTAAGTACTTTAAGGAATATGATAAGTTATGTCACCGATAAAATGCTGAAAAGCTTCATGTGGCTTTTCTGGTCTCTGGATTTTCTGTCTCAGTTCAGGTAGAAAATTCGTCTCAGAGTCTGTTCTCACAATAGGAATCTTATTCAATGGTATTTGTAAGCTAAAAGCTTTCCTTCAGCATCAATCTGATCGTATCTTACTCTATCCATATATATGCAGACTTATTTTCCTCTCTAAAGTCCATACCATGTTGTTCAACAGCATAAATCCTGTCTGTCTGAGACCCTAGTGATCACCATATCCAGGTTACACACAGAGGTGTGATATTCCTGAAGACTGTGCAGAGTTTCTCAGAAAATATGATTTGAAAAGAAAGTATTATTATTGTATTATTACTATGACTTGTTAAAATTTTATGTCAAAGATATGATTTTTCTCATTTAAGTAAGATTAACTCCACTAGAAAGGAGTATTGCCCACTTTTAAAACCAAGTATCACTTTCTCAGACTTACATAGTTCCCACTCTGTTCTCAGCATCTGAACAGAATGTAATAGCTTTGAGATTTCCTAAGCCAGAGAATTCAATATTGTATGAGAGACCCCCATTGTCATTCATTTCCATATAACCTCAAATTTATTAATGCTCTTAGGAATGTGGTGCCAGTCTCAGAGCTTCATAGATGTATTCACACAAAGAGAAATATGTAATGAAACACTGCCCGTACCCTGATTTCAGATGACCAATATCTTACAACAAAGCAATCACAAAGTTTAATATCAAGTTTGATGTTAAGATATTATACTCTGTCTCCTTCCTATGTGCTGTTCATTTTAAATGAAATTCTCTTAAGAATATCCAAAAATGGAGATATCTGTGTGCCTATAGCAGAAAATGCCTGCTGATGGAATATTTTTAAAAGGCATCCACTCTACCTGGCGTAATTTCAGAGACTTTGAGAGAGGGCTCACTAACCTAGGAAATGTGACCGATTTGATCAACAGTTCACTCACTCATTCATTCAAGAAATTCTGCGTCCTGATTCAGCTCAGGGCACAGACAATAAGGGATAGCATATGCAATTAAGTGATATGGGGAAAGTAAAATGGGGCATAAACAAATAAGGCTCACTGGGGATAGAATTTCTTATAGCGTATACAGCCTCTCTGATGACATTTGAGCAGAGACATAAAGGAAATGAAAGAAGAGAGACATGCGCGGTCTAGGGGAAGGACTTTCCAGGCAGAGAGAACAGAAAAGGCAAAGGTCCAGAGTTGGAAGGACACCACAGAGGTGTGACTAGAGGCAAATGAAAAAGAGGAACATGTGAGGAGACAGGATAGAGAGGGCTCAGAGAGTGACTTGGGAAGTCACTATAAGGACTTCTACTTGTCTGTTGAAAGAACTGGGAAAACAGTGGAAGGGTTCCATCAGTGGTGTTGCATGACCTGATTTTAAAAGGATCATTTTTATTTATTTATTTTTCCTATCCAGAGGCTTTATTTGTTTTTTTAATAAATTCATTTATTTAATTATATTTGACATCATTTGTATTCCCCAGGGAGTTCCCACCACCATTCCACCCATGCATCATCACCTCAGTCCCTTGTGCTCTTTCTGCCCTCATCCTAAAGGGATCATTTTTAACTGGATGGTTTCACCCCTAGGAATAAAATACGGGAACCAAATAAGTGATCAAGGAAAAGAATAACTAATAATAATAATAATTAATAAAACACAACATAAACAAAAAGACAAGGACAAATCGGGGACACTTTGTGGGGAGGGGGGAAGGGAAGGGTTGAGGGCAGAAAGAGCACAAGGGACTGAGGTGAAGGTGCACTGGTGAAATGGTGGTGGGGAACCCATGGGGACCACAAATGATGTCAAACATATATAAATAAAGGAGGGAAAAGGATCATTTTAACTTTGTGAGCAGAATATAAGGCAGGAATAGGCAAAGATCACTGAGGAAGTGAACTTATCGCATAGCACCAATAGTGGTGGCTTAAATCAGAATGGTACCACTGGAAGCCAATAAAATGTTCAGAAACTGCATGTAACTAAAAAATGAAGCTATCAAGAGTAGCTACACTAGAAAGGAAGACTAATGCTTGACAATAGGTTTCAGTAGAATTTAACATTTCAGGCTTTATACCTTAACACCTAGACACCATAGTACATAAAATTATCACTCAAGCCTCAGGGTGAATACGCTTATGATTCTTGCCTGAAAACACATTTGAACAGAAAAGATGAGAACTTGGAGATTCTGGGCAACTAAGAGGAGGCAAAAAAAATTAAACCAAGTAGAAATGTACAAGAGATTATTGATTCCTTTCACCTATAAATTATTATACATCCACTTTTGTACTTTTTTGTGTGGAAGAAAAAATAATAGAACATGATTGGAAAGGCAACATGATGTGGCAGCAATAGACTGAGTATTTACTTGAAAACCAAGTGGGATTTCTGTGGATAAGAAAATCAACTTGTATTGTGGGGTTATAAAAATGGTACAATGCTTTATTTTCTCTTTCCACTAATCATATTTCACAAGAAATGAGGCACTGGAAGGGGAAGTCTTTGCTTCCTTAGTTCTACATTTAGAAATTGTATCTTGTATTTTCAGGTTTTTATTCCACAAAATAATGAGTATTATTTCATCTTAAATCCTCTTTAATAGTTGTAGACCATTATTGTAGAACATTTATTTCCATGGATAATAAAGGGGAAACACCCCCTGAGAATCTATCCCATGTTGTTTAGTAACATATTTTCTGTCTTCCACAGCTATCAGATAAGTGTCTAGTAATGTCTTCATTTTCTCAGGCAGCATATAATAACCAAAGAATGGACTTCAAGAGGGAACTGAGGGACCCTCCTCACACAAGTAAAGTTAATGAATGAGTAAGAACAAAGGTTCAGTGACAGAACAGGAGGGCAAGGCAACAAACAGATGGTGGAAATTAGATTCCATGACCACAGCACTAAAATATATTAACAAGATAACATGCTGAGAAAAAATATTTGGGGTCACCAGGAGCAAGGAAATGGAATAGATGGGAACAAACTGGAATGTCTATTCTGTTTAAGTGTTTGTTTTATTTCTTTTCTGGGTCTGATACATTACATAGTTATAATAACACACCAGTTCTCAGGAGCCAAAACTGAGCCATTAAATTGACTAACAGACTTGGAACTGTAAGAGTCTATTAAATAAATATACTTAGCATTGATTGAGGCCACAGTTACCTGAAAAAATAGAGCCATTTTCTCCAAAGCTTGGCCAGTATGAGCATTACTGGTGGTGGAAGAAAAATGGATTTCACTGTGTGAGACAAAGCTGCCACTTGGCTGCATTGATCTTCAATGCTTCATCAAGTTTATAAAGCAAAATATGCCTTCTGATGGGTGTGAATCACCCATTTGTAACCAATGATAAGAATTATTAGGTCTTTTTCAACTGTCTTCACTTTGAGTATCATAAAGAACCACCTTAGTCTAACGTAACAGTTGCTACTCACGCCACTCCTAGGAAAGTCAAAAATAAGCCTGCACACTTCTTATTTTTGACAGAAAGGATGATTACAGAAATCTGCTTAACCGCACTTAAGAAAATGGGCTGAACCTACACCATTAAAAAATCTCGTGAGAATTTCATTAGAATAATAGCAAAAGCTCATCACAAACACACACACACAAATGATAGTACTTTGCTCTTCCAGATATTTTACTACCTTGGGGAATAACAGATGTACTAATACTGGAGGCATATGTAAAATATTTATGAAAGGCAAAGTAATTGAGATAGCAAACTCATAAAACAATAATTTCCTCTATTATATTCAGAAGCATGTGCAAAAATGAGACTATTTTTCACATAATAAAATGTACTGGCAAAAGTCATAGATGAAACAGTAAAAGAGAAGCAGAAAAATGCATGGTATAGTTCCCTTCAATACATTAAAGAGTGATGAGGGGAAAAATAACTGCAGAAAGAATCTTGTATTTCTGCTGTGGTTACTCTGTAATACTTTAAATTTCTCTCAAAGATTTTAGACATTCTTACCTTCATAACCTTATGAAGTAGATAGACAACTTAGTTATGCTATGAAATTCCATTATGATGTCCATGGAATATACATAGAAGTTTCCTTGAAACTGTAACTTGAGGGTTTCTCATGCAACTACTTCTTTGTATGCCCTGTACCTCTTACTTACCTAGTCAAAATACACCGGATTTGAATGCAGTGAGTAAGCAGATCATAAGCTCACATTTAAGAAGAGCATTACATCAAGTTCTACAGTAGTATAGGGAACATCACGATAGGTTTCTAATACATTTTTTAAAAAAATATAAGTAGAGGGGGTATTAAACTAATCCAAGGGAGACAGAGAAGAGCATCAGCCTACCAGTCCCTGGTTCTCCTAGACTTATCCCCATGACATAGCATTCCTCTTTAATCTCTGAAAATGAAAAACCTGCACAGAAATAATAAAACTTGATCCTGGAAAAGATGAAGAGATTAGTCAAAATGTCAAAAGCTACACACCTGCTATGGGGTGTTCTCAGCCTGAGCCAATCCTCTTTGAAGAGACCGTGATGATCATTGTCACAATGTCACTGGAGAAGCCTACCTGGCCCAAAAAAGACTGACCATAGGTATCACATTTGCTGGTTATTTCTTCATGTTAAAAGATTGCTCCCTTTTTGAAACTTCCATTGGTTCTTACTTTCTTGGGAATGCAACCACTTACACAAGCGTCCAGAAAATATATTAGAGGGTCTATTCCATGACCAGTATGGGGACAAAATAATAAAAAATGACAAAGTCCTTGCATATAATCTATTCAAAAATTTAAGAGGTAAGGTACTAACCAAAAAAAAAAAAAATTAAGTAGCAACAACTGAACTAGCCTGTTTTAAAATGCAGTGATGTGATTAAAGAGGAAAGAACATTCCAGGTAGATGCAAAAGCCTCAAGTTGCAAAACATATATGCTGTTTGAGGACAAAAGCACAAAAACAGGGGTGAAAAAAACATGAATGAGATAAATTCAGAAGGATAGGCACAGTCTGATCACCCAGGGATTTATAAATCAGAGTAAGAAGTGCAAAAAGGGAAGCCCCTGGAGTGTGTAGGTAGGTTATTTACATGTAAAGTGACACTCTCTGCTTTACAGAGACTGAATTGCAGAAGCAAGTATAAAACAGAGATATCTGCATAGAGTTACTGAGGTCACCAAAAGAGAAATAATGATGCTCTCACACAAGATGGTGGATTCAGTGATAGTAGTAGTTAGATGTGGAGATTGAGGTTATTGGCCCTGAAGGAAAATTTGGCATGGAAAATAGAACAAAAAAGAAATGAAACATAAATGTCAGCTAATTGGTTTAGGTAATTTTCCAGGTGGTATGAACACCCACTGAGGAAAAGGAAGACTAAATGGGTATGAGTGTGCTTTGGTCACTTGAATTTGAAATGTTTATTATAGCACCTTGAGGTGTCAAGGTAAGATAATTGGCTACAAGGAGGCTACAGAAACAGCACATGCTGAACACTCTGGAGTGCTCTGCCAGGCTTCCAGTGAGCAATGATTTGAACGCCCTTCACCTGCTTCTTCTCTTACTTTACCGACCTTTGATGAAGCTAGATTTAGAGTATATGAAGACACTTTGCAAAGAATAAAATAAAGCACTCACATTTGGAACTATCATCACTATCACTTTGCATCAAGTGTTTATCTCAGATATAGTGTTAAAGTCTCCTTTCTCAAATTTCAGAAAGTGTAAATTATGCCATCTTTGCTCCCCAAAGATATTATAGCTTTTAGTGTGCTCATATTACAAAGAAAAATTGAACCTGAATCTAAAGATGAGAAAAGAAAATCCCCAAGAAAGTTAGCATGTCACGGACTCGACTTTATAGACCTCACGCATTTAATGAAGTAATTGATGTAAATTGAAGGGTTGTAGTGTCTCTAGTGAGCATGCAAAAGACCTCAGTGTTCCAGGTATGGTGAATGTTTCCTACTGAATGCCATGTAGTCTCAAATGTCACAATTAGTTGCTCCTTTGTAAAGAAACTCCATGAAAGATGCAATGTTATAGGGTAAAGTATATCTACAACCAGGCCTGAACAATTTAGCATGAAATTAGTTTATTACGCTGTATCAAGAGATGTCCCCTTAGAGCATGGGACATCTGAGTGGTCAGTTTGATCTGGGCTGTGATCAGGTATCCAAGATAATCAGCTCCCTCTCACCAGGGTATATCCTCATGATCAGGACAAGGGATAGGACATAAAAGTGCTGTAAGGCCACCTCTAACTGAGTGGAATCCGCTCATGGAGAATGGGGCTTGTTACTTTTTGTCCTCATTCACTGGGTGGGAGGGGGGGAGGGGAAAAGCATTAAGGATAAAATAGATACAACTTATCTTTTCTGTACCTGGATTTCTCCTTAAAACAAAACATTTGAAACACAAAGCTAAGAACCGTACCTGGAAAAACTAAGTCCATAAAAAGAATAAACATACATACCCATATTGTACTCACACCACACACCGTTGTCCTACTGCCTTCAACAACAGCATCATCCATTTGGACTGTCTTCTGCTTTGTAACCATCCCAGGCTGGGTGGGTTCCCCATCGGTTCTAGTGATTTGAAGGAGAAACTTGGAGCCCTTGGCATCATCCCTACAGGTTAGGGGAAACGAGCCAGCAGGGAGACAGCAATTTGATTCCCCTTCGAGTCTCTGTTTTGTCTGGCGTTCTCTCTGTGGCCTCTTCCTCTCCTCGCTGTTCTGCCATAGCCATCTCTGAGTAATGCCGCCCTGACCTCCCTGCCCTCCAGGCGCAGGTGTGCACACTTGCACATGCGCACACACCCACGCTCCAGGTGTCCAGATCAGGTACGCGTGCCCCACACCCACACACCTTCTGCGTGAACACAATCAAGGCCACAGGTGATAGCCACAGAGGCCAATGATGTAAAAGGCTGACCAACTTCATTTACACTACATTTTCCTTTCTGAAAACTGTTCGAATTTCGAGTACTCAGCACCCCAGGTCTCACTAGAATTTTCACTGAGGTTATCCACTGGAACAATGAAAATAGAGCAAACCATTCTCTAAGGCAGTGGAGTTCATAGATGACTCGTGGGACTGCAGAAGAGTCATCCCTGCCCAGAGAGAAAAAGCTAATTAAAGTATTGAAAAAAGTAATTAACAATCTTTCAGAAATTTGCAGTGGGTTTTCAATTTTCACATTATGTCTTAACCAGTTTACGGATTACTGAAGCTGATTTTAAATCCACAAGTGACTTCTTCCAACAATAATCACGCTTATAATCTCTCTCTCCAAAAAGATATGACAATAGTAGAGATCTTTTCTGGGGCACAAATTAATTTTGAGGCACATGTATTTTAGAAATTCCTCACTACAGCATTAAATCACTTAGCATCTTCCAATGCCAAGTTAAAATGAGTTTTAAACTTCATTTTAACTAGTGTCTGAGATGATTTGTGCCATTACCTATATGACCCATTTGACTAACGCTGAGTTTCCTTTCCTGCTTTGTTTTCCAGCTTCTGCAAGCACGTATGTCCCCACGGTGTGCAATGGGCGGGAGGTCCTCGACTCCACCACCTCATCTCTGTGATTGTGAATTGCAGTTCAGTTCTCGTGTTCTTAGACTGTTAGACAAAAGTGCTCACGTGCAGCTCCAGAATATGGAAACAAAGCAAAAGAAAAACCCTAGTACCTTTTTTTAGAAACAGTACAATAAATTATTTTTGAGGACTGTACAGTATATAGTGATGTGCTAGAATTTTTAGGCTGATTTTAGTGCCCCTCTTATTAATAATTCCCAGAACATGGAAATAACCATTGTTTACAGAGCTGAGCATTGGTGACAGGGTCTGACAGGGTCAGTCTACTAAAAATACGGTGGCAATATTAGGTAACTTTTTTTCCTATGAAGTTTTTTGTAGGTCCTTGTTGTAACTAATTTAGGATGAGTTTCTATGTTGTATATTAAAGTTACATTATGTGTAACAGATTGTTTTTCTCAGCACAAAAATAAAAAGCATCTGTATTAATGTAAAGATACTGAAAATAAAACCGTCAAGGTTTTCCAGCATGGTGGATAATGGTATGTTCTTTTTGAATCATTCTAGGTAATTTGAATATGTTGACTTTGAATCATTTCTACTTTTAATGGTGAAAGATGTCTAATTGTGTACCTCTTCTCATATATATATATACACACACACACTTAAAGCACAAATGTTTACTCTGCTAGAGAGCTATGTATAGATCTAGATTTTGTACAACCACAATGGCCAGAAATTGATGGACAATACCATATATATATTGGTTACTTTTAAGCCACATCTATACAGCAGCATGTAATTTATCCAAACAACAGCCCTGAGTCAAGGAGAGGGTTTCAGCATTCTGAATGCAGAGACCACAGTGTTCCAGGTAGGGTTTGGAGGCTCTCCTTTCCAAAATCAACCTAATTACTGGCAAGGGGCCTGGGAGAACATCCTTTTATCTCATTGGAATGTCACCCTCACCATTCATAACTGAATGAAGCAATAAAAACACAGCCTATCTTATTTTCTACTGTCCTAGTAACAATGCTCAGACAGAGAAGGCTGTTAGTAAACTTGAATATTTTACTAACTTCAATGAAGTGAGCTGGGAAAGTATGGATAAGCTAAAATGGGCATATTCTTAGTAATACTGTCCTATTTCTCCTTATAAATGCTTTATAAATGAGAAACTCACTGAGACCCTAACTACTGCCAGGGCCTACTCCAAGTCCTGTGACTAGAGAAAATATCCTGTGGTTGCTATAACAACTTACCATAAGCTGCATGGCTAAAGTACAGAAGTATATTCTCACATAGTTCAGAAGTCTGAAATCAAAATAGTCCAGGGCCATAACCCCTCAGAAGTTCTATGGGAGAATTTGCTCTATGCTTGTGGCTTTTGGTAGTTGTCAGTTTCTGTATTGACAACACTCCAATCTCTTTTTCCATCTTCATACCACCTCCTCTGTATGTCTCTTACAAGGACACTGGTCATTAGATAACCCCTCTAACACCCCACCACCCCACCCCCAATAATACTGGACGATTTCAAATATCCTTAACTACATCTGCAAAGTTTATTTTCAAAACAAAGTAACAATACCAGGTTCTAGGGATTAGTATGCAGACATATCTTTGGAAGGTCCACTATACAGAATATGACAGAAAGAAATAAGATGTAATGCCTACCTTTATGAAGCATAAGATGCGACTCAGGAAGACTAGGCAAAGAAGGAAGAAGAAAATCAGTGGAATGAGGAACACACCCTGGGCTAAAAATCCAGAGTCTTGCTAATCAGGACCTACCGCTACTACACATAAAATACCCAAAGAATAATGAGCAGATGCACAAAGGCCTGTACTGGTCTTGAAGGAAATAAAGTGAAGAGTCAGAGGTTAAATATTCTCAGTTTCCTTCTGGATGCATCTGAATCAGCAACTTAATCCATCCCAAACTCACCAGATGGTCAAAGATAACAGTGCCTACCAGGCCCTGAATTCTTATACTCAAAAAAGAACCTAGGATTTAAGGAGTAGGAGGGACAGATTGGGTGACAGATTCAACAACACTAGATGATAAAGAAGAATTCTGCTGTGAATGACACTGGCAGGAATGCCAAATTTGTGTGCTCAGAGAATCATCTACTCAAGGTAAAGACTGAGGCAAGGCTGATAGGAGAGAAAATAAGCTCAATACACCAGGGGAATGTTCTGGTCTCAGGAAGCGATAGCATATGGGCAGCTCAGAGACAAAGTTGCTCAGATGACTAAAACAATCAAATTTATTAAGCATTTTTTTTTTAACTAGACAGCGGGGCCGTCGGTGAACCCTGAGAAAACAGTTTTTGAGCTGGGTTTTGATCTATGGCCACTACATTTCACACCTTGCCTGTCTGCTGAAAATGCATTAACAGATCAACTGCTCTCATTGTCTCCTTCCCCAAAGGTCTCCTTCCTGATTTAAAAGTGCAACATATAACACGTGCTTCCCTAGAAATAATCTTTTAAGAAACAGATATGTATGGAAAATAGCAGCTATCAGATCTTTTATACATAAACCATTTCAAACAAACAGGTTTGGGAGTTTTTTTTTCCAACTCCAGGAACAGGGACCTCCCTGGTGGCACAATAAATTAAGCACCGCACCATGAAGCAAACTGCAGCCACTGCAGCATGAGTTCGATCCTTGCTGCTGGCCAAGGAGGCGACCCACATGCTGCAGCGGACCTCTCCTGTCTTGCCTCCTGCTCCCCTCAGCAGTGTGTTTCAGTCAGTCTGCCTGTTCTGTTCCCCCTCTCTGCCTCTGGTGAATCATCTCACCCCCACACCTCTGGCCTGTACTCCAGCTCTTGTATGCATAGATAAAATAAATCTTTAAAAAACAAAACAAAACAAAATCCTCCAGGAACATTTTATCCTTCTAGAACATAAAACTGGTTGAGTTGATCCATTTTTGCTAAAACTTCCTGAATTTAAGAAACTCTAGCAAATGATATATCCCACTCATAAAGATGATACATCAGAACCTTACAATATGTTTATCATTTTTGGTTTTCTGAGTATTTGCAGTTTCTGAAATTCTGTGTCCTCTGTCATTTAAATATTAATAAATTCTCTTGCCCACTCAGGTTTATCATGATAGAATAAAAATTGTGAGGCAAGCTGTCTTGCACACTGAGGACAGATTAAGAACAATGCTGAGAAAGGAGTAATACCTCTAGTGTACCTTTACTATCTCTAACTGCATGTTTTCTTTCAACTAGTACCCCTGCTTTACTCATTTATTCCCTATGACAGGTTTGAGCCCCAGAAGTGTTCAGCAAAGGACTCTATAGATGGAGAGGCCAAAAATAAAGTGAGTTGTCAGGAAGATGAAACACCACTGTGGATTATAACGACCACAAGTCGAATGACAAAGGTCCAAAATCATGAGTAAGCAATTGTCACTCCTGTTCTGTGACAAATTTAGTTTCACATAATTCCTACTAGTTTAATATTTACCTAACTCAACTAATGGTAATATGGTATCAGTCATCTGAGATAAGAAAACATTGGCCCCATCCAAACCAAACGTACCAATACCCACAAACTATTTTAGACAAGAGTTCTTCTCCCAAGAGTGATGAATAAGGAAAGGAAATTTCCAGCAAATTAAAAGCCTACTGGGGACATTCTATTCAAGGAAATTAGAGATGTTTATTGAAACACCAATCATTAAAGGAATCATAAATGTCTTAAGCCATTCAGTAAGTCCTCTTAATTTTATTTTATTGGGGTATCATTGGTTTACAACACTGCATATATTTTAGGGATATCAGTTCATAGGATTTGGCAAATGTGTGTGTACTGAAGTGTGCCCCCTTGAAAGCATGCAAATCAGCAGGGACTCTAGCGTTGGGACTCAGGATTTGGGCTGAAGCTACTTTTATGCATCAATAGCCCCTATATTGTTAAGTGGACCTATATTTAAGATTGTTATTATCTTAAAATTCAATTACCTAAGGCATGAATGTTTTAAAAACCCCAAAGAGAAGGGCTTTTAGATAAATTTTTCTGGTTTACATTGAACCAATTCAATCATCCTAGTTTCATCATTTGCTAATCAATATCTATAATCAAGTACCAGAACTGCAAATGAACTCAGAAGAGTATTTGACTTTGTCTTTGGGTGGGTGATCAAATCATCAAGAAAATGGAATGGGTTATTTTCTTCTTAAACATTCTAGAGACTTGAGAAAATGTTAAGGTAGTAAGATCCTAAAATGCAATGTACCAGTGTTTAAACAGATTCTTCTGAACAGTTTTGTTTGTATGTGGCAGTGATCTAAACCAGAGGTCAGCAAACCACCTCCCAGGTCAAATCTAGGCCAGCAAGAATTTTATTTTTACAGACCCTGTGAGTGAAAAATGTTTCCATGCTTCTAAATAACTGCAGGGTGGGCCTCCCCTGGTGGCGCAGTGGGTTAAGCAGCGCACTATGAAGCAAACCGCTGCAGCCACTGCAGCACGAGTTCGATCCCTGCTGCCGGCCAGGGAG
>JAGFMF010012021.1:741269-784041 GCA_019455555.1 Galemys pyrenaicus | reverse complement strand
TGTGCCCGCTGCTCCCCTCAGCAGTGTACTTCTGTTATCTGCCTGTTCTGCTCCCCGCTCTCTGTGGTGAATCCTCTCGCCCCCCCCCCCCCACACCTCAGGTCTGTGCCCCAGTGCTTGCATGCATAAATAAATAAAAATCTTTTAAAAAAATAAATAAAATAAAATAAAATAGCTTCTACTTAAATGTTTAAAAATAAATAAATAAATAAATAAATAAATAAATAACTGCAGGGGCTGGGGGTATCAAAAGAAAAACATTTATTTTATGACTAATAATGAAATTTAAATTAAACTCAAAATATGATGTGTATAAAGTTTTATTGGCATGCATATACACCCATTTGTCTAGATGTCGTTTATAGCTGTTTCATACTGCAGTGGCAACAATGAGGATTTACACAGAGACCATAAATCCTGCCTAAATATGACCCTATGCAGAAAAAGTTGCTGGCCTCTGATCTGGACAATTATAATAATACTGTCAGTTCATTTGTAATTATTGGTCCCCCATCTTGAAGTTTTACTTCCTTCACTTATGATCCTAAAATGAACTCATCAGAAAATGTTAAATCAAAATAAATAAAATAAGTAAGAGCATGACCTCTGGCAAATTACTGTGAAAATTAATTCCATTTTAATATTTAAGGAATTAAGTTTTGTTTGGGAGTTTTTTTTAACAGTTTACTCCTCTTACAACTGTTTCTTTAGGGTAAGCTTAATTTAAGATTTGGACCTATAAATATGAGATTATATTTATGGTTACTATGCCACAAATGTGAAGATATATTAAGTTTTTACTCTACAAATCTTTTATGTGAGATGGTAAATGTGAAAAATATACTGACTTTAAACTTGGCATTGGGTAACCTTCCCACCCTAACTCCCAAGAATGTTACTTTCATGAGAAGAAAGAAATAGTCTGTACACTATCATATCCATTAGATATGACAAGAGCCACAGGATGTAGCTCTATTGATAGACATGAATTAACAATTGACCAGATTAGTTCTATAGACCTACAGGCAATCATGACTCACCACCTGCGACTCTGAAGACTTGATTAGGCCCCAGTAATTCTGCATAACTACTTAAACTACCTTTTCTCCTTGGGGGAAAAATTCATTAAAAATAATAATAAAACTTTGAAACATTTTTAATCCTGGAAAGGACTTGATTACTTAGTAGCCAAAGAGGGGGATGGCAACAAGAATAAAATTTAATCTTTTTAATCAAATGAACACATAACAAATTGCTCAGCACTGTTAAATGGCATCATATAATTTATCCACAGATGACATGGTCTCAACCAGTAGAAAACTGATTTAAACAAATTTTGACAAAGTGCTAAGAAATAATGTAGGAAACAGTTGACTTAATGAGGTATTTAAAGGCTTCAAAACTGTGCCTTTTAGAAAGATAAAAAATAACTTCTACTTCAAAGGGGGAGGGAGAAGGAAAATCAAATGTCAATTAAAATTCACAGAAACATGATTGATTTGTTGATGACTATCAACATTCCTCTGAACACTGAAAAGACAAGACCTAAAACTGAAGTGAATTTCATAGCCAGGATTGGTTTGAACACCTTTCTCAAAATAGTCTTTCTGTCACATTTCTTCAGTGTTTGGAATAAAATGATAAATAAACCACTAGGATCTAAAGAAAAATGGTAGTTCTTTTCCAAAAATGGGACTAAGTTGAGGAAAATCTATTTAATATCTAAAATTAGATATAAAATAAATTCTATAATACCAACGACATTTTCAGTAAGTTCATTAAAATTTAAGTCACTTTTGACATGTCAGATATTTTAGGCCAGTGACAGAAAAAGAAAGACACTAACTGGGAGCAAGTCCCAATGGCTTGGAACATACATGTGTAGAACAGCCAAAGAGAGAGAGGTGACAGGTGACTATGTAGAAACTGCCTCACTGTCCAGTATGCACAACTTTGCCTGGTCTCCTGCAAAAGTATGCATTTCAAACTTATTTTCATTCTTCTATTTAAATTTTGATCAGGATGGGGGAAAGCTCATTAGCACTGTTAGCAGGATAAAAATGAGCGATAATTTCTTTTATAATAAAATTTAAGAAATTAAACATGAACAGGGTTATGACTTTGACTCATGTCCCAACCCAATCTCACCACAAACAGTAAAATAATAGCAACCTCGCCTATATTCATGACCCCAACAACACATATGTATACAAGATAAACATTCATTCAACAATGACGGGATAGTTCAGTGTTTCACCCACCAGTCAAATAAACACATTATTTATTTTCTCCCATTTTCCACAAAAATAAAAACATCACCTCCCGAAGCAAAAGTTACAAGTCATACCTTATTGAAAGACTTGGGGCAAAACATTCAACAAATCCTGCCCATATGCCCTGTCTTGCTTAGCAAGTCACCACTTTTGTAAAAAATCTCAATTAAATCTCATTTAAAAAGTAAAGATTACTTTTTATTAGAAACAAACCAGAGTACCTTAAATCATCAATGGGCAGGAAAATCCACTCTTTCCGAATTCTAACACAATTAAGATTTACACTAAATTAGTCAAATCTAACTTCATTTAAATTTTTTTCAGTCAATAATATTCAATCATGTTAGTATTAGTAACCCAGTCACCATAGGAAATATCTCAACTATAAGAATCACTTTTGTATAAGAAAACTTATTTCATAAAGGCTTATGGTACAACCACATTCTCATTATGAAACAATTATATGCAGTTTTCCAAAATTGAATTCCTGTCTTATTGACTTAAAAACTTTCATAAAAGTCACTATCCTTAAAGTCTTTTAGCAGAAAAATGACCATCTAATCATTGGGACAAATGTCCCATTGCCATTTTCTGGTGACCATGAAATTACCCCAATACCTTTGGAAAGTTATCTGTCTGTGCTCTTATCACAAATCATCCCATTTGCTTCCTCATAATTTTACAATAATTTGACAAACAAGCTTTCCCATTCTTTTTAAATTATATTTCAAGCACTACATAAACTGTTTTAAGCAATTTGATTTCTAGGATCATGTCAGCTTCTTTCTACTCATCGAAAGTTGAGACGTCTCCTGATATTTTTTTTTTAAGATTCCTCAATATTTTCAGTCAAGTCCTTCTTACCAGCTCCAGTAAGGATAGAATCTCAAAAGCAATTGTAAGTTTAGAAAACCCCAGCACACAATGACTCTTCCTAAAAAATTACTGCTTACTTCAGTTTCTGAAATCAAGAAAGATATCATATGGAAAAAATGAAAAATATATTGTCTTTCTTTGTTCACCAGTTTTAATAGAAAAGATGTTTTAAGGTCAGGAAAATAAATAATGGGAAAAATAAGTATACCTTTAAAATTTTTTTTTCAAATCTCCCCTTAAATATAAACAAAGAAAAGACATAAATGTGATTACAATTCATATGTTCACATCTTCCTTCAAAAGCACACTTTTTATGTTGAAGTTATAAAGAACAGAAGTTACCCATTCATTATACGGCATGCATCAGCAGTGCACTGGTGGCCTTAACCTTGGTTTTCAGTAACATGTATATACAGATAAATCTCTTCCTGAGTTTAGCTTCATCTTCAGTTGAGACCCAAATCACTTGCTTTTCTATTTTTGGCAAGATACTTGACCATGTGATAAGGCATTCAAACATTACAACCTCCATCCCTTCTCAGTGGCAGGACTCTCCTTGGTGAGAACACCAACATGCCAGGTATGAGGACAGGCTCTAAACTATGGTCTTGTGAAACTAGAAAGCAGGTTTCTTTGTTCATTAGTCTGAAGGCTACAGTACTGTCTTCTCATATATTTGGGGATCTTGAGGTTTTCAGTTGAACCGATTCAAAATGGTCTTCCTTTTCCTATGAAGAAAGAAATACAAAACCAAAATCAAGTTGCCAAAATTCCAGTAAGATTTTAGAATCTTACATGACCAGATTGGAAATTCTAGAGATTATTTTATTCTCTGTACCTGTCACTTGTAATTAGGTTTTTACTTTTAAAGGAGAATGGCAGATACAAAACAGCATGCCTACCCTGAAGGAGGCTTTTGATGTCCAGGAAATGAGACAGAAAATCCAAAATAGAAGCAAACACACAATTGCTGTAGATGCC
The DNA here is from genome assembly GCA_019455555.1 of Galemys pyrenaicus. Lineage (NCBI taxonomy): Eukaryota > Metazoa > Chordata > Mammalia > Eulipotyphla > Talpidae > Galemys > Galemys pyrenaicus. The sequence goes on along the minus strand of JAGFMF010012021.1, from coordinate 779,911 downwards.
AAAAGATCTATCAGTGATTCTTGTGAAGAAACCAACCTTATTAAGGGAACATTTGACCTGGGTGCTAAAATAGATGACCGTGCATAGGACTGGCAGACAAAACAGAACAGAAAGAAACTAAATATTCATCAGATAACATAGGCTAAATAGTAAGAGGACAGCAGAAACAAATGACAACACCAGTAAGACATTAGATCATAGGTTCACTGATGTGTTTTAGGAAATTATTTGGGGCACATGCCTACTAAAAATATTAGAAACAATCATATTAGATAATCAAAAAAACTAATCCAAATATATTACTGCTGGTATTTATTATATAATACATTCAAAATGTAACCTATTAAAATAAATCAGACTTATTTAATGAAGGAAAAGAAATAAGAATCATGATTTCACCCAGACTTTTGATTGTTAAAATTAGAAAAAGCTTTCTCAAGTCTGCTGGAATGGGGTGGGGTAGGGGAGACTATGCTTTGAAGACAAGATGAAAAAACTAAGATTATTTTTAAAATAAAGGAAAAAGGAGCCAGACACATCCTAGGTGCAAATGGATATGTGTCTAAAAAAAGAGAAGTAAAATGAGAAAATAATAGGAAGTAGACAGTGAGTATCTGTCAGGACGAATAAGATTGTTTTTGTGTTTTCTCTCATTTGAGTGGAGAAGTTGAAGACTTCAGACAAGCTTTAGAGCCGCAGCAACAGAATTACAGGAAAAAAAATCACAGCATGAACACCAACATTTCACTTTACCCTGCCTTTGTTGAGATGACAAGGCCCTGGGAAAGCACATTGCAGATCTCCTCAGTACTCTCGCTGACATCTAAGAGCCTACCTAAGTCTCATGTTTATCAGCCTTAATTTTTTTAAATGACCATCTATTATGTTGCAGGAACAGAACTAGACTTTAGGGGTAAGAATGTGTGCCCTCAAAGAGTCACAGTGTATTACAGGGAAGAGCATCAGGGTATTATCCATGAACTAGAAAGGAAATCTGAGATTCATGTGGCCTTTTCCTGAGAAGATTTGATTCAATCTGTTCCAGAGGAGAGGGGAGCAGAGAACTCTTGGTTATCTTTAAAGTAAAGTTAAAGCACTGAAAACTTCATAAAATCATGTCAGGTTATGTAGGGTTTAGTTGCTCTGTCCTATGTGTTCGTATGGGACTTTGTTCCTATTCCTTTGCTCCTATATTTGTGTGTAATTTGCACCACTAACTAGAATCTCCTGACAGAAGAAATGTGTCTCGCTCATTTTCTTTAATTAATAAAATATGACTGAAGGCCTTCTACAAGGTAAGATTTAATCAAAGTTATGAAAATTTTGTGAAAGAGCTCATTGTAGAAGGAAAAACAGTCGAATGAAACTCAAGAGACACTCCAGTTCTTCTAACTCTTATCTAAACTCTCTCTTGGACAAATAATGAATTGCTCTAAGTCAGCTTACTTGTGCATTAAATAAAGATGTCATGCAAAATGATATTTTTTAGATTTTTACAACTTATTTATGCATACAAGAATTGGGGTGTAGGCCAGAGGTGTAGGGGTGAGAGGATTCACCAGAGATAGAGTGGGGAGCAGAACAGGCAGATCTATTAAAATATTAATAGATATTGAGGGGAGCAGCAGGCAAGAGGAGACGTCCGCTGCACCATGTGGGTTAGTTCCCTGGGTGGGGATCAAAGTCAGGCCTTCATAGTGATGGCAGTGAGTTTTAACCCCTATTTCACCTTAACTCCTATGTCACCAGGGAAACCTCAAAATGATATAAATAAGCTCTGAATTCAAGAGTCTACTCAAATGCCAAGTTCTTCCAGAGCTTCCCCTTACTTTATTACTGCCCACTTTCCTGTATTCTACTCTCTGTCCAAGAGAACTTACTTGATTTTCTTGCCATAATGGATGATGGGTTGTGTGTGTATGTAATGTACATATGTCCTCCTCTAATAAACTAGATAGTCTCTGAGCTTGACATCACACATGAGTGTCTAACACACATTCTTTCATAAATGATTGTGGAGTGCACAAACAAAAGAAACAATGAAAGAAATCAACTGAAATAACTTTTTTGATTTGCTGAGAAAGTCAAGAAAGATGAATCCATAAATAAAACCATGCAAGTCCAGCGCAGTGGAAGGGAAATGCCAAATAAGGTACAGCCTTTGAAACACAAATAAAGATAGGTGAGATAAATAAATCTTACATGACATATATGTAAGAGATTTGCAAACATTTTTGTTTCACAAGACCATATACAACAATTTTTTTTAAAAAGAACACACAGTAAGACTTGTATAATAATATCCATAGCAGCTTTATTCACAGTTCAACACTAGAAATAGCACAAGTATCTATCAACAGAAGAGTGAATACATCTTTCAGGATAAAATATCCAAAATATAGAATACTGCTCCTGAATGAAAGAAAAGTTATACAAAATACCTCCTATTGTATAATTTCATCATATGAAGTTCTAAAACAAATAAAATTAATCCATAGATTAAAAAGATTCTGACAGCAATTTCCTTTGGGAGATGACAATGGGGAGTGATTGCATGCAAAGGACCCGAGTTTATTTTCAGAGTTGATGTTAATGTTCTACATCTTGATAGAATTTTGTGTTATACAGGTCTATGCATTTATCAAAATTCATCAAATCATGTGCTAGTGATATGGGCAGTGCACTTTATGTGAACATTTTTAATCTTAAAAATGGAAACTATTGAATCTTTTCATCACTTACAAATTTTCTGATATGTTTGGGGTGAAATGTATTGAAGTATGCTCATACTTTTAAATGCATCCAAAAAAAAAAAAAAAGGATGTATCGATAAATGGATGAAAGAATAGAGATCTGGGGAGAGAGGTAATAAAAAAAATACAGTAAAACTTAGGTAGTGGGTATATGGTTTCACCATTATATAATTCTTTAAACTCTTCTGTAATATTTATATTTCTCATTTAAACAATTTTTAAAATTTTATTTACTAAAATTGCTATTCAAAACAAAATGTGGTACACTGAATTTTTTCAAGGAAGAAAAACTCTATTCTCCATGTTGTTTTTAAAAAACCTTTTCAAGTTTAAATTCTCTGGTTAGAAAATAACAATACTAACAGTTGTTGAGGAAACGCTTCAAAGTTTATGTAATATTGAAGCTATTCTTTCAACCCTGAATAATTTTCATTTATTCTTTCAGAGTCACTTTAGAGGAGTTCACTTTCTCTTGAAAATTTTCCTAGGACCAAACATTTCCTTCATTATAAGGCCATGCCCTTATAGATATGGAAACAAAAGTTTAAACCAAGCAAAAGAAGAAAAATGATGTTTGGAGATAATTCACTGTGAGTCTCTTTTCTGTTTCTGCATGTCCTGTGAGAAAGACACTGACTGTCTTTTGTTCTAGACAATCTTCTTAAACATGTTTATATTATAAAAATCCTGAATGATGAAAATAATGTCTCCACCCAGAACAAAGAAAAAGTTTGCTTATAGTCCAGGAAGTTAGAGATAGTATCTCCTTTTAGGAGGGAAATGGCAGACTTGCTTACTTCCTCTTATGAAAAATCCAGGTCCCCAACTAAGATTCCCTCTTCAATAATATAACCCAGTATGTACACTGATGTCATCTGCTACACTTCAGTCTGTGGGAAGTGGAGCTTGAGGAACCAAAGCAAACACTATCATTTTGGCTACTACTATTGCTGTGAGAAATAAACTGTGTTTTGTCTCTGATCCAGGAGACTCATATCTTCCAGAGTCCATGAAACTACAGCAGACTAATGTGTTGACTAACAAGTAGTGTGAAATTTCATAACCTTCACAGTTCTTCACTGTTGTGCTGATGAGGATGGGAAATTGACAGAGAGGTATCTTTCTGCAAGAGGAAAGATAAGAGCCTCATGCACTGGTTAACAAGATTTGAGAGAAGTCATGATAATAACTAGTATAAAATTCACCTTAAGAGGGAAAAGTAGGTGTTACCACCTTTCATACAACAATTAAAGAAACATGCACCAAGAGTGAACATTAAAGAAAACAGGGAAGCCATTTATGGACAAAACATAGGTGACTTGTGAGAACATAGGCTGATTCACTTTGGAGGACTCAATAATTGTGAAGTAAGACCTTACAATAGCTGGGTCACCCTAGGGCTCAATACCTCTCACAGCCTAGCATTACAACTTTAGATCCAGTTCAAAGATGAGAGTAAAAGTCTCAGAGATTTTGTGGTTGGTCCATATGATGATTATAGACTTTGCTTTCTCTGAGTGATTTCCTTGAGTCGAATTCCCATAGGAAACCTTAGTGAGGCACTGTCTCATATTCGGACACCTCCTATCATGCATAAGATTTACAAGTAGAAGATGACTAGAGAATGAGAAACTGATCTGAAGTAATCTTGGTAAGATTTCCTCTATCCCTTATGTTCAAGTCATACATTAACTTAGACGTTATGACAAAGGATCAAGAAATAAAGTGTGTTACATTATGTGAGTCAAGTCAAAATCAACAGAAGGATATAAATCCTCCAACCCCAGAGAGAAATCAACTATTACTTCATAGTCAAGAGTTCCCCAATGCTGACATAGATGAAGACAGTAATGATACCTCTGTAGTTAACCTAAGACTTTGGGTAGACCAAAACATTTGAAATTTTGTTAAGCAACTATGTGCTGCTCAAAAATAAACAAATACAAAGTCTTCTTGCTATCATAGAGGTTCTTTCTATGTATCCTCTCTACATTCTTTAACTTTAACTGTTAAAAGGAGAAAGATGTTTGATTAGGGGAAGAACAAAGTTGATCTTTAAGTAAGAGGGACTACTGAAGGCCATGTACAACCACTTGAGTCTGCTAGGGAACTTTGGGAAGGGGAGGAATTCAAATATTTATAATCTATTGGTTGCAGGAACACAAGTCACTATTTAACCTTCCACTTTTAAATAGTAGAAGGAGATGAGTGTGCAAATTCAACTTATGGGGTTTAAACAAGGTTTAGAGCAGCAATGGGAAGATAACATCTGTGTGGGATAGGTTCAAACTTTTGATTCAAAATACTGTTCTTCCTAAATGCCCAAAAACAGATGAGTGGATTGGGAAGCTGTGGGACATATACACAATGGACTACTATTCAGCAATCAAAAAAGAAAAACTAGATGCATTCATAGGAACATGGATGGAACTGGAAGGGATTATGCTCAGCGAAGTAAGTCAGATGGCAAAAGAAAAATACCAGATGGTTCCTCCCCTAGGAGGAATATAAGGGAACCAAATAAGGATCAAGGAAAGGAATAAGAACAATAATAATAATAACAACAACAACAACAATAAAGACACAAAAACCAAAAATTAAAAGACAAGGACAAATTGGGGACACTTGGTGGGTAGGGGAGAGTGAGAGGGTTGAGGGAAGATGGGAGCACAGGGGATTGAGGTGATGGTGCACTGGTAATATGGTGATGGGGAATACATGGGGATTACAATTGATGTCAAATATATATAAATTAAAGGGAAAAATGTAAAAAATAAAATTACTATCAAATTTAAAAAAGAAATACTGTTGTTGTTTCTTCTACATGTGACTATATATCATGAATTGATGGTATATGCTTGTATTTTCTCATAAGTACCAGAGGAGGCTGATAAAGAGCATTTAAAGAAGAGTTAGTGGGATACCCCTGGGGTTCTAACTCCTCTGCCATTTGCAATCAGTATGTGATTCAGTTTTACACACAAATTCTTCTACCTTCTAAGCCTGAAAGTTTTTCTTATATTATTGCCCTGTTGTCAAGTCAGAAGTCTCAGTCACAACAGCCTTAACTGTATTGTCAGACTTCCACCAGTGTAAGTGCTGATAAATCCCCACAAATTCTGGGACCTCCTATGTAAAGCTTCTTGAGACTATTTGGACATATTTTCAATGCTAAATTAATCTTTCCACTGATCAGGGTAAAAATACCCCTGCACCTTATTGGAATTTTTGCTAATAGAAAGAGGACAACTTCACTTAAGCATAAATTTTTCTTGCCCTTTCATATCAGCTACCCCACAAAGTGCTGTCATTGAGTTGGACTAAGTTGGACCCAAACTAAAAGGCTGTTGAAAATCTGACCAGCAAGCTGAGTCATCCTCTACTTTGTGAATTCACAACTCTAATGACCACACTGTGGTACAATTCTCTATAATTAATAATTTTCCAATTAGATACTAACAGTCTTCCCCAGGAGGCAGCCTTTGGGATTTTAGATTCAATCCTTCCTTGATATGACAACCATGTAAAGCTCTTTTAAGAAGTAGATATTACCTTGTTCCTGAGCAAAGTCAAAACTAAATGCCAAAACTAATTCCCATGGGCACCTTGTAATTTGATAGCCTGATAGTTTCATTCATGGTGGGTAGGACCCAATATGCTTCACATGTATATATAAATATACAAATATAAATGGTATATTCAAGAATGCAGCTAGTCTGGCAAGTAAACTCTCATCCTCGCCTGATAATGTGGCAACATTCTCATGAGGGAAACTTATTCATCTTTTCTACCACCTAAGACAAAGCCACTAGCTCACGGGCTCTGAATTCACTGGGGTTCTACTGTATACCTCAGCCTGGTTCACTGATGAGCTGGTTGAGCGAAAACCCTATAGAGTCCACTGGCTGCTGCAGCTGTCCAATCTCAGCACCAAGTATGCACACTGCAAAGCAACAAGACTGTTTAGCCCAGTGGGCAGAAGCCAAAGTCATTCTCATAGCTATGACCAATACTTCCCTAGAATAAGCTTGTTAAATTTTAATAATTCTTAAGTTATTGCCAAAAGTCAATAAACTAGCCTACCACTTGGAAAACTACAACTGGTATATCCTAAAGTTACCTTTTGGGGTAACAAAGTAGAAACAAATTTTAACTGCTGATCAACTAACTTGGGTCACACATTTAGACACTCAAATAAGGACCCATTCTTTGAAAAACCGAATAGAATTAAGCAATTGATACAGATATAGGCTTCTACAAATGCTACATGGATCCATCATCCTGTCCAATATGGGAATTAACTATGTGTACAAAATAGAAGACTCTTTTTCTGATGTATAGGTTATGACAGCATGCCATACTTAGACTTCATCCCCAAGATTGACTAGGTTATCCCTGGAAAACTGATTTCATCAGCTAGTCCCTCACCACTGTTGACTCCTGTTCAGGTTATCGAGTTGCTATCCAGAGTGATCAGCTAACTTCAGCAACACCTTTGTGACCCCTGGAAAAGTGTTTAATATCTGGCTTTATGGACCAGTTGCAGTCTGACAATAGTAACCTTACATCATAAAACTAAAAATGGACTGAAAGAGATTTCAGAGATTCTTTCATGCATCCGACCAATGAAGGCACATGGTAGCAATGATTACTGGAATGACAATCTCAAAACCTGACATGAAAAGATACCTGACTACTCCCTCACTTCTCCTAGTTCATACATATTAATGAAGCAGTTACTAAACATGGCCATCCCAGAAATGAATCACCTCTTCTTGGCTGCTTCATGAAAATACTGGGCACGATGAGTTATTTATCCTAACAGCAGCCTTTAGGATGTCTGGTGGTAGCTTCACAAGAAATGAGCCTAGGTGATTTTAATATAATTCTGGTCTAACCATCTGTGTTGTTTTTGTGGGTTGTCATGGTATTAGACCAAAGGGATAATGACTACAGTAGAAAAATATCTGTGGTATGCACAAGCAGGAAAAATTAGACTAGCCTCAAGGAGTCTCTCCAATGACACAAAGGAAACACAATTATCTGAAGTAAACTGTGAACTCTAACATTTTTCTAGGCAGCAAGAAGATTGAAAGTACTATCAACTTACACCACTGTAAATCCTAACTAATGCCTAACTAATGTAGATCCTACTCGGTGTCCTCAACAAGTACAAATGCGACTTTCTTTTCAGTGGTATCATATGTACTTCCAGGACTATAAAACTTGAGTAGGAGTCAACCATTAATTTGTTTCCCTCCTAAAAACATGGTGGATTGCACTTGTGTGCGAGCAATGGTCACAGTTGGCCACAATTCAACTAGTTATGGCAACATTCCTAATAAATTATGTAACTCTTAGCTGTAAGAAACATCCAGAAATAATAGTAACCCTGGTTACTCAGAGCAGGTTTCTAGACATACAAATGATTTGTTATTCACATTTACCCCATGGGCAGTTATTTAATTAGAAAAGATGATACAAAATGTTCTCTGAATTTAGTTGAAGTCAAGGATGGTACCATTTAAGTCTTTCAAGATGTTCAGCTCAACATCAACTCACTATCTGCGCATATAATTGCCCTATACTTCCTCCTTGAGGGCCAAGACAAAGTCTGTGTAATAACTAATATATCTTTCTGTGTCTGGGTTGTCTTATTGGATTGTCATCATCTTAGATCAAAATTATAATCACCATTTGACTGAGTATTCTAACTCATCAAGTTTCTCTCCCATGGTCCTTATGGACAAAATTGGGTGATGTGTTAAATCTTTAACTTTTTTGAAATGACCTTGACACTCTTCCACCTGCATCTTACAGAAAAAAGATGTAGATGCCAGTGGAAAGTTCTCAGGTTGGGTGGAAAGGTCAATATAGAGTTAAAGAGAAAGCCACCCCACTTCCAAAGGTAGATCTTCATGATCTGTGAGATGATTTTTACCAATGAGTTGGGTCTGGGACTCTGGGTGTATGGTTGAGGTTAATAACAAAGATTGGTCTCCTCTTCCTATGTGATATCGTGATGATTCCAGCTTTAGTCATTTGATAAATCACAATAGGTACTGGAATGCTATGCCAGTAGGAAAATCCATCAGAAGTCAAGATGCTAGAGAAGTGAGATTTGGCTATTGTTAAGAAACTATTCTCCATGGTTCTCTTGCATTTTTGCCCATCTTATGACTAAGACATTGATTTCTCTTTGTTCTAGACTTTCAAGTGTCCTTGTACAGAAAGCTGTCTTGGAAGAAAAAGGTTACTTTCTCCTTCTAGAGCAAAGGGCAGGTTTGCTTGCAGTCTTGAAAATGCCATCTCTCTCTGTAGCAATTAACAGACAACTACCTGTCTAATACAATAACAATAATATCTCTCTTTGGAGCAAAAGACAGGCATGTTTACTGCCACTCTAAAAGATTTCCATTCCCAAAGCTTTGGGTTCCTTTTTGGTAATGATGCAACCCAGTGTATATGCAAGAGACACTGTTCCTGTTCACATAGCTCTATGGGGAAGAGGGACTTTGGCAGGTAGTATAAATGTTGATATTCTGGCTAGTGCTTCTGCTGAGGGCTAAACTGTACTTTGCCTCTGACCGGGAAATTGATGTCCTCTAAATGTTCATGAAACTTTAGTAATCTGACTTGACTAAAATCTCAGTTTCTGAAAATCACTCTACGTTTGTTATTCCATAGCAATAGTGTCCTCCCTAAAATAATTACATTAAGAAGGGGACAATGAAATAACCCTTCGAAGGGGAATATGACTTAATAATTTTTAAAATATTTCCTATAATATATTTATATGCCTCAATTAGGAAAGTTAAAAGAAAATGATTTCTAAAATATTTTCAATAAATGCAATTTTTTGCCACTTTTCCTTCCTATGAAAATCATTTAAAATTCATTTTCTTTCTCCTGTTTCATTCTATTTTTAATCCTGAGTGTGTAAGTTGGTAATCACTCATCTTTTAAGTCAACAATGAAGAATGTCAATAAAATATGCTACCAGAGATTATATTTGTGGTTACCAAAGGTGGAGAGGGCAAGGGAGGAGAAGGTACAGGAAGGTCTTCAAAAAGTACAAACTTCCAGTTACAAGATATATACGCACTAGTGATGTAAGATATAGCTTACTGACTATAGTTAACATTGCTGTGTAATATATATATATATATGTAAGTTCTTTTTTTTTTTAAAGATTTATTTATTTATGCATACAAGCGCTGGGGTACAGGCCAGAGGTGTAGGGGGGTGAGAGGATTCACCACAGAGAGCGGGGAGCAGAACAGGCAGATCAACAGAAGTACACTGCTGAGGGGAGCAGCGGGCACAGCAGGAGAGGTCTGCCACACCTATATATGTAAGTTCTTAAGAGAGTAAATTCTAAGAGTTCTTATCAGAGAATTTTTTTGCTTTTCTTATTAATTCTCTATGAGATGATAGATGCTAACTAACTTCAATGCAATAAACATTTAATAATATATTTAAGTCAGTCTATCATGAAATACAATTTAAACTTACATAGTGATACATATCAATAATATCTCTATAAAGCGAGAAGAAATAAAAATAAAATAAAATTGTGCTTACAAATATTTAAGGCTCCACGTTCTCTTTCTAAATCATTTAAAATCTGACAAATAATGATGTCATCTAAAAAGATACCTTTAATGCCACAAAAGCTTATATAACTTTTCTCTGTGAAATAATCATACCATAAAACAAAAACAAAAAAGAAAACTATGAATATGAGATTTTTTCTTAAATTAAAATTTTATCTTGTAAAATAATAATACACTATCTTTGTGCTTCAAGGCTAAAAATACTTCCTAGACAAGACTTTCCCAAATAGAAGCTACTGCCAATAGTTTGCTATGTAAATATTAACATAAATATAGATTTAGTAGCAATATGAAAGTCTACATGTCTGTGATTTTCACTTTACTTATCTGGGACATACTGACTTTTCAGTACACACAGATATCCTTAACAACTGCAGAATTGCACAGTATTCCATCGCTTTGATATATGGAAATCTCTTACCTAATGCTCTACTAATGGGGTTTAAGGTTGTTTCAACTTAGCTAACCAGGAAAAATAATGCTGCAGTCAATACTTTTGTATTTACAACTCTGTATTTCTGTTGTATAAATTCGCATGGAAATATAGACAAGCTGGTGAAAGGGCTTTCATGAATGCTGCTATTAGGTTAATATGCCCCTGATTTATAAATGCACAGTAATACCAATTTAAACATTTTGCTCTCACCTTTGTTGCTAAGGATTTCAGTTTTCCCAGTAAGGACTGTTTATTGGAATATACAACTTCTTCTTCATTATCTTCTCCTTCCATGATAGCACAACTGTCTGCAGCTGGGAGCTCACACTCTTTTGAGTTAGTTGTCATTACTAATTTGGAATATTTGTACTCCAGTCTAAGTAGTAATAAATAAAGACAATGGTCATACATTAGCTTATAAATTTGCCATGCAATATAGTTGCTCTACAACAAACTGCCCTCACCTACTACCACAGTGCTATGTGTTCTCATTTATCTACTATGCACACACAAAGGTTTTCCAGGATTTCAGAGAATTGGTACAAAGTCAGATAACTTTATGACTTGCTTTTCATTGACTAAATTGTCCAATTATGAAGATCTTTCAAAAAGCAAGGAGAAACGTGGATATTCAAATATATTTTCTTCATTTACCAATTTTTTTTAAGATTTATTCATGCATATAAGAGCTGGGGTACAGGTCAGACTCACGGGAGGTGGGAAGAGTCACCAGAGACAGAATGGGAAGCAGAACAGGCAGATCTACTGAAATACACTGCTGAGGGGAGCAGCGGGTGCAGCAGGAGAGGTCTGCTGTGCCATGTGGGCCTCCTCCCTGGCCAGGGACTGAACTCTCGCTGCTGTGCAACTGCTTCACAGTGCAGCGCCCAACCTGCTGCACCACCAGGGAGGCCCATTTACCAATATTTGAAAGTTAATTCACTCTATGGCTTTCCAAAATTAAGCTGATAAAGATGAGAAGACCATACAGACAAGTGATTTGGTCTTTACTCTTTCTCTGTCACATTCATTCCTTTCCTTACTATCCCAGATATTACATTGTCCCTAATTATTACCATACAGAACTCTTATGACAGAACAACCTCACTGACCAGTAAATCAGTTTTAGTCAAATCATGTAACATCAATATATACTGAGGAGTTAGACTCAACAGTCAACTCCAGATTCTTTGAATCCTGGAGTATAAAGGTGATATTTCTCTGTAAATTTAGTCTGTTTCTTTGCAAATTATCTTCCCACAAGATATTTATGATGAAATTGTGGGCCAAAAGGATAGTGTAATACTAGGAAAAGAAAAACCAGATAGACTGAGAATCTGCCTTCCAATCTTGGCTCTGTTCTTACTTACCTCAATGACCTGCACTGTGTTTTCCTTTATTTTATAATAAGTGGGTCTACACTTGATCTTAGCCAAAAAGCAATAATAAGTGGATATAAATCAATAACCTCTAATACTCTATAAGTTCTCTATTATCAGAAAAACAATAATTTCTATTTGTTCGCCTAAAGACCTTTGCTATTAACTCCTAACTAGGAAAAATTTTTGTGTCTCTGAAAGGACTTGTTGGATCTATTAACTCAAAATGTTTTTAATCACAACAAAAGAGAACTTGAAGTTCTCATATGATCACTCCAAAGACATAACTTACTTTTGATTTTTTTTCCAGAAGTAGCAAGTTAGAGCTACCAGCAAAACAGCTGTGAATGCACCCACACCTGCTCCCACTTTCAGCCAAAAATCAACTGTTTCACAGGTTGACAACTTTTTCTCAGGCAAAGAAATCCCTTTAATGCACCACTTAGGTTCATTCCATACATATAAGGTTTCCTGGAGGAAAAAATCACAAAGATGACATGAGAAATGAGATTCAGAAGAAGGGTTTTGCTAACTTTTTATTCAAAGTAGGCATAGCAAATATTAAACATTCATCTAAAAGAACCTCCAGAGAGGGGAAACTATATAGAAGAGGCTGTATTTTAAAAAATGAATGAAAATTAACAAAACCAAATGTAACATTCATTGTCAGATTAGAACGCTTGCTACATGCTAAAGCGCTGGAATAAAATTGATTCCATCTAGAGGCACATACACATTTTTTTGCAGGTTGTTATGAATTAATTAATGTGCAGGAAACTTGTATTTATATTGAAGAAAACTTTACGAACTTTAGTTTTTTAGAAAGTACATAAATTGAAAAAGTTTTAGTGTATGATAACTGTAAATTTTCATTAAACAGTGCAAATAAATTACGTTTAAAATGGGTCATCTTATTTTTATAAGGATGATAAGGTAAAATGAAGAAGGATATTCAAGATCAAATGCTGTATCTCTAAGTATAAAAAAATGACATCGCAGATGCTGAGTTCATTTGGAATGAATTTTAACAAGAAAAAAAGACTATGCAAGGGTTCATTTTTTTTTTTACCAACTCCTCAACACCCAATAAAAATGTCAAGTTCTAACATCTAATGACAGTCTTATATGCGTATCTTAAAACTTCAAATTTAAAGACACTTTGCTTGCAAAATTAGAACAATTAACTTTTCAATAAAATCTTCAAATTATTAAAGAAAAAAACAGACCAAAGGATTGGCCAAATTTCTTTATCTATTAGACTTTTATTAAACAGCAAGTCTACCCCTTCACTTAGTCACACGTCATTGACAAGAAAATGATTGAGAATGCAGCTAAAAATTTTATTATCCCAGTGTTTTGAGACACTTTGTGAATAGGATAAGATAAATTTGATGACAAATTTTAAAGCATTCTTCTTACTAACAACAAAATTTTAGTACTGTATAACATTTAGAAATAATACTTAATATATTCTGAGGACCAGATATAGATTTTTGGGATTCAATTTGATAAGAGCAATTTTATCAGAAGTTCTACATTTCTTTTAGTTTATATCAGTTATATATGGAAGATTTGTTGTAGTATCTAAATTTCACTTTATACTCAGTTGAATTAGATATACTTATAGAATTGGGAAATACTTTCTCAGTCAATATAAAGTGAAAAATTGTAAATAATAGAGCAGGAAATAGGACAGAATACAGTGGAATTATTGAAGATTGAAAAGATATCATAGTAACATTTTGCAAGCACTTTTTTCCTATTATGAAATTTTGGCATCCAAAGAAATCCACCTCTGTTCATAAAAATAATAGAAAATGGTTAGAGTTATCACTGTATTAAGGTTCACTGAAGAGCTGACTTTTTGAAATATTTCATTCAGTGATTAGAGTTGTCCATACCCTCTTATTATATCACATACCATTTTTTTGTTGTTGTTGCATGCACTGAGTGTACTAAGAAGTTGTATGAGTTTAGGAATAGCATTCTTTTTTTCTAATTGAAATTCTCTATCACTTAACAAATATTTCAAAATTAACATCTAAATATAAGAAGAAAGTATATTAACTGATTTTTTATATTTCAAATCAAATTTGGAATATGAGGAAAATTACATTTTTTAACATGTCAAACACATAAAAATGTCCAAATGACATTATTCATAAAGAAAAAAATTAGTATTTAAAAGATTCACTTCACAACCCTTTGTTCCCAACATTCTTATAAAAGATTAAACAGAAATTGATCTATGAAGACAGTTTGAATGACATACAGTTAGAGAAATTGTTGCAAGATCAGTTTTGAACTTCTAGTCATCATCACTTTCTAGAAGAAAGATAGTAAAGAATTTTTGCTACAAGATCTTCTCATTTTTCAAAATCATACTTTTTTTTTCTCTAAAAAGTGATTATAAGTTTATAACAATTTTATAGTAAAAATAAAGAATTTCCATTGTGGAATCTTAAGAAGATAACTTTATGAAGATCAAATAAACAAATGATTATAGAAAAAACACAAATATATGTATATGCTTGACTCTTTAGATATGTTTCTGTGGTGAGTCAGTTATACCAATCCAGGTAAATATCCATAATTTACAATTATTTTGCAATAATTCATTTCCCACCATCCCAGTGTACATCTTCAGCTACACCAAAATGTGACTGACATTTTAGCTACTAAATTTTATTTTAAATACATATTAATGTCACATTCAGTTAACTGTTAGTTTTAGTCATATTTCTGAATCTTATTTCTCTGATGTAAATAATACCAGACTAACTAATTCTAACTTAAGTGACTCTTAGGTAGCCTGGTCCCTTACCTGGAATCCTCTCTTACAGGCCCCCTCAATTTCATGGAAGTCATGCTCTGTGCACAGAGGGCAGGCTTCTGCGCTTTCCCACAGGAAGTAGAATGTGCATCCATCACAGGTGCCTGCTGGGCACTTGCTGAAATTAAAATAAAAAATGAAAAACAACAAAAATGATAGCCCATGAGCCCATGTAGCACATTTAATACAGTTCAATCAATATTTGAGTGACTGTTGTATATGTGGAAGCAGTGTGTGTCTTCTGAAGAAGCACACATGAAAAATAAAACTAAAGAAGACAAAACCACAGTGGCATACTATTTAACACCTACTCATATAGACAGAATAAAATTTTACAGAAAAATTGAAACCCTCACACACTGCTGATAATAATGTAAATGGGACAACTGCTGTGGAAGAGGCTAGCAGTGTAGACACAGAGTTACCTTATGATCCAGTAATTCCACTCCTAGGTAAATGAAAACATACACCCACACAAAAGAACATACACAAATATTCAGTTACATTAGTCATAAGAGGCAAAAAATGAAAACAGTCCAAATGTCTATCAAAAGACAAATGGATAAACAAATGTGGTCCAACCAATTGTCATACAAGAGAATATTACTCAGCTATAAAATGAACACAGTACCAATGTAAGTCCCAATAAGGATAAACCTCAAAAATCTTACAGTAAATAAAAGAAGTTAACCAACAATTCCATATATGCTACTCATAATTCCATAATGCTACACATATGAATGGCCACATAGGAAAACCTACAGAAACAGAAAGTAGGTTAGTGATGGTTTAGGGCAGGACAGTGGGCAAGTGTACAGGGAAGTGATAGTAAAAGAATATGGTACTTCTTTTGGAGGTGATGAAAAAGTTCAAAAACTGATCATGGTGACAGTTACATGTATACTAACATGAATATATTAGCATACAATGAATTGTATGCTTTAAGTGGGTGAAATAGGTAGTATCTGAATTATATATCTATACCATCATCTTTAAAAAATGTAAAGGAGAGACAGATAAAGCTAAGAACAACAGAAACAAAACACCTCAGGAAAGATTCTTGATAGATGTGATATATAAGCTTAATCTAAAATATCCTATAGGTGTTAACCATAACAGAATTGAAGAAAGCAAGAGAATTCCTGAAAGAGGAATGAAATGGTAGGTAAACTGGAATAAAATTACAAGCAGGTTACTGCCCAGGCGCTTCAAGAACAGTGAATAAGCACTGGGCATACCAATGGACCACACCAGAAAAACTAGGTAGTAAAGGGAGGCATGATTTCTACTTTTCTATATAAGGTAATGTACTTAGGTGAGAGGCTTTAAGGAATCAGTGTTGCACAGGTCCTTGCTTAGATAAGGAAGAAGAGAAAAGGAGGAAGAGAAAACAACTGTCCAAATTAAAAAAAAAAAAAAAAACACCAAGAGGTCCACAAATAGCTCTATATGATATAAATGATTTTCCTCAGCTTAAAGATAATTTCTTTAATGAAGTGGTTACCATCACCACTAGGAAATGATAAATGGGACTGACACAGTGCACAGTGGAATTTCCCAAAAAGGACCTAAATAGAGACTTTCTGAAATTCTGTTTGTGGTAGGTGGGCATATTATGATAACATACATCTTTTTATTTTAGGAACAACCATAGCATGGCTCAGAAATCTACCAACTATTGCTGTGTACAGAATTCTTACTGATTGAAGCAAGAAACTATCTGGGAAGACTCAAACGGGGATGGTTATTTTTGTTCATGAAATCATTTAAAGTAGGAGAAGATAGCTCCCTTAATTTGTCTACTTCACTTTCCTCAAGTTGAACTGTGTTAACATAGAGCATTTCCCTAAGCACTGAGATCAGTAGGCCCACCTATTCTGCTCCCTGCTCTGTCTCTGGTAACTCCTCTCACCCTCTTTCCTCCACCAAAACCCCCATGTAATTTGCCTATTCTGCTCTCCACTCTGTCTCTGGTGACTATTCTCACACAGCCTCCCCACCACCAGCACCCCTGTACTCCAGTTCTTGTATGAATAAATAAATAAATCTTTTTTTAAAAAAGAAAAGTTATTTTCTCTGTTTCAGAAACAGAGACCTGATATTGTCAGTTGAAAACAACAGTGAATGGTGACTCAGGAAAAATGACAAATGTGATCTGCCTTAATTTTTCTGTAAAAAGAACATAGTGAGTACATTCAGACTACAAAAACAAAGAGATTTTTTTTAAGTACAATAGATGAAAACCACACTACTTTAAAAATTATCCCTACTTTCTACCTTCTAGATCAGTAAAAATAGCTACTGATTGAAAAAAATTACATAACCAATTAGAAAAATTCTTCAGGAACATAACTACTATTTGTACAATGATTTGCAGGTTTAATTACTTCTGATTGTTTAGCAAAAATTACCAATATGCTTTCCTGCTCAACTCTCTCCTCCCCAAATAATTTTATATTTTATCTCTCCACCACAGAAAAGTTTTAAAAGTGAAAACATGTTTATCTTGGGAAAATAAAGAATTTGGTTAAAGTTTGAGAAGAACTCAACAAACAAGATGAAAAGAGAGGAAAGTTGCAAAAAAGTTGAAGATTTGGGTTACAAAGGTTTGTGTCTCATTTATGTAGTTTGTCAAAAGCAGAATGTCTGCTATACTGCCTGCACAGGACAGTTACAAAGGATAAAATCAGAAAACAATTTGGAAAAGTTTAAGCACTGAGAATGAAAAAGACCATTAATGTGTTTCACTTTCTAAACAGTTGTAAAACTACAGAAACAGTGGGGGAAATGAAAATAAGTCAAATTCAGAAAGACAGACACCAAATGACTTCACTCATGTGGAACACAGAGAAACTAAACAAAGGAAAAGAAAACGAAAATCAAAACCCTAGAAATCTGAACATCGAGGTGGAGCATGAAGGAAGAGATGCAAAGGAGAGAAGAGGCCCAGTGATGATGGTGGAGGATTATGTGTTTTGGTGATAGATATGGAGCAACATACATCTAAAGAATCTTGACCCCCCCCCCCAATATACAATGTTGTATATGTTGTTGTGTATATACATAAATAAAATTGGGGGTTACTTCAATAAAAATATTTTTTAAGTAGCTTAGTTTAGAAATAATTACTTAATTCAATTTTTCCAAATATTTTTTGAGACAAAATTGGTTTACATCATTGTACCTTCTTTGTGATTATAGGTTTAAAACAATTCTTTAATTTTTTTAACCCAATGAATCACTAAAAATGTAGCACATCCTAGTTTGATTCTTCATCATAAACTTAAGTTTCACAATCCGAATGCCATGAAACATAAAAGATTCATGAAGCAATAATAATTTCAATAATGCTTAAATAGAAAAAAAAAAGACTCAAGAGAAAAAAATTACTTTTACCACCAAGAGAACAAAAACGCAAGTAATAAAATTGACAAATGTTTTATTGCTAAATAACTGAAATACCTTATCCTTGCATTACTGGTGTCATCGCCTTCTACCAGCTTTTATTTTTTTAATGATTTATTTATTTATGCATATAAGAGCTGGGGTACAGGCCAGAGTCCAGGGAGGTGAGCGGATTCACCAGAGACAGAGCGGGGAGCACAACAGGAAGACTGACTGAAACACACTGTGGAGGGGAGCAGTGGGTGAGGCAGGAGAGGTCTGCTACACCATGTGGGTCCCCTCCTTGGCCAGAGGCAGGGATCCAACTCGTGCTGCAGTGGCTGCGGTTTGCTTCATAGTGTGTTGCTTAACCCACTGCGCCACCAGGAAGGCTCCCCTTCTACCAGCTTTTTAAAGGTGTTGCTAACTGTGTTTTATTTTTAATTTTGAATCTATATGATCACCATTAAAACCAATGAGTAAATGGCTGAAGAAACAGTACCTGGTGATGATAGCTGAGGCATGTGAGCCTAGAGTTCTCCACAAGGACAAATGTGCTGTGAATTCTAGGAAGAGAAACCACTATTGATTCAAAGGACAACCCGGTGGACTCAATTTGACTTTCCTGGCAAATGAGGAACAGACTTTCTAGTTTCCTTATTTTGCTTCTAGCATTCCCTAATGAATCAGGAGGGCACTGACAATGTGTAAAGACTCAGGTAAGTATTTTTAAGGAGTTGTATGTCTTGTATTCTACATTGAGACACATTTCCTACAGGGATGACTGGACTGAACTATGAGTTATTAGTATCATGTAAGGCTTTTATTAGTTTCTTGGGGTTGCCTGGTCTACTGGTATGCAGACTGACAGCCTCTTTTAAATTAATCCTTCTACCTAAAGCAGGAGTTATTGGTTTGTATCTTGTTTTGCTAGTGAATTCTTATGACCTAATACTCAACCTCTTATTGTTTGACTAGATAATAAATTCATGTAAAATGTCTTTGCTTAAATTTCATTTAGAATCCAAAGTTAAAATGAATTCAACCATGTTCTCAAAACATTTCTGACCCTTCTGGAAGTAGTCTCAGTATACTGGGGGAAGAGCGGTGTCTGTGTGTTCAGAACATCTATCATTTGATCTTAGAATACTATCGTTGCCGAGTTTCTTTCATGGAAGGTTTTTATGCATTTCTTGGGGTTGCCTGGTCTAAGGGTATACAGACTGGCACCTTCTGGAATGGGAGATGCTCTCTAACCTGCTGCTGGTGACTTCCTTTGGCTTAAGCATCACAGGAAGCTCAGCCTTTCTCTGCTGTAGCTGCCTTGATGGAAAAATCTTCTTGTGTGAGGTCCATAAAATACTCTTGCATCTTGTTCCAATTGTGTTTGCTCTGAGGCTGAAGAGTATAAATCACTTATATCTATGTTTGAACATAAAATTTTTGATGCATAGTTCTGAAATTTAAGGGTATAAAATTCTATTCTCCTCCAAAAACCTATAAAAGATTCTGCTCTAGGTTCATTACTGAAAGTTAGCATCTGATCAAGATCTGGACAAATAAATTAACTGACATTATCCAGTGCCTTTTATCCATAGAGTCTTCCTTCACCTTTAGTGAAAAAAAAAACTGTTAAAGTTTTATCACCCTTATTCCAAAATTTATCCTAAAACTTAATAACGGTATGCGCTATTTTTATGTCATGTCTTAAGATTACTCATTAATCTTTGACTTGTATAATTTTACAATTCTGTAACAGAGTTATTCTATTTCTTCAATATAATGACTTATTTTCACTTATGCTCATAGGACTTTTATATGCCTCCTTGTGTTCTAAGAAGACATTTTATTTGGTTTTAATCTTTTGAGTTCTATTGCATTTTTAATTTGACTTATACAGATTTAGGTATGTATTATCTCTCTATAAATAATGTAGAGGAAAAGGATGAATTCATTTAACCAATCATTTTTCTCTAATCTTATTGATTTGAAATGTATAGAATTTGGACAGCCCTTTCCCAAAGACCAAAGAAAACATTCCACTAGTGTACAACAGATCCAGAAACTTTGATAGAAAGACTAAATCAGAGCCTGTGGGATAAACCCCTGGAAGATTTGACCTCTGAACACTATAGGACAGAATTTTGAAGCATCCTTTCATGAGATACAATATTCTCAGAGGTTACATTCAAAGAAGAATTTGGGTTTTGAAAGAGGTTTTATCAAAACAATTTGAGGCTGGTATATAAACTACCCAAATATTAAAAATATGGTAATAAGTGTGTGTTCATGGGTGCGCATGCATGAGAAACAGAGAGAGAATGAATGATGACTTTCTATCTAACTTATAACATTAATAAAGAAGACCTTATCTGAGGAAATATGGCTCATTTAAAAGGCGCACCAATAACTTGCAGATCAGTTAAGCTATCTCCCCAGGGATAAACGTAATATTTGTCTCTTTGCTTAGTGTGCTTCTTTGCAAATCTCTGTCTAGGAGGAATTGGAGCAGGGAAAATGGCAAGATGAAAGAAAGCTTATTGGCATGAAAAGACAATAGATATTGTCAGGAAATTCTTTCATCTACTTGTCACTGCACAGTATCCAACCTGAAACCTGGGTCCTCAGTGTTTCCTACTGCGTAAAGTAAGTGAGTTTGACTCAAGGATCGCTAATGTGCTATGCCTTCTCCAATAGCAGAGTAAAATGGTTCCTTCTGTCTGTTTTCTTTATAATATGGCAACTTATTATAAAAGTTTACTTTTATACAATCTTTCACTAACAGGAAATTCTTAGGTTTTTGAAGGAGCACTGTGAACATGATGCTTAGTTCTAAATGTTTTCTTAATGGAAGGAGAACCTTGAATTCCTCTAATCACCTAGGATCATGATTAGTGTTTTAGGAAGCCTTGTTAGGCAAAGATTGCAAACATATAGGGATATTAATGGTTTCTGTTTTAGTACTTTTATCTCTAGCTAAAGTACAAACTATACTAAATAATCTCAAAAGTCCATTCCCACTCTGAGATTTCATCTGCTACAGACATTGTGCTGTTAAGTTTTTATCTAAAATGTCTCACACCTTTCAGGCACTCTTTGGAATTAGAAACTAACTACATATGCCAGATCAAACAGACAAGTTGGAGTTTCCAATTGCAGATTGGAATTTCAATTGCAGTAGGCAGACCAAAGAATTTGCTGCTCCCTCTAAATTTCAGATGTGATAGACAGAGAATATACAATGCCTCCTCTTTCCTTCTCCATGAACTTTCTGTTAAGACAGTCTTATTTTCCCAGGACCAAGTGTCATTCTCATTTTCCCAGGTCACCAAGATAGAGCTCCTACCTATGTTGCTCCCACTGAAGTGATCTGAATCTGATTTGCTAAGATTACTAGCCAAGAGAGAATGTCTGTGGGTTGCATCTGGTTTGAGCTGCCTACGACTCCCTTTTGATATGTTGTGGTCAGCATATGAGGCTTCTCAGTGTAAATACTTGGCTACCACCTTCTTTTCGTTCCTCTGAAGATATTAAAGCTTCAAAGTTTTACAGATCTTAAAACAAAACAAGGCAAAGAATGTCCTCAATAGTCTTCCAAGACACCTGGCTCTGGTCATTTTTTCTAAGTTAGTGAAAAATCTCTATCAGTTCTACAGCTAAAAAAAAAAAATTGTACTTCAGGCCAAACTGTTGTTTCTTGTGTTCCTATCCCAGAGCTCCCTCTTGTGCACTAATGGGAAATTGATGTAAGAAAGAACTCAAGGTCAGCACATTTAGATTCTGGTGTGTAAGCAGTTTCACAAAGCAGTCCTCAAACTTCACTGTGCTTCATAATCACATATAATGTTTGATTGAAATATGGATGAAAGACTCCATCTGTAAACTATGACATTTTAAACTAGATTTTTAGAAAGCTAAACTGCAGAATAAAGTGTATCTGTCTCAGGAGTAAGCAAGCCAATCTCAAAACTGTTTCTCACTGATTCTCAAATTCTCACATGCATCAGACTTGCTTTGTGTTTTAAAAAATATTCTGATATTCAACACTCAGAGATTCTTTAGGTGTTAGGGAAGGTCCATAAATAGGTTTTAAAGTAGACACCCTAAGGTATCCTGCTGGAGGTGATCTTGAAAAACCTGGCAAAAATAGATGTTTTTTAAATAGAAAAAAATTTCTGAAAGTTGAAGGAGAAACTTAATTCTTACTCTCCCCAAGGGGGAAAAAAATCACAAAACTGTTCTTTCTAGCTGAATTAAAACATTGGAATCTACCTTGGGGGAGCTAGTGACTTATTTTCTAAAGGACAGACATAGTTTTTAGTAACATTATCTGCTTCAGTCTAAAATCTGGATGTGTCTTCAACAGCCACCCAGGTAGACTCCTTAGAGATCCAGAGAGGTTCTAGGTTTAAGAAAAGGACTCAGAAGTGATACTATAAATAGAACAAGCATGGACTTAGAGCCATGTGGTGGGGTGCTGGAAAATGAGGAAAGAATTGCTGAACAAACTTTCTCATAAAGTGTGGTTTGCTACTTTTACTCTAGTTTGGACTTGGCACAGTGTTCCTCTACCATGTGATGCCCCTGGCATCAATCTCCCTGTTTCTTTCTTTGGTGTTTATCTTTTATTATATTCTCTCATCACATTCTTCTCTTACCTTAGAAAAGGTAAAAAGAAAAATTTGTAAATCTATAAGGACCAGAGGAACATAGTAATTGGTGAATGCTACTGTGTTTTTATACCCACATATAAGCCAAAAATAGTGTTACCACATAAAATATTTTTTGAGATACATCATAGTTGAAGCAATGAAGATTGCTGATTTCTGACCTTAATGTGACATAGGCAAGATAGTTTAAAATCTCTCAAGGGTTACTGTGAAACTATCAAAAACAAAATTAAGTCCATAATTTAAAAAAAAATACCTTCACTAGTTTGGTGGCTAAAAAACTCTGCAAATCAAACTGATACAAAGATGCCTTAATACCAAAAAGATTTAAAAGAATTGATCTACCGAAAAACAAATACCTAAGAAAAATAAGTCAACAGACATTTAAGTGTCCCTCATGCCATGAAAGCTGGTGTTTTTCTCCTAATGTTCCGACCCAAACTGTACTGTATTAATCAGAATCTAGATCATGATAAGCTGTTTTCTCAATGACAATAAGTTAAGTGAATTGCATTATGCATTCTATAGGTCAGATTCTACTACCGTTATCAGAAAACTGAACAGTTGGAAATGCGTCAGACAAAGCATCTATCCCTATTCCTTATGGATAAATAGAGAAAAATAAACCATGACTGAGAATAGACTGCTTGCTCTGCATCACTCAAATAGTTAACGGCTGATAGAGAACTATGATCCAGGAAAGTTACTGAGACTAGAAAAATAAGTAGCATAGGGATACAAACTACATAATATTAATTTTCAAGAGAATGAGATACTCAGGCAAATATGAGAAGACTACACAATTGAAGTGACTGGGCAGTGCTGAGACAGGCAAAGACAGAGTCCTCTGAATAGGTACTCAACACATCATGACAGCAAAAATCTAGAGATTCTTCTGTTATTTTTCTGTTTAACAGGATCAGAGAGTATGTTTTAAGAGATTCTAGAGTTTTGCTTCCTCATGATAAACACAATGTGACATAATTATAAAGAAATAAGAATACCTGGGGACTGAAATCAGTCCTGCTCCTGGTTTAGTAGGATTACACCTCATTTTCACAGCAGTTGATCGGCCATTAATGCAAGATGTTGTGGTTGTAGAAGATCTATTGTAAGGGAAATAACATTTTACTAAAAGATATGACACAGATTAAAAAGACAAAAATATCCCATGTATAACTGCACCCACACTGCATGAAGAAATGAAAAGGAAAATGGTATCAAAGTTCAGTGATTTAGAATTTTAATATAAATTGAGTTCACTGACTTTCACTGCCTAGGAAAATTTTACTACTTCTAAAGGTAAAGTGATAAGCTATCATCAATGTGGTTAGTAAAGTCATTATTATCATAATGAAAATTGCAATAAAGATTTATTTTATTATGGTTCTGACTTCACTTTTTTTTTTTTTTTTTTTTTTTGCTACTTGGAGATACCTTATGACTGCACACTTTAAATTTCTTATAATACATACTGATTGTGTTGGAAAGCACAAAAATCTAATTTTTAAAAAGGGAATACTTAGACTGATGTTTTGATGTGTGATTTAGAAATAATTACTACCAAGATAATGAAGTACAATGTCTTTAAGGTCATCTTAACATGATATATGTGAAGGAAATTAAATAAGGTTTTCAAAATATTCTGTTCCCTACTTTTCACTAGGTTTCTCATTTAAAAACTAATTATTGATTACTGGGTAAATATAAGCTGCTGTGCAAGGCATACAGAAGTGACAGCCTTTTGAATGATAAACCAATCAAGGTAAGTAGTATCTACACTTACTTATAAAAGAAATGCACATCCGGTATTTGGCTGGGTGGTACTGGGAACATAGCTTCTTTAATATTAATATTTTGCAATGTGGTCTCAACTGTCACTCCTAGAAAACAAATAAAATATGAACTATTAGGCAATATGGGAAATTAGGTCTATTTGGTCTCTACATATCTGAACTTTCTAGAAAGCAGCTTCATTGTAATGCTCTAATTTTACAACAAAAAAATTGAATTAAATTAAATTAATGCATTCATGGTAATAATAAGAAACTTTTCAAGGTCTCCACAACAAATAGTAAAAGATTCTGTTCCCTAGCTTCGTAACTTTACTTAAGTCACTTTACTTCCCTGTGCTAAATCAGTGAAATTCACAAAATAGTTTAGATGATCTCTAAAATTCTTTAAGATCTAACATTTGAATAATTTACTATTAAAATTCTCAAATTCTGGTGAGTTTTGTCAAGTGAGCTGAGCTATTTTGTGAATACAACTTTAACTAACATTTAAGAAGGACATATTTGAGGACACAAAGCTTTTGTGTCCTAATAATTTCTAGAAATTAACTCCAAAATATGCCTAATCCAAAAGTAATGTAAAAGCGAGGCATTTTTCTCAATTCTTGTAGGCAAAATGATGGCAGATGCAAAGTACAAGAAAAACAGCAACCCTTGCTTTGACACAGGGTTCTGAGACAGAGTGCCAGCTCAGCACTGGCCTTGGTGCTGAAAATTAAAATAGCATTCCTCTGGAGACTATGGTAATAGTTCTCAAATCTAGCTGCAGATGAGAATCACCTTAGAAGTTTGTTAAATTTTTAGATTGTTAGATGCTTTGTTAGATTTCTAGTCTCTACCCCAGAGGGCCTAATAAACTCGGTCCTTAAGATCACTATTTAGGGATCTGAATTCTTAAAATTGTCCTATACCTTCTAGACAACAGAGAAAAAGAGCAGATGGGGAATAAAATTCAACACCTTCTCTTTTACTACTTGTTACCAGCTTACTTCTAAAATGAGAAAAATAATCAAAACCAGTGGCAGATACCATGATTTAAGTTTATATTGTATTCAGTTATTACTTGTATTTTATTTTTACTTTTGATTTGCAGAATTATTTTGTTTCTTAAATTCCAAGAAAATCTATTAGCTGACTCTTAGAAATCATATCACCTATGAGTTAACACATAAAATCAGAAGCTTCTTGCAATCACTGATATTGACTAATATATGCTTTTTGTAGAGGCTTTTTAACCATTTTATGAAGCTTTGGTTTAGAATTACCTGCAGGCCTTAATCATCTATTGTAAACACCAGTGCAATGAAAAGTTATCAGTAGCATAACTTTAGAATAAACTTTAGAATAAATAGACCATAGGAAGCTTACCTAAAAATGTATCTGCCAGAATGATAGATTGTGATGATAAGGCTGCACGGAAACCTTTACTTTCAGAAGGAATAATAGTTGACTGGCATACAAATGCTCCTACCAAATTCGTGTAATCATCTGACCCTGACACCATTTCCTTTACTGTAAAGTCCGTTATATTGTTGGTACAGAGAGCCATCTTCTTCCCCTAGGTAAGCAAAGTCATAAAGGCAAAGTTATATTGAAAGTCAGTCTCTAAACTGGATCCCAATTAGCCAGCAATTCTAGTGATCAGTGGCTCTTTCTTCAGCAGAAGGGATTCTGACTTGTGATTTTGGTATAGGTCAAAATATTGATACACAAATACTTTTAAAACATTCTTAAGGATATTCCAATGTTCAACTAGGGCTGGTAGTTCATGAAATTATCATGAATACAGTAATTCAAGGCTGAACTGTTCTTCTTTCTCAAGCATCATTTGTGCTGTATGAAAGCCACCTACACTTAAGGGGGAAAACATCATCTATGAAATATTCAATTCATTAACAATGCCTACAAAGAGACCAGAAAACTGCTAGTGAAGTTTTAAATGCCAAGGAAAAAGTTATGCTCTTCTCTCTCCTTCATACATCTATGGCAGAAAGGTTATATGAAGCCTGGAGAAGAAAGCATAAAAGCAAAAAAAGTGCAGCAAGAGCCTACAACAAAATCTAAAGGGCTGGTCATATCAAATGTCTTTATACACCTACTTTTAAATTCAATAATATGTACCTGCTCAGCAACATAGTAAGTTGAAGGAAATACAGGGGGCTATATTTTTAATCATTTTAGAGTAACTGGAGAATATAACCTATAAAAATTATAAGACTTTATAGAATGTTTAAATGTTCTGTGACTCCACTGCTGAATAATTTCTGATAAGAAATGTATAAATGAATAACATTTTATTAGCCTGAGGTATAGAGCATGCACAGATGGGCATAAATGAAAAATAAAGATTTTTTTAAAGTAGCTAGCAATCCAAAGCTGTAAATTCTTCTCCCTACACAAGCCTTCTAGCTATATCACAGGTGCAATATAATTTTACTAAGCTTAAATTAAATTAATGAAGATGAAAGGTGCAATGAAACATCAAGAGAGAAGTGATAGAAAAGAGCAGAGATAAACTACAAAGGAAAGGATGAGTAAAACAGTGGTAATGGGAAAGAAAATGAGAATAAAAAGGGGTGGGGAAGAAAGGTAACAAAAGGGAGGAGGAGAGCTAAAGAAAGAAAATGTTACAGAGAGGAATGTTATCGCATAATCTCCAAAGAGGGTCCCATCTTCTCTGCTTTGCCTAATGAGGGTGAATAGCAGTGAGGGGAAGCTAGAGAAGACTTGGAAAAGATTTGGAAGAGAACTTGGAGGAAACAAGTGAACTGGAGACATGTGAAGAAGTAGTGCTTGCCTCTCAGCTTTGGACTTGCATCAGGGACTTGGGGGATGTGGAAAGAGACATGTGCAGTTGAGACATGCAAAGACACTTGGAAGAGACATGGGTGAGAGACACATGGGAAGGCAGACAATGGTAGCCATTACCCTGATTTGTACATTGATTTTGCTCCTTTCATCCCAGACTTGTCTGGGTGTGTTGGATTGTCCCATGGGATAGTACAATAGTACAAGTGTCATCACATGTAAAATGTACAGATATAGACATCTGTCCCTTCTTACTGGCATTTTGGGGCCAAAACCTTTGACTTTTTAAAACATGAAACTGACAATACTAACAACAGTAAAGCTTTCTCAAATCTTAACTGCCTACCTACAAAGCAGGTGGGATTGACAAATCTGACCCAATTCATAAAAATGAAAGACCCCTAAAAACTCTAATACCACAGCTTCAAACATTGGAGTTCAACTAACTGGGGAAGTACTTTATCAGAATCAGACAAGGTTGCCCTTGGTGCAGAAAGTTGCCAAAAAGTTAGGACGCAACAGATGATTTAAGTATCAATGTTTGGTTTCTGATACTTGTTATTTTCCATGGAGATTTTATTGGGCCATCAACAAAAAATACCAAGTCACTCAGAGCCAAAATCTATCTCCATCTTGCTATGGCACCCAGAACTCACCTCATGCCCACATAAACTGATATTGAAGAAGTGGAAGTATTTTGTTCCTTTGGAGGTAAAGCTAGGCCCATTCATTAACGAACCCACACTGCTGAGGTTGCTGAAGTCATAGTGCAAACTTTGATTTTCTTTTTCATGGTAGAAAAAGCAGTCGCTAAAGCAAACCGAGTGGTCCTTTGAAAAAAGATGAAAAAAAGGAAATAAAAACCAAGATTGCAGAACAAAAGTATCAGCTTCTTTGAAAATTGTGTTTCAAAAGTGATCTAGAAATTAAGTAATTTTGTCTCAGTAATGTGTTTTACCATGCTAAATGCCAACTAAATTTTTCCAGCTACAGTTAAGATTAAGAAATTTTTTAAGAGTAAAGTTATTTTAATGTTACCTTCTGAGAGAAAAGTATTATAATAAACAGCCCAAATTCTCTGTTATGCCAGTTTAAATGTGCAATAAAACGACATTCTCCTTTCTACAATATAGCACTAACTTTTCTCCTTAAAATGTCTTAAGATACTGCTGCTCTCCATATACTCCTATAATCAAACCACAGGGTAGTTTACTTCCTCCACTTCAATGCAATACACAAGAAACCAGTTTTACTGCTCTTGGAAAGTATTGGTTAGGGTAATTTTCCTAATATTTTATGTCTCAGGAGCTAGCACTTTGATGGCACAAGAAACCAGTTTTACTGCTTTTGGAAAAGTATTGGTTAGGGTAATTTTCCTAATATTTTATGTCTCAGGAGCTAGCACTTTGATGGCACATATTAATAGCTAAATAATTTCAAAAGAAAATACAAGTCATAATAACAACTTTGTAGCAATTTCCATAGCTCCTGGAGAAACAGTAAGGATAATCTTTGTCTTCCTCTATTACAAGATAGGATAACTGCTGTACTTACCTGAGTGCTTCTGCTCCCCGGCCCACATGGAACACAAGCCTCCTTGCCATAGACCTGATGTATGGACAGGTAGGTGTCAGGTGGACACTCCTTGCACTGGTTGGTTTCTTTCTCAATGTAGTGGCCTGGGGGGCAGGGGACACACGATGAGCCCGACTGTTCAGAACCGAGGGCACAGGCACGGCATGAGGACGCCACCCCATCAACTGCATTAGTAGCAGTAATAGAATAAATCTTCACCATGTCATTGATGAACCGTCTATTCTAAAAAGAGAGCAGAAAGCAATGACTTCTGCCTTAGCGTTTAATGACAACCAGATTGTTTTATGTTGATATCACCAAAATATGTAGAGTCTAATAATTTGTTACTGATCTTTTATTACCACAAGCTAATTTCCACAATAATGGAGTTCCAGGACTTTTGCTGCGATCACCATAAGATACGCCATCATTAGCGCAAACTTGAGACTTTTAAAAGCTTTGCATCTAGAAGAACTAGTATGGTTTAATAAAGGAGCAACTAGTCTCTCATTGCTGTTTATTCCAAAACAAATAAAAAAGAAAAGAACTAAAAGAAGCTTAAGTCTAATGATACAATAAGATGCTCACACTGTGGCAGGCTGGAAAAGCTTGGAGTATGGACTTGACTTGACTCAGTCTTCACCCAACCATTGTGTAATGCTAATGAAGTTACACCACTTCTCTGTGCCTTCATTTCCAGCTCTAGCACCTGAGCCAACATACTCTAATTTCTACTGAGAGGTTATAAAACAGACAGCAAAACATAGGGTCTTCCTATACTTGTCCTTATTGCGACATTGTTAATTAAAGTCTAGTTGTAACCAAGTAGTAGGCACCTCTGTATGGGTACAGAACTGACATGAAGCCTAAACTGCTTAAACAAAGTTTTTCATCTGGTACAAAACAAAGGCAGACAAGGAAGAAGTAGGATTCCATTATATGTCCAAGCTGCACATGACAGTAATCTGAACAAGTGTAAAGAACAATTGGAGTCAAGTAAAATGTGGAGAATGGTTCCAGTGAAAACCTGAAGAGAAAAAGAGAATGTTCCATTTGCCACCAATAGCTTTAAGGCAGCTTCTGAACAAGTGGTTTACCTTGTTCTCACCTTGGGAAGGTCACATCTATGGAGATCCACAAAACTAACAGTCCTTCTATTATTGAAACATACAATGGACTTTACTTAGAGGAGGGTTAAGTTGTATTCTAGCAAGGAAAGTCAGCGAGAGCAAATAATTCTTTGTGATTACCCAATCATGAGTACATACATACTCTCCAGCTATAAAAGGAGATATTATAATAACATAATAAAGCAACATCAGTTAATGGCTCTGAGACAAATGTCAGATCATTCAGACAAAGAGAAAGTCAGCCACTGGCCTTCCTAAAGTCTCAGAAAACTAAAAGTAAGCTTTACACAAACCTTATAACCACAAAATTAGACCTTGCTCATAAAAGTTTTGCAACTATATTTGTTCAGAGTAGAGTACAGAACAACTCAGACATATTATGCCATTCCACTTCACACATTTTTTTATCTCAAAAATATACTGTTTTATACCAGTACGAGTACTCTATAACTAAATAACAAATTTAACATCAAATTGTGACAAATCTTCTTTGCCAGGAGATCTGAATAATCATTATATAAATCTCTACATGGGGGCATTATCTTAGTGTTACTAAAACAAAAGTGTTTGAAACTTACATCTTGACCTTGGTTGGTTCTCTGGAATGCCCATGTAAATGTAAATGTTGCATTCTTAAAGATGACATGGGTGTAAGCTTGCTTTTCTTTGGTTCCACCCCATGATTCCACCACATTGGTACTTTTTCTATTGATATCCTTAAATAAAATTTAAAATGTTTAAAAATACAAGCTCAGCATTAATATACACATGTATATATTATAAATATGTGTTTACATTTACATGTAGGGCTTGTGAATATCTGGAATTCCTAAAACAGTAGAATTCTCAAAATTTCCCTTCAAGCACTTACTAGCTTGTAATTACAGTCTATCAACCACACTGCCAATGTAACTTGAAAGAGTTTTTAAATAATAGTTTAAGAGGTTTGTATGTGGGGTAGGGAGAGGAAACTGGGAGAAAGAGAAAGAGAAATACATTTAGAAGGGGAAACAGTCTCTCAGACTTAACACAGTAAACGTATAGGATTCTCACAGAACAGCAAAGCCTTCCAGTTTTATCTTTTTCCCTTTTCCTGTTATCTGACAGTTCCTGCACAGGTGTTAAGAAGTTTCCCTTGGATTATGCTTGCAACTTATAGGCTGACACAAGTAGGGCTAACCAGAATGTTATTTTATGTTCATTAAATACTCTTTTGCATACACCTGAACTTCAAAAAGATGAATATGTGTAATATTTTATTTCTTATTTCCTTAGTTAAATTCACTATTTACTATATCATATAATGTATGATATTCCCACCAATATGCTAATTATTAGCATGGTTAGAAAATAAAAATAAGTCAATCAAAATATGTAATAAACATCTAATTTATTTAAAAGGAAAACTAAGCCTAACCCTGAATTTCCTAATTAGACTTCCCTGAACAAGACTTGGTAGACAATGTAGGAATCCGGATGGGCTTTCATTAGTTAGCTGGGAAGTTGTAAATACAGTAGCATGAGCTCAAGACAAATCTCTTTGTTTCTTCTCTTCTGACTATAAACACAGAAGTCAAATATGTTATAAAGTAATCAAATATATTATCAAAAGATACACCTTGAATTCATGCCAGAGCTAGGAAGAAAAGAATGTGCTTGCCACATGTTAACAAAAAATCCCACATTACCAAACAACCAAATCACCACACAGACCACTTCCCCAAAGAAGCTCATAATATCTAGGTAGTGCTTTATTAAACACTTTCTTACTGGATGTTTATTTCTATAATAAATGAATATGAGTTCATGGTCTGTACACATGTACACAGATCACACGTGGCTCACTAAAACACAGACACATGAGTATTCCCAAAATTTCTCATTCACTAAGACCAGGACTGGGCCTGAGAAGTATACATTTATAACAAATTCACCAGGAATGTTGGAGATGCTGGTCCAAAGATCGCACCTGTAGAAACACTGTCAAAGGCAATAAAAAGCCACCAAGCGTAAGGGGATATATTTGCTATGATGCATCTACTGTTTTAACTTGGAAAGATATCTTGATGGCAACGTGGATAAGAGACAGGAGATGAAAAGAATGGATAAGAAACTACTATAAAGCAATTCTATTTCAGAACAAAATAGTCCACCTTCATTTAAGCCATTTGCAATCACAAATAAATGTTTAAATCACCACGTCTTGAATATCTTGGAGGAAACTGCTAGTGTTAACTAATACTAAAAGGAAAGAGCAAAAACTAAGCATGTCTACAAAGTCACTACTTAACTGTAAAGCTAAAATCTTAGCCAATACCTGCCAACACCACATGAGCTGTTAGTAAATTTGTGTTGCTATTTTTTTTTCAAGCTAACAGTTGAAGTTTGTATGATATCTAGAAAAAATTGGGCAAAACAAGGAAACATTTTCATTCTTCCCAGTGCTCTACACCGCTATTATTTTCTGACCTCACTTATCAATACATGCTTTTCCCTCCTGATAGTTTGACTCGCTGAATTAGGGGAGAATTTTCATTCTGCTGGCAGCATATTTTATGAAGAAATTTTCTACAAGATTAACATTCTGTGGCTTCTGTCTGTTACCCAGGCCCCCTCACTCAGTCCTCTCTATAGAGATGAATGCTTCATTGTGAAGTTTATTGCAAAATTCTTAGTGACTTCTCTAGACACTTTTACTGCTTTTGGAAAGCCTTAAAATGAGAATAAAAATAGATTTTTATCCCAATTTGCATAAATAACTTCATACTTAAAAGAGAATGCTAAGCTTAAAAGTCTGCCTTTGAAAATCATTCTTTCACTTACCACCATGAAGTATAGAACACAGTCTGCAGAACAGAGAGTCTCAAAGACAAACGTTATTCTTCCCAGTTCAGAACCCATGGCTCCAGTCATAGATGTTGGTGGCCTATTTGACAAATTTAAATGATGGTATTTATAGTATACTCTAAACACAAAATTCAGTTGCTTTTTCATTAAGTCAAAAGTCATATTCTTCTCTTCCCCTAATCTATTGTTTCTCCCACTCTAACTCCTTCCTCATTCTATCTCTGCATGAACATACCTTTCATTCTAACATGTTGTCTACACAACCTTGAAAAGATTCCTGAATCTCCACCAGGAGATTGCTATTGCCCATCCTAAAGCAAAAAAACCACTCCTACCAGAAAATTCTAACATGAAGGGCTAAAGCAAAATGGGCCTAAAAATTTTTAACATCTCACTTTATAAAAAGAAACTTAAATAAATCTATAAATCAAAAAGTACTTTTGCAAATATCTTGGAACAAGACCTCTTCATTAAGCATATAAGATCATGGTTATTATAACATTTGGGTAGATATTGCTAAAATCCTTCGGCATTATCCATGTAATATACAACTAACAGTTATAGTTTCTCAATCACTGATTCCATAGATATTTTAAATATAACACATTATCCTGCAACAGCTTGTAATTTGCTAAGTATATCACAACATTAATATATTTTACAATGGCAGTTCTACTTCATTGATTTTTGTTAGGAACAGGCATGAGAGTTCTTACAGTAGAGAGTCAGAATTGATTTCCTTACTTAAATCCTGGGATGTGTAAGTTTAAGATCAGGTAATCATTATCAGAACCTCCAGCCCCACTCTGGATATGATCTCCAGCCACTTCCCAACCTAAAAATGATGAAAGAAATTTTATTAGTAAAATTCCATTGAGCAATTCCATTAATATTTTTATTTTTTAAAAAAAAGACTATTATATTTATGTTCAAAGTTAGAAATGCTCTAAAAGCTTTCCTTTTTAAACTGTAGTTGTCAATTGCAACTATATGCCAATAAAGATGTTCCATTTGATTCCCCTGGAAGAATTAAGTAATACATATTGTTACATAAAGCAACAGCTTTCTCAATCAAGTATGATTATTTTATTAAATAAAACATAGTCTTTATCCATTCTAATATAGTTAGATGGAAAAATTATAGTCTTCAGGTTACAAATGGGAAGTAGAAACAGGAAATTACTTAATAAAGAAGACTGGAGGTCTGGAGTTGTTTCTTCTATTTCTCTGCATTTTTTCTAGTGACCCCAGTTCTGCAATCATTTATTTAATTAATCAACTGGCATTCATTGAGTGGTAAAAATCATGACATGCACTAGAGCTAGATAGACAAGACTAGGTTCTTCCTCACAGAAGAGTCAACAGAATGTGAGAGACAGACACACGCTAGCAACTGTCAACTGCATGGGATGACAGAGCAGCACAGGAGAGGGAGGCGGATGCGCTGCACAAAGTAATCAACATACCATAGGCTGAAATGGCCCCAGTAAGATGAGGAAAGGAGAAGCAGCCTCTACGCACCATCAAACAAGTTATTAATTAACGGCAATGTCTTCTTGTTTACACTCCATCACCAAAAGAAATCTGTTACTTCAATGGGCATGGGATTTAACAATTTCTAACATATTACTTTATAGAAAGAAACTTAAGGAAAAATAAATATATAAATCAAAAGATACTCTTGCATATATCTTGGAACTAGACCTCTTCATTAAGCATCTAAGATCACTGTTTTTGTAACATGTGGATAGGTTATTGCTAAAATCCTTCTGCTTCATCAATGTAATATACAACAGTCATAGTTTCTCAATCACTGAGTATATCGATGGTATACACTGAGAATGGGATTTAACATTAGTACTAAATTTGTGGTTGGGCAATTTTTCAAATGTTATAATCCACCATGATAGAAAGGTGTTTTTAAAATAAATAAATAAATAAGTTAGACCTAAAAATAATATGTACTAGTCTACTTGCTTACAAACGCCAATTGTTCTGCTATTCGAATGTTCATGTGGTTGAAAAGAGTATCAACTCCTAATGCTAAGAGTTGAATAGCCAAACAGTCTGATCTAGAGGAATACCAGGCCCTGCCTATAGTTTATAGTGTGAGAGGCCTTGAAGTTTAGGGGGACTGGAAACCTTTAGTGGGGTAATAGAAAGGGTGATATTCCACGAGGAAATCTACATCAAGAAATGGAGAACTTAACAAATGTTTCTCTAAAATTACTATCTAGTGTCCAGAAATGTCAAGAAGAGGGACAGAATTAAATATTCCTTATATTTGATGACTGCGTGTTGCTGTAGGTTGAATTGTGCCCCCCCTAAAAAGATATGTTGAGGTACTAACCCCCAGTACCTAATTTGGAAATAAAGTCTCTCTAGATATAATCAAGTTAAAATGAGATCATTAGGGTAAATCTTACTCAAGTACAACTGGCATCCTTACAAGAATATAGAAATCTGAATTTGCACACAGGAAGACACAGAGATACACAGTCACAAGGAGCAGACTGCCATGTGAACATGGAGACAGACTGAAGTTATGGAGACAGACTGGTCATGCTTGGAGCTACCAGACACAGCACAGAAATGGCAAGGAAGGATCTTCCCCTACAAGACTTGAAAGCAACACTGCCCTGCCTTTACTTTGATTTTGGACTTTATTTCTAGTCTCCAGAGCGGTGAGGGAATTAATCCTTGCTTTTCAAATCACCCCATTTTTGGTGCATTATTGCACTACAATGAAACTACTAAGATCCATAATACTCTTAGCAAAAAAAGTTATAAAATAGAAACAATAAAAAAGCTTTGTAAGCCCAGACATGGAATTCTAGGTTGCCAGCATGAGAGAAAAGCTGCAAGTAGAAAGGTACACCCAAGATAATTATTGCATAAGAATAGAAGGGCTATAATCACCTAGAAAACAAAATAGGGTTGGGGGTGAAGGGTAATGGGGAGTTTAAGCCACAGACCATCACTGTCTAGAAGAAACATGGGAGACACAAATGTCAGTTTGAATGTTCCAATGTCACATTAAAAAAAGTGTAAAAGGGTAAAATTAACTTTATTTTTTTTAATTCAATATACCTAAAATGTTGTCTTTCTACTATATAGGATTGCAGTCCTTCACTGCAATCATTTGGCATTTTACTTTTTCATAATAAATCTGGATAAACTAGTGTGCAATTTACATTATCAGCACATCTCAATTCAGACTGGCCACATTTCAAGTACTCATTGTGGCTAATGGCTGTTGTGTGCAACAGCCCATCTCAAGGATATTAAGGCAGAAAGCTGAACGCATGGAGTACCGACGTTAGCAGAAACCTAGGAAACACTGCTTTCCAGTGCACTCTCATCATTTTAACCCATTCTTAATCATAAAAACTAAATAGAATAGTGCTGACAAAAATATGAGTTTAAAAAGGCTAATGATATACTAGCAAATATTTTTATTTTTATATATTCCTCTCTAACCTTTGTCTACGTGCATAGTTTTACACAGGTGCATACAATATTGTATTTTGCTTTTTCCTCAGAGCAAATATATGTTTCTATATACATTTTATATTTTAAGATTTTTGTTTTTATCAATTATTTATATTGATTATAAAACTTTGAAAGTTAAAATAAATAGTGATGAAAACTAAAATTACTTTATAAGCTCATCACCCAGAAAAAAAAATGCTGGTAATAGTTTGAGTGTTTGTTTCACTATCTTTTGACATGTAGTAATTTTTACATCATTGAGCTCTTACTGTCATTAACACTTTTTATCATGGATTTAGAAACTAACATTATTTCATAAGCATTTTTCATTTATAAATACCAAAATATGAATGACTGAATAAATAATATATCATATTATAGACGTCACTTATTTCCACAACTTACTGATTTGCTTACTCTACAGGAATTGCCTCCTGCTAACCACCCATCAGTTTAACCATTTGGATTGTTTCTGCTTTTTTTCTTGTGTAAATGACACTGTAATGAACATTTTGTGATACAGTTCTGGTATATTTCAACATTTATTGACTAAAGAATCCCAATAAAAGAATTTTTATATTTTAAACCAATATTTTGTACCATTATTCAATTTTGAAAGCAATGTAAGTCAATGAGGAATATTTATTAGGTATACTGAATTAAAAATAAATGCATTAAACTAATGGAATGGTAATTCAGACTTAAAACCCTTCCATAACCAAATGATAATCTCTTCACATTTGGCTTTTTCCTTTTCCAACTTTTCCTAGAGCACACCTGTTTTACCACACCAGCATTTTAACTGTATTCTTTATATTTTTATGTTTTTGTTTAGCCTTGTCTTCTCATTTTCTTAATTATCATTACAGCAAAAAAAAATTCCATTAAAAATTATGTTTACATCTAATTTTAATTCTATTACTACACAATAATTTTATCTAATCATATTCCATTGTTGAAAATATTTTTCTCCTAGCTTTTCATACACGAATAACACTAAATTGACATATTCATGCATAACTTTATTATATTACACTCTTACTTGGTAGACATTACCAAAGTAAAATTAAAGAGTTTGAGTATGAGAACATCCAAAATGCTCAAAACACAGCCAAAGTGTTCTCCATTTTTAATGGCATGACTGCCATTTTTAATGATTATGTATAATTTCATCCAATTAGTAGAGCATAATTTTCAAAATGATTACTTTATTAGTGAATATTTAGAACACAGCAGATCCTCACATAGCACTGTTTTGTTCATCATTTCATTATAACATTGATGAGAAAAAAATCAATTCCCTGCCAGGGCCACTGTCTACATAGAACTTACAAGTTCTCCCCTGAGTACCCCATTTTCTCCAGGTACTCAGGTTTCCTCCTAACCCCCAAGATGACACTGTTAGGTTAACTAGCATGTCTAAATTGTCCAGTCCAAATGAGTGTGAGTGTGTCCTATGATGGAGCGGCCTTCTGCTCATGACCGATTCCCGCACTGCACTTGGAACCACTGGGAGAGTCTAGCTACCAGCTACCCAACAGTCCAAAAAATGAAAAATAAATTTTATTCTTATATGTAAGCCATCAGATTATGACACCAAACTTACTACTTTATGTAAGGGCTAGAATTGAGGGCAGTCATCAAATTTATGATAAAACTGAAGTTCCTCATACTTTGCTTGTTTGTTTGTTTAAGAGTTGAGTGCAAGAATTGAAACGGTCATCAAAGCCCTTCCCAAAAATAAAAGTCCAGGTCCAGATGGCTTTACAAATGAATTCTACAAAACATTCAGAACTGAATTAGTACCTATCCTACATAGACTACTCCAAAAATCGAAAAAGAAGGAGTTCTACCAAACACATTTTATGAAGCCAACATCACACTAATACCAAAACTGAACAAGGACAACACAAAAAAAGAAAACTA
>JAGFMF010012021.1:726968-739103 GCA_019455555.1 Galemys pyrenaicus | reverse complement strand
TGATGGTGCACTGGTGAGATGGTGATGGGGAATACATGGGGATTACAATTAATGGCAAGTATATGTAAAATTTAAAATATTTTAATAAAAAAAAAGAAACCCTGAAAAAAAAAAAAGAGTTGAGTGCAAGAATCTCTGCTGGCAATATATATCAAGTAGGCTGATTCCAAACTCACCATTCATTCCATCACATTTTGAATTCCCAACATTAAAACAGGAAGTTTTCATGTTGCCAGGAAGGACATTCCACCATTTATATTCAAACCCAAGTGCAGGCTCTGTTCCTGCTGGACATGGTCTACATTCTATAAGAGACAGTGAGGCCAACAGTTACACTTAAAATGCATCTGGACAACATCCTCTTCTTCTCTTCCATGAACTACTAAATTTCAATTAGCAAAAGGGGATGTTGGAGGAAGTACGATTGAACCAACAATTCTCTTAAGAATTAATAATTCTCCTGAAAAGAGAAATAATTTTTGGGATAGCATACACATTGATACTCAACTAACATGGAAAAGGATAAATGCAAAATAATTGAAAGTTTTTTTTAACTTCCAGAAACAATAGCTAATACTGAATTATCCCTTCACAAGAAAATAAATTCTGAAGCAAGTTCTCTTACATGTGATATTAAAATCAGTTCCCTTCACCACATGGAGGGAACACCTTACCCATCCAATTGCCTCTTAAACTTAATAGAATATTATAATATCTAATTTGGGGATGAATTTTAATTTTACTTGATTTCAACTCATTGGCTATATTAGAAATGATGCTGTGAGTTGAGAGGTTTGGGAAAAGTTTGGTTTACAAATTAAGCTCATTTAAATTAATATCTGCAACACTGAAAAGGACAGACTTTTCCAACCATTTCTGAATTTAGCCAAGACACTTTCCATTATAACATCAGTAAGAGCAGGGCTAGGGAAGAGAAAATGTTCATTGAGCAAACACTTCCTGGTACCATAATACTAAACAGACATTTCATATAATCTTCCCTAGGTTGGTAAGCCAGACATTACTATCCATAATTTTATACATGAAAAAAATGAGAATCAAAAGGAATAAGTAACTTGGACAAATCACAATATTGCTTGCCTGAAGGATGTGGATTCAAACCCAAGTCAATTTGAGTCCCCAGTTCTTTTATGTCAATTTCCCAGGACTCTGGACATTAAATATATGGTATGTCTGGATTCAAGTAATATATATGCAGCTAAAATGCTTTGTAATATTTGATTACTAAAACCAAAACAAATTCTCTAAGTACTTTCTATAATTATTATTTGGTAAATAACAAAATTTTCCCTAAATGTACACTTTGAAACAATATATTTAGGAACATTTTAACTGCCACACCATCAAAATAAACAATTTTTGCAATTTTTATAGCACAAAATGTGATTTATTATTCCAAGGCTGAATTAGAAGAAGTTATATTGTATACTTTCATCCATGAATGTGCCCACAAACTCAAAAAGGAGTATTTGGTCTTAGTCACAAATTTGGTATGATTTCCTTATCATTATCCATAGTCAGAGAATTATCACATTAAGAGGATATCACACAAAAAACCATTAAAAAGCTTTCCCAATGGTTGTTAAATAAGTCACTGCCATCTCACAATTCCATTTGTATATTTCTCAACTCAGGAAAAAATTAAGAAAATTGTGTGATTTAAATAATTCTCTCATAAAAATAATTTATAATAAGGTAATAAAATTATTTTACTAAACACCCAGTTCTTGGACTAATTAACAGCCTACCTTTTGTTCCATCTGAAAACATTCCAGGAGGGCAGGGATGGCAAGAAGAAGATCCATTGTTATAAAATCCAGGGTTGCAAGGTGGACAATCCTTCTTTTCTCCAGAAGGGGGCAATCTAATAGCATCTGCAAGATCCTCCCGGCAGATTTTTGGCTCTATCCACTTGTACATTATCTGTGTCTGCAAGAAAAAGAAAAAAAAAAAGACAAGAAAAAAACAAACTTGCATGTCAAATATGCTTTATTTGCTTTAAACATCTAGTCACAAAATTTTAAATTGACAGCTTAAAGAACTACAAACAGTGACAGAATAAAAGGGTCAGCTGAAGAAAATGTAAAATAGTAACAAAAGAGAAAAGAAAACTACTTTGGTGGAAAAAAATTATTCTCTAACCTTTAACCCAAAGCTACAGGTAGCCTTACCTCATATATATCATGTGTCTCTTCATGAAATAACACTTTAAAACACAGAACATGTGAGTCTAGACCTTTGTCTCTAGCCATTCATTCACTTAATTCTATAACTCATGAAAGTTTCCATGCTGACCTCCCTATTTCATTTTGAGACTTTCCCTACTCCTTTTCCTCACCCATAGCACATATTATCAGGATTTGCAATTAGTGATAAGAAAAGAAGACATCTACTTTAAAAAAAAAA
This sequence comes from Galemys pyrenaicus, assembly GCA_019455555.1. Classification (NCBI taxonomy): domain Eukaryota; kingdom Metazoa; phylum Chordata; class Mammalia; order Eulipotyphla; family Talpidae; genus Galemys; species Galemys pyrenaicus. The sequence continues at coordinate 736,676 of JAGFMF010012021.1, read as the reverse complement.
AATGTATCTAGTTTCACATTCATTTCTGTTAACTTCATAAATGCTAGTCATTTCTGTCAGTCTTATTCAGTAATCAATCTGATGTTAGATGACAAGAACTGTAGCTGAAACATTTTATCCTGAGTCTCCTAAGCTCTGTTGCATATGCTCTGGACATTAATAATAAGAGAACTGTCTTCAAGGAGAGTAATCTTTTAAACTCTTTTTATTCTCACTCATGCATACACCCCCACACAAAACAAAATAGAACAAAAAAGTTATAACTCAAACAAATTCAGAAAATTTTGATGATAAAATTACTATGATTTTGAAACCAGAAACATTAAATTGGTGAGTCATATCAAATACAAAATTGATATGCTCAATATAAAATAAAAATTATTTTACATGCAAAGAGAAAGAAAAAACTTTTTTTTCCCCATAAATAAGTACAGGTTTTACAAAGAGACTAAATGTTTCTTTTATGAGGCGTAAAATTTGCTGAAAGTATTATTTCTCCTTTAAAAAAATTTCTACAATAATAAGGCTAATATCAAAGTTGGAGAACCAAAATTAAAAGCAATTATCTACTTACTTCAGTTAATAGAAAATCACATATAGTAAGCCCTTTAGGACACTCAATTTCATTCTCAACTATTCACTTTTGAAAGTGTAAATTACCTTATCTAAAGAAAGATGCTTAAGGAAATGGTTTAAAAATGCATTAACAGAGCTACAAGTAACTTTTTTTTTTTCCTTTTTACAACTCTCATTGTGTTTATTTTATGGCCTATGACATTCAGTTTAACCAGGTACTTCACCCATCTGCCTCTCTGACCATCTGTAAAATGAGAACTCTTCCTTTTGGCGCTTCTAAATCACTGAAAAAATAAATTAGATCCTATGTCCATAAGGAATTCTGAATTCCCCTGAGCAAGACAACATAAAATTCAAACAACTGAAGCAAATGAACATCATTATATTGAGGGGATTATCTTTTTGAAAAATTTCTGGCTTAAGTACAGAAAACAAATTTCCAATCTTAGTCAATTAACAAATCTGAATTATTTTTGACGTTAATTAACATTTTGACATTAATTAACATTACTATTGTGTTACAGTGAGTTACTGCATTGTTGGGAATAGTTAGTTCCTACATGGAAGGTGGGCAGTGCTAAGATTGAACACAGACCACCAAGCCTGAGATCTCACCATATATCTCCCACCATTTTAAGAGTTCAAAATCATTATCCTTAAAGTTCATAAACGAGGCAAGCCTGGATTAGAGCTGTTAAACAACTTGTCCAAAAGTCACATATGGTTAGTAAAAGGTAAAATAGCACTAGTCAAGGAGATTCAGTTTGGTAAGGGTAACAATCACAAAATATGCAAATATATTTTTGACACATCAACTAACAACATGATTTTTAAGTCAAGCATAGTAAATGTTTAAAAATTAGCAAATGTGCACCAACATTTAAACATTTAGAAGTCAAATTTCAAACATCTGCAGTAAAATTTTGTTTACAAAGCTATTTCGTTAACTTGGCAGATTGATTCTGTTCCTCTCTTTCTAATGGGGACAGATGCTTCCATGTCTGGCTGACTGACCAAAGATAATAATTAATATTAATGATACTTTGCCCCAGATGGCTTGCTGTGCAGGTGAAAACCAACAATCCATTCTATAACAAAATGAGATAAAATTCTGAAATATTTTATAAAGCAAAATGCCAGTAAGGCAAAACTTACCAGATTTCCATTAAGATCACAGAAGAGCTCTGGTGCCCAATTAATAGTTATATTAAGCATGAATACAACATATTTAAAAGAAACTCATGAAGGTATCAATTAGAAGCTGGTTGTTAATGTCAAAATAAAATTCAAAAATAAGTAAAGTTTTAAAATTTGAGAGTGGATCTATCCATAGTTGCCAGCTTTCTTCCTTCAAATGTCCCTGCACAAATACACTAGCGCTTTGTAGATGGGCTGAACTCACCAGTCAAATTACAGGTGGTTTGAAACTGTCACACCAACCTACCTGCCTTGTGCCCCATGGCGGTCTTGCTTAGATGTTCTCAGGCAGGCAGGCTATGACTTGCCACCCTGCCTTTGACCCCTTTTTAGTTTCAAGCCTGGGCCCTCATGATGATATCCATTTATGAAAGCAAACTTTCCACATTTACAGGAGAGGATATACAAAATGTCATAAATGGCAAGACTTGTTCCCCAAGTGGAGATATTAGAAGTTTGTGCAACCCTGGGCTAGATATTTGACACTTCCTTGTCTCCAAACTTTCTCAGCAAATAATGCCTCAGCTTACCCATCTTTAAACTTCCTCTCCTACTCCCTAGATCTATTCAATCATCTTATGAAATTTTTTCCTACTTATTTTCCTAACCCACACACTTCTCTGGATCCCTTGCCACTACTCACTTACATCTTCTCTTACTGACAGAAGGACATTAGTTAGTAGCCTCATGATTACTCACATCACACTTGTCTCCATCCATTCTTATTTTCTAAATACTGCCTACAGTCTGTGAAACAGCAGTAATCCACAGGCAAACCACCCAACTACTCAAAGCAAGAACAAAAAATCACTTTTTAAAAGATAAAAAGAGGGCCTTCCTGGTGGTGCAAGAGGTTGAGAGCGTGCACTGTGGGGTTTCTACAGCCACTACAGTGCAAGTTCAATCTCTAGCCAGAGAGCTGACCCACGTAATGCAGCAGACCTCTCCTGCCTGAGAAGCAGGTCCCCTCAGCAGTGTATTTCAGTGGATCCATCTGTTCTGCTTCACACTCTGTCTCTGGTAAATCCTCTCACCCCCATGCCTCTGGTATGTACCCCAACTCTTGTATGCATAAATCAATATTTAAAAAATTATTTAAAAAGAGATACAGAGAATTAGTAAAAATAGTGGAACAAGATCTCAAATTCTCATGTATAAGCTAAACTTCTTCAATCTATATTTTATTTCATTAAGTGTCCATTCCTTTTTGTTTACTTCTGAAAACTTTCAGTTTCATTTATCTTGAAATAAGTTTTAAATTATTTTTAAAAGAATCACTGAGTTTGGGTCTCCCTGATGGCACAGTAGGTTAAGCAACGCACTATGAAGCAAACCGCTGCAGCCACTGCAGTACGAGTTCGATCCCTGCTGCCGGCTGGGGAGGGACCCACATGGTGCAGCAGACCTCTCCTGTTGTGCCCGCTGCTCCCCTCAGCAGTGTACTTCCATCGATCTGCCTTTCTGCTTCCCGCTCTCTGTGGTGAATCTTCTCACCCCCCCCCCACACCTCTGGCCTGTACCCCAGTGCTTGTATGCATAAATAAATAAAAAAATCTTTAAAAAAAAAAAGAATCACTGAGTTTATATATTACCAGTACATAATTTTGTTCTTTACTGAAAATATATTCAGAGTTCACCCAGATTTAAGAGTAAAACACAATTTGTGACCATGTTCATACTGTATGTAACATGTGGGTATGTGTGCACATATGCACATGTGTGTGCTAGAGCATGTGCATGTGTGTTCATTCTCTGCATTCTACATTTAAAATATAGCCTTACTTCCTTCCACTATTCATTGGCATGATAAAAATAATACTTTGGAATATTTTCATCATAGCAAAGACAAGATTCTTTTATATATTAGACCTAATTCACTCAAGTTTCAGTAAAGCTGAAATAATCATTATCACACAGAAAAAACTAAATTTACTTTTCTTACTAATAATACAAGTTCAGCTAAGAAAAATTTAGCTAAAGAAACATGATACTAAATTATTTTTCAATCCAACAGTGGCACCTCTACATACATAGTTTGTTAATAGAAATAGTCCTTACTTGGCCATTATTGCAAGTTCATCAAGATCTTACTTCTGATGTCTTTTAAGAGCTGTTAGTCTAGTTACTAAAGAGTTAGTAGAGTTATTAACAATCATAGTTCTACTTCTTATCACTGAAGTTTTCCACTAATTTAAACTAATTTAACTTTCCACTAATTTAAACTTATCCTTCTAATTATTCTGAGCTAGTATTTGCTTTACTGTAAATAGTAGAATGTGCTGGGTCTTAAGCATTCAAAGCTATGAACCTTTAAAAAGAATTAAGGACAAAAGGTAAGATTAACAATCATTTAAATATAAAAATTTAAGACTAAGTGTAAATATAAAAATAAGGACACAAAAATGGGTGTATTGTTTGGTGAAAAAAATCTAAATGAAAAGAAAGTAATACTGACATTTATATTTATTTTTCAAATTACATCAAGAAGATAAATGTTATTATTTCAAAGATTAAAACGTATAGAAAGAACACCACTGCAGAGTCACCTTAATCTCAGGTTTTCCTCATAAAGGCTCATATAGGCTAACTCTTTAGTTAAGAGAATGGCAGGTCAACCGCAGAGTTCATCTATACATCTTTCCTCTGGCTGAGTGCCTTTTATATGGTAATTACTTTACATTTTCTAAATGCTATTACACAGTAATCTGCTATAACTGAATTAGCCTATGGCTGCACAGCTTTTATTGACAAAACTACTGAGTAGCCAAATAATTAAAGGGAATGATATTTCCATGAGTCACAAAACACCCTTTAAGGTTGTGTTCCTCCTCATATTGCTTCTGAAAGAATATAACTTAGAAACAGCACTAATTTACACTCTTTCACGTTATGCCATATACTATCTCTTGTCTTATCATAGCAGCCTTATGAAGTGGTGCTGATATTATCTCCATTTTACCAATCAAAAAACCTGAATCTTAGAAACAGCAAATAACTTGCTCACAGCACTAAAGAGTAGCACATTCAACAAATCTAAGCCAGAAAAAACAAGCTTCAGAATCTAAATTCTTAAGTTTCCCCTATCCCATCCACATACACGTGCTATAAATCAACACTTCAGTTCTCTCATGAACTAACTAGTGCTTGCTCAAATTGGGAGAAGAGCTTAATAAATATGGGATAGAGTTGACTGAACACTTATAATACCTTTCCCTCTTCATCACATGGAGTGTGGATTTGGAAATAGTCTTTGGTGGTACAAGGAGGGCGCTCCGTACACTCACTGGATCCTTCCTCTGAAACATAAAAGTGCATTTCAGAAAGGAATTGTTTCCTTTGTGACTCTAAGAAAAGGCAAAAATCAAAACAACAACAACAAAGGCCAAAAAAAGAAAAAAAATTAAAAATAACCTCCTCAAGGAGTTTAGATAGAACTAACTAGAACTAAAGAAAATAAAAGCCTACATTTTTATTTCACCAAGAACAATATATTTCCCCTGATACACAAGGAGCCTATGATAGTCTTTCCAAATAGATATTAGATGTCTTCCATGATCACTGAGCACTGGGACTCTGGAACAAATTAAACTATTCTAAGTATAAATCACTTAAAAGTACAATTAGAATTTTTTAAAATTAGTATAAATGTATCCAAAGCAGGTTACCCTTCAAGTGTAGAACAGAAAAAAAAATGAAAGGAAAAGTTATGAAGAAAAAGATAATAACTCATATTTGAACCATTCAATAGTTATCCAATTCGGCAATTTCGTTTCTGGCCCCAACGTCCCCATCACACTTTGTGTTTGACTTCTGGCTTATGACTATACACTCAATAAACATAATTTAGACAGAACAACCCAGTGTGTAAACTGGCTCTTACCCGAAAATTGGGAATCCTCTGCACACTTTATGCATTCTTTGGCTCCTTTCTCAGAGTAAGTATTTCTAGGACAAACTTGGCAGTTGAATGAACCCGGTTTGTTGCTGAAGGTGCCTGGCTTGCACGGAAAGCATTCTGATGTGTAAGCCACCCCTGTGTGGAAATGCAAAACAGCATCAGAAGAGGATCCAACAAGCACAAGCACATCAGTACCTTCCTGCTGCTTCTACCCAGAAATGAGGGAGGAAATATTAGTAGCAAGCCCACTTTATCTCTTTAGTTCAACACCAAGGAAGTATTCACCATGTGGGAGAATCCAGTGTACATACTGAATTATACATAACAAGTAAAGCAAACACTTAAAAAAGAGGCTAAAGTTTGATTAAAGTATAATAAAATGTATCAAATGCATTGTCAAAGGTAACTAACCTTGGTAACTCAGAAGAAGGATAAACTCTTGGAATGCTTCCAAGCCTAAAACTCTATTCTTCTCTTATCTTTGTGTTCCACTTATCTATCTCTTATCTACCTGTTCCAATTTTCTTCATGGCTCATTAAGTCACAGGCACCTAACAGACCCCAGAAATGGCTTCATTTTTATTCTGGTTTGTAATTCCAGCCTTTGCCAGCAGATGTCCTTATGATTAATGTGTTGGTGACAGGAATAAGTGCACTTGCAACAAATTAAAATATAAGGCAAATTTTAATAAAGGAAAACCACTGGTTTAATTAAAAGGAAGCCTAATTGAGAATGAATGATGCCAGGGTTTAATGGATGCTCTCCTGGGTCAGAACAGGCCCAGCTGATTCAGAGAAGTATAACAGGTTTAGCAGATAATCGGACAGAGACTATCACTTTATTGTTTTGTAAATATATCAGCAATCTGATATATTACTGGCCATTATTGGCAAAAGAATTCTGGAATGAATAACAATCTCTTATTAAGAAAAATTATTTTATTTTATTCAAAGATGTGAATATCATCATGTTCATTTTTCACACAGATTAAACAATTCAGTTTATGTACATACACACATACACAAAAGAAAGAAACCCATCAACCTACCATAAGAAAGATTAAGATTTTTAGACCCTGAATATTTCTAGGTATAAAACCTAATATGCTAATTCCTTTCCCATTTAGCCTTAAGCCAGCCAAACTAATAATTTAATTTACCAGAAAACGTAAAAGATGAATACTAAAATAGATTACCGTGAAATACCTTCAATTGTAATATTTTTTACCAACACTGGCTTGACCGCCTTAGAACCCATAAGGATGCCTGTCGTTCTCCAATATAGTATGTTTGTGCCTGATTTAAGCATGACCTGTCAAGAATAAACACAACACACACTGATAAGATAAACCACAGTACTTCCAAACACATATAAATGAATCCTTCATACACCTTTTCAATACATTATTATGAAACACCCTAATTCGGAACTCACAAATTTAAGTCTACCATTAATTCAGCCCTAAGGTCTGCTGAAGTTTATATGTTCTTAGGGGAAAAAAAAAAGTTGCCCATCCAAGAAGTATAGTAGCAAAGAAACAAGAAAAAGCCTTAAGTCTGAACAAAATGATAAGGTAACTTTCAAACTATTTTCATAAAGTCTTTATTTATATTTTAAAAGGGTCTGATCGGAGGGCAAAAAGCATTCAGCCCACTTGTATATTTATATGCAGCCACAATTCATAAGTGAGTCTTTGACCTCTGAAAGCAAATAAGAAACAGAATGAGTTTGCTTCCTTTTAACTTATTAAATAATCAACAAAGGTAACAGTAACAAGGGAAAAATAGAACCATTCTTATAGAATAACCTAATTCAAATTACCATATATCTATTACCTGCTTCCTCTGCTACCAGCACATTTTTCTAACTAAAATCAAATGACTTTCCTCAGGAAATTTCATGCTGATTCAGGCGCACAAACTAATTTTAAGGACTCCTTATTTCCTCATTTGCCACCCATATTCTTCTGTGCTGTAACTGGCTGGCCAAGTTCAAGCTGCATGAAATTAAACATATTCAACTTGTTCACCCTGCTGGGGAGTCAGAGAAGTAGTGCTTTAAGTACTTTCTCCTTGTTTATAATTGAATAAAGAATATTTGTTGCCAAGGGTTACTTGCAATTTCAAAGCTTATCTGAATGAATTCTTAGGTGAATGGATCTTAAGTGGTACTAAGATCATTTCCAGGCAGACAGATTTAAAAAAAAAAAAAAAAAAACCTCAAAAAGGCTACATTGTATTATTCATCACTCCAGGTTGAAGCACTTGCTCCAACACAAAGGATGGTTGGTCACTACTGGAACAGAGTTCAACCTCCACTGCAAGACAGGGTACCATGTCCTTCCTGTCATCTCACTTAACCCTGCAAGGCTACTCCCATTTCTCACATGAAAAATCATACTCAAAGACATTAGTCAGTTGCCTAAAAACACAAAACTATTATATGCCAGAGTTAGATTTTAAATTCATATCTCACTTCAAAGGGACAGTGATACTGACAGATTCACTGACTGCACTACCTGATAACTACCTTCAAATATCAAAAAATGTTCTATGGCAAAGCAGCAGGTCACATTTTATTCAACGTAGTCAAAGAGGCTAGAACTCTGACCAATAAGGGCAAATAGGTAAGATGTGGGTTTAGGCCCCAATAATGGATAAATTTTGTGATAATCAGAGTTGTCTAACAATGAAGTAAGTAGAGTTCCCATCAAAACAGGCTTGGGAATCATTTATTGCAGAGACTAGAAAGTTAGAATTAAGGGAACGCAATGCAGTGTCACTCACTCTCTCCCCTGTGACAGGCACATCCGGAAAATTACAACCCCTTTCCCTGGCTAGGAATTGTCTAAATTAATAAATAATTTGATTTTCTTTTCATTAAAAAAAGTGAAGTTTAGGAAAAGTAAGTACAAGAGTGGAATTGGTGAGAAAGTAGAATAAAGACAGACTTACAGAATGAGAGCCCCATTCTCCATTGTCCGTGAGTTTCACCCACTTATCAGCTGTGGTGTCCATCTCCTGGCACTGATCATTTTGAATCTGTGGAATAAACACAAGGGCCTCAGTAAAGTTTCTTGAATAATGGCTTTTATTAAACTGTTAACTCCACAAAAGGAGAGGCTACAAGAACTTCTTTCAATACATACTAAGAAATGGCCACGAGTAATTCTCAACACAGTAAAACCTATGAACTCCAGGTGAACAGCTGCATAGGACAGTGGTTCTAGGTAAACCACCTCTATTTTTTTTTAAGCAAAAGTCTAACCCAGAAAGAAGCAGGAAAAAGGAAGGAGAGAGGGAGGGAGAGAAGGCAAGAACAGTTAACACTAAAAATGTACATAAATAAGAAAAGGTCATAGAAAGATAGGACAAAATAGAACCAAAGTTCTACTTAATTTTAAAATTAAATACTTTATTACTTTATATTATGTAACATTCACAGGTACATCTGCATCTTCCAGTTTTGAGATATTTTCTGTCCAAACAACCATTAGCACAATGCCTATGAAGTTTTGACCCTTTGAGTAAATGAACTGCAACCATAAAACTAAAACACCAAAGAAAGGACATGACTTTGCCATCCTTTTTCATTCTGTAACCAGAAGGTGTCATTAAAAAGAAGTAATGAATTTCAGACCTTCAGGAGTACCTTTCTTGACAACTCTCAAAGAATTTAATGGACATTACAAAATTAGATGTTTATTCTAACAATTATATAATTACTTTGGTGCTTAGCTTCATTTAGTTTTAGTAATACTGCAAAAATACCCCATGGATTAAAGAATCACTCACTCTGAGCAGTGTTTTGAAACAAAATGTAGCTAAAAAGCAAATATGGTTGAATGTTGCTTAACATTTTAATTTCAACAAGGATATTAGATATTCAAGGCTCCTTCAAAGGTCTTGTTACAGAGTACACTTTAAAAAGGAATGTTGAAGGACACAAAAACACTGATCCGAAAGAGCACCTGTACTCCTATGTTTATCGCAGCACTATTTGTAATTGCTAAGACCTGGAAACAACCCAAAAGCCC
>JAGFMF010012021.1:715189-726918 GCA_019455555.1 Galemys pyrenaicus | reverse complement strand
AATTATACTCAGTGAAACAAGTCAGAAGGCAAGAGAAAAATATCGGATGGCTTCACTATTAGGAGGAATATGAAAGAACAACAACAACAACAAAGAATACGCTCAAGGAATTGAGCAATTATAACCAAAAGTAAACAACAACAACAACAAAAAACTTAATAAGATCAAAAAGCCGGGATAAACCAAAGGGGAAGGGGGGAGGGCAAAGACGGGGAAGAGGTCAGAGGGTGCACAAGGGACTGAGGTGATGGTGCACGGGTGAAATGGTGGTGAGTACTCCCTGGGAACTACAAATGATGTCAAATATAACTAATAAAAAAATAAATAAATAAAAAGGAATGTTGAAGGGTGACAAATTAATCTGATCACCCAACAACACACAGCTAGGAGCAGCAGAGACAGAAGCAGAGCAGGATTCTTTCATGGAGACTATCTCTTCCGGATAAACTTTTGATTTAGAAATTTCTGCTATAAAAAGCTATAAAAATTTGTTTGAGAATTGGTAATACATTTGCTCCTGAGATCTGGACCACAGAAATGTCCTTTAAGAGGTTTTTCCAGTTGCTTGCACAATAACACACTGAGGGGTGGGGGGGGTGTAAATATAAGAAGTCAATCTGAAAACAATTTTTCATGTGTTTTAGTAAACTGCCATAAACATATTTGTTATACTATAGTTTATATAAGACAGTCAAATAATTTTAATAGTAATACTCTCTTTTGGTAGACTATTAGCTTAATCTATATTTTACAGTGCTACTTAATCCTTATCACAGATCAACTATACCATCCACTGATTTCTTTAAAGCATATAAAATTGACAGAATCAGAGATATATAGCCACTTCTATTTCCAAAATATTGCACAAAAACAAATATAAATAATAGATGTATTTAAAACTGCAAAGAGAAAAAAATACTTCCAGTGAAAACTGAAATTAGTAGATACATACTTTTTTACAAAATTGCATCTGCAGCTATAAAAACAATTAAAATGAATCTTGGGAGAAAATATTTGTCACAAAAAAAATCTCAACCAAATGCTCAAGTAGTGATCATCACCAAAAGTGAAACAAGCCCAAAATCACTCTATAAGGTGTGAGCTCAGAGGTAAAGAAACAGTGTTAACAAGAAAATAAAATTTAATAGAAAACAAAATTTCTTTTAATATCAAAAGGCTTCGTTAACACACACACACAAAAAAAAAAAAACCGAGGAGTCATACAATGGAATGGGAACAACGGATATGCATGAAAGTTTACATGAATGTGCCTTAAAAGTAAATTCCAGAATATGAAAGGCCTTACAAAAAACTCAAAGAAGATGTTGTTGTCGACATACTGGTACTCAAAGAAGACATAACCTGACTTCTTCAGGTGCACTGCATAGATCAAAGACACTGTGCAGTCATCACGATTCGACTCTATATAATTTCCCCGAGGGATCCAAGAAGAACTGAGGAAATAAAAACCAGGAGGTATTCTACATTAGCATTCAAAATCTCTTTCTACTCACAAATTATGTAACTCAGATTCAAAAGTAATTCCATGAGCAAAGCAAAGGGTAGACCAGATGATTTATTGGAATTCAAAGGCCAATGCCATTTCAGAAGAACAATTCCTTTAATATGGCACATGACTTCTTAAATTTTGGTAAAGTTATGTGATAACTTTCTATGGAACTTAAACCAAAAATTAGATCACTATATAGATGACCACTAATTTTTAAAGACTCAGGTGGAATTATTCTTTCAAACAACATTTTAAGTTTTACTTATGAACATAAACATACAGCAGGGGAAAAGGGATACTTTTGCTACAAGAAAAGAAAGTCCTAGAAAAAGTCCTAGATTAAGTCCCATCAGAAAAGAAAGTCCTAGAAAAAGTCCATTTAAAATGAACCTAAATATGGTGGCAGGCAACTAGACTTTTGTTGGCAATCATAATATAATACATTCAAAAGTCATAGTGCAATGCTGTACACTTGAAACCTACATAGTGTTATAAATCAATATTACTTCAATAAAAATGAAAATACAAATAATTAAATAAAATAAACTTAAATAAAATATATATCACAATTTCATATACATAGTAGAGTTGAAAGTCTGATTTGAATATTTATCCAAACCAAAAAAAAAATGAAGCTAACATTTAAGAAACTACATTGGGGAACAGATTTTGATTATAAATCCCATAAGCTAATTCACAGAATTATCATATAGGTCACATGTTGACATTTTAGGCAAAAATAATAATTATAACCAACTGTATACTAGCACAACTTAACATCCTTCTCTTCAGATTAAACTTTTATATGGACATTAAGACAGATTTTTACAAAATTCTTTTATCTAATAGAAAAATGTTGAAAGACAGATGTTTACATTCAAACATGCTTTTAAAAAAGTCCCATTATTCATAATGACTGTCTCAAAAAATGACTTTTTGCAATTTACTTTATAATCCCACTCAATACCCATATTATCCTCAACTTCATCCTGGAGCAAAGCAACACACCCTTCTAAAGCCTTCAGTCAAGATCCAAAGACCCCTTCGGATTCTTACTTGTTACAGCCATTGGGCCTACTGTCAGAAGGACCAACCACAGTATCCATGAAAGTCGCAATGTTGGAAAATCCAGCTGGTAAGTCATCCCATTCATCAAATTTGATGCCACTGCCCAAGGAGTAGGTACCTTCACCACATTTACTGCAAACTTGGTTCTTCATTTCCAGATATTCTCCAGAGGCACAGGAGAAAGCTGGAAGGTAGAAGAATGTATACCCCATCAGTCACCACACTCGGTCATTGTTTCCTCCTCCTTTACACTGTCATCAGAATTGTATTTACAAAACTCTGATCTGTCACCATCTAATTCAAACTTCCCAAAGTTTGTCTGATCAATAAATATACTTCACAATCTGACCCTCACCCATTTTACCAGGCTCATCCCTTGTCCCACTCTTCCAACTCTAACAACAGCTATATCATTCCCAAACTACTTTTATGACTTTTCTTGCAGTGCGGTCTTCTTTCTCCAAAGAGCTCTACCTAGAAAACTGTTCCTAATTCAAAAATTATTTATAGCACACATCTCTGCCCCCACTAGACAGGTGTGTCTCCTTTCTGAGCTCCCAGAATACTCTTCTGATAATGCCTCCATTAAAACAGTTGTTATGGGTGTGTACATATATGTATGTTAGATATATATGTATCACTCAGTTGACATTGAGCTTGCAGAAAATAAGGATCCTTATTTTCGGATTATCTGCATCTGGCAAATATTAAGTCCAAATAGAAGGTTGATCCAGTGAGTGAGAACTAAACATTAAGGAAATAAGAGTAGGGTAGTGCTTCCATACAATACCTAACAAGCATCTCCACTCTGAAACCATGAGCCCACTTGTTCAATATTTGCAACTCCAAACTAGTCATTTTCACAACCTACATCTTATTAACAATGTCAAGTTCTATTATGATTCTGAAAACTGTACCCAGAGACAGCAGGCACAGGCTGTGTGAAGAAAAGTTGACACAATTACAGAAAAGAAGGGAGTCTTGCTGCTAAGTTATTGTTCATTCAACAACTCAAATCTATATCCCCCAAGTGTGTGCCTCTATGCACAGGGTGGTATTAGCAAGTCTAACATAGCAAAGGGTTTTCTAATCCTTTAATCAAGATACTAAAGGAATAAGAACAAAATAAAACCTCCAAATTATCTGATGAAGAAAAACAAATCTCCCAGCAGAGTACAAAGCGGCAAAGTCTCACATTTAGATAGATTCCTCTTTTAGAATACATTTGGAAACTCAGCAAGAAATACAAACAAACTAACTCTGAAAAAGTAATTCAAGAATTAGAACTAGAATCCACACTCACCTATCTACTTATCGATTAAAGAAATGTTTTCCCTTAAATAAACTTAAGATGCTATACATGAATTTTTAACTTTGAATTAAATATTCCCAAATTAATTAGAAAAGGTCATGCAGGTAAAGAATATTGCAGGGTGACACAAGGTAAAAACTATACTGAGACAAGGTTGTAGCACTAAATTCATTAGTGGGTTATTTCATATATTGGGGCCTCAATTTCTATCTTTAAAAAATGAAATAATAATAATCATATTGTTGCACAGGGCTACATTGAGAAGATAAAGTATAATAAAAGTAGTTAAAACAATGCTTAGCATTAACAAATGCTCTCTGCAAGCTATTATTATCACTACAGCACTACCAACAGATACAGATATGGGAAAAGTTTTATTACTGTAGTTCAGAGATCTTTCAGCAAACTTGGAATCAGACATGTTTCCCTAACATGATCAATAATATCATAAACTAAGAGCCAACTTTACACTAAATCAAGGGTCAATATACTACAGCCCACAGGCCAAATCCCTCATGCTGTTTTTGTAAATAAAGTTTTATTGCCACACGAACACAACCATTTGTTTACATTTAGCTGAGGACTGTTTTCATACTACAATGGCAGAGTTGAACAGTTTTGACAGAGATTGCATCACCTGCTAATTTGAAAATATTTTCTTTCTCACAGTTATCTTGAAAGACAAATTAATCTTGTGTCCAAAATTGAACTTTTAAGTTAATAAGTAATAGTTGATAAGTTGTTATAAGACACTTGAAGCTAAAAAGAAAAGTGAGTTTGTGAAACTTGTCCTCTAAATAGAATAATGGTATTTCAGAGCATTCAGATATCTGTTACAATCAAAATCATTAACAGTATCCCTAATTCTTTCAGTATTTCCTTGTGTAACACCAAAAGGGAATCTGGGAGGTAAAGTTTAAAATGAGTGCACTAAGCAATATTTCACAGTCAATTCTTTGTATTCATAGTAATTATCTAAAGTTGTCACAAACATTAAGTTAAACAATGCTAAATCACTGCTCCTAGGAAAAATAGCAGGTTAAGTTTCCTGATCAATGTATAACCTTGTTCTGTGTGTGTTTCCATTTAAGAATATGTTAATATATATTGTTTATTCAATACCATTGAACTTACAGCCCAGAGTACTACAACACATAACTCACCTAAGCTTATTTAACACATTCATTTTATCCAAAAGGTACATCACAATCTACTTGGACTTTGGATCACTAGTCAGCATTATGGGTGCCATTAAAGAACAAGAAGCACAAAAATGCAGACAACATAGCACTAAATAGACTGTGAAAAGGACACCTGTAGACAATAAGAGAAATTAGAAGACAGTGTGTCACCTTGTTTGAGGTCAACTGGGACCATGTGGTCGAGTGATTCAAAGTTGTACTGCTCTGCACTTATCTGCAAATGGCCACGAAAGTGTAATATGCATTAATTTGGGGATTATAAATAATTTTTAGCAAGTAGCCAAAATTTCAAATATGAAATCCATGAATAATGAGGATCAACTATATTTATAATAGACCTGTGGTGGAAAGGGATGTTATGCCCACTTACCAGATAAAGAAATTGAGGAACGATACATTTAAATATCCCAAATAAAAAGACACCTAGTTAACCAGTGGCAAAGTTGACATTCACATTTAAGTCTGACTCCAAAACATATGCACCATGTAAATTTGATTCAGACAATTACTAGTATAATCTACACAAAAAAGATAGGAAATTCTGATTTCATTATTTCATATCATTGGCATTTCCCATCCTGAATTATTAAACAGTATTTAGAGACTTATAAAGTACTAGCTATTCCTCACCCTCAAATTTCTTGTGAATTATTAACGTATCATACCAAAAACACACCTTCAAACAGTATTTTAGCAAGTTAATAACATCTACACCTCAATGTCCCTTATCTGTGATAGGAAGATGGCATTATCTATCCCAAAGAGTTGCTGTGGGAATAGATGAGATATTGCATATAAAGAATTTAGCAATATGCCTGATACAAAATATACAAAATGTTAGCTATAATTATTAATAAGAAAATTCAGGGATCTGGGAAATAAGAATTTTGCCACTAAACTTATCATTATTATTTGCCACTGAATTATTCTTCAGAATAATTATAAATCAAAATTAGTCAAATGGGTATAATAATGAAGGAGAGCTTAAGTGTCTAAAGCTTTTTCTATTGTAATCATTTGCTGCTCCTCAGTCTTTTCTCCCATCCTAGAAGCCAGCTCTAGGAAAAAGGAAGAAAAAAGCCACACATATCAAAGGAAGAAAAAAGCCACACATTCTTGTTAAACACAATTTACTTCATGTTATAGCAACACAATTAGCACTGCTGACCTCCTGGCAACCATCAAGGACCATCTTTTCCTTTTATATTCCATCTTTGCCACAGTCACTTTATACTTCCTACTTTACAGGCTTTTGGTCTATAATTGGATTATAAGGGTTTCTATCATTTTAGGGGCCACATTTTATTTCAAATTTTATATAAAATATAACATAAGGCACATTTAGCAAAAGCAGGATGTATACAATTATTGTAAATAACTGTTATAATGGTTGTAAATGTGAGTTGAACATATTTCAGCTAAACATTAGGTCATTTTTAAAACAAATACTATTTTTCTTCAACAACCTCAACATTCCAGAGTAACTGAATAAATAAACTCCAGCGTTCTGATATGAGAACAGAAATACCTTATTTGGGTAAGAATACACAGTACTAATCAATGGGCTCAATTTGGGATTTTACAATATTTCACCTGAGCACCAAGTGAGCAATGTTTAAAACATCAGCCTATTGAAGTCTACATAAAGGTCGTGTACTAAATTCAGTGTTCTTTTTCTCAGCTCTATGCCTCTTCGTTTCAAACATTTGTTTCTGCCTGAAATATACAGGTATGAAAAAAATCAGATTTGAAAAAAAGGCATTTATATTAGTTTGTCTCCAACCAGCAAGTAGCTGAGGCAATTTACTTAATCCTCTGTGCCACCATTTATTCACATTTCACTGAAAACACCACCTTCCAATCATCCCTTACTGGATTCCCTATGGTTTTAGAAGAGGCTGTGAAAACTACGCTGAAAGTAAATAGTGACATGGAAATTCAAAGTATTACTATGATCATGCAACCACCTGGGATAATGTATAAAATAATGGCTACTGAACTAAATCATTTATATGCTGATAATCATCTATGATTTATGCCTAACAATAAAGAACATCTACTTTTAATCTTTTCATCACAAGGGCCTCTTAATTTTGTTTTCCTTTCCTCCAGAGTTGCATGCTTCAACAGATGATGGCTATCAATTACATTTATTCATAATTCATCCGTTTTTGCTATTTTAATCAAAGTTCTTTATTACTAAAATGTGTTTTCTAAATGTCATACAGAAATTAGTAGTAGTAAAAGGATTTTGAATGTACTTGTTTAATGAGATATTGATGTTATATATGACTGCAGAATCTCATTATAGGTAGGTTTCTGGGATCACACTATATTAAATTAATTCATTCAACAAATACCTTTTGAGGACCTAGGATTTGGTAGACAAACACTAAGGGATCAAGAATATTTTGATGAATAAAATGCAAAAGTCCCTACTGTCTTGGAGCTTCTATTCTACCTAGACTCATCTTCTTAAAATATATGTAATTTATATTTCACTAAATTAAATTCACTGTAAAATTAACACTAAGTTAAAAATTATATAAAAATACAAACATCTTTAGGAAAATTATTAATTTTCTTCACTCTCTAAATTTTTATAAAATAAGGTCAGTTAAATTAGGTTAAAGCTTATAGACACTGTTATTACTGACTACATAGAAAAGGTGCTCTTGCAACCATTGTTACTGGTCATTTCCATTAAGGGCAGTATAAACAGGGAAAATAATGCATAGACCATGGGGCTTTAAAATGATGATTTTAGCTTCACTGATAATGTAGCCAATCATTTATCATTATCAGATAATTAAAACAATCAAGTGCTTATAATTCCCTAATAGAAAATACAAGAAAGTAGGAAATGTCATCTAAGAAAACGAATGTCATATAGAAACCAGCAAATCTCAGTTATCTCTTCTTCCTCTTTCAATGCTAGTAATGAGAACACTCAAACACTATCCTTTTAAGTAATTGTTTCTGGAATTCTTAGAGAAGGAAAAACAATTTTGAACTCTCATTTTACAAAAATGAAAGCAAGACAGGAAGACTCCAAAACAGGCATGTCCTGCTGATGTTCCCTTATTTACATAAAGGACTATGGATTCATTGATAATGGGTATAGTGTGGTAAGACACATCTAAGGTCTGACCTACTTCACTAAATCATGCACAGTGTTGTAAGCCAATGTTATCTCAATAAAGAAAAAAATGCACTAAAGTAATAAGGATTAATGAGGTAAGATATATGTAACTTACAAATAACTTCAATAAATAAATAATAATTCTTAGTAATTATAAATCTAAAAAAAGATAATCTTTTCCTTGAGTAAAGGGGTTCCTGGTTCCCTTTAACTGGAAAGATTTCATTTATCAATTTTTTTTTAATTCATCAAAGTATTCTTTCAAAATATACAAGGTAGCAATGCAGGCTGGTTTGAGTCCATCTGTCTGCCAATTTCAATGTGTAACTGAAGGAAGATAGTGGAAGGGAAAGCACAGTCAAAATAATAGTGGCAGACATTGCAATATTCCTGTGAGGAATAAATATGCATGAGCATTGAAAACATATATCAGTACTCTACTACAATTCAC
This sequence comes from Galemys pyrenaicus, assembly GCA_019455555.1. NCBI lineage: Eukaryota > Metazoa > Chordata > Mammalia > Eulipotyphla > Talpidae > Galemys > Galemys pyrenaicus. The sequence goes on along the minus strand of JAGFMF010012021.1, from coordinate 718,233 downwards.
AAATTATGGGATCTGAGACATTATTTTATCACAAAATGAGTAAATATGTAAGTAATGCTAACACTTAAAACTACCAGAATGTTCATGTATTTAGCACAAATTCTATCAAGTTTCCTCATCAGTATGACTTTGAGTGACCTAGTTTAACTTCTCTATTGTCACTAGGCAGACTATCCAGTAGACTCTAACTCCTACAACTCCTTAATTATAAAAAGGTTCCCGTAGTACCATGCAACCAGATTTTATGGGTAAGCTGAGAAAAATCCACTATCCTTATTTGAAGTGAAAAGAATAGCTTTTAGAAAGAACTCTACCTTATAAGTCAAAAGACATGTGTTCTGGTTCCAACAGTGCTGCACACCTATGTGCAGTAACATACAAGCTGCTTGTCACTCTGGAATGATGAAGATAAATACTAGAACTGATTTCTTAGAGCCCAATCCCAACAATGTCAATTTTTAACCACTCGTTAGGACTCAAGGGTGAAGTTGAAGGGCACAGAGAAGTGATTTTTAAGATCATATTTATGCAATTCTTTGACAGAGAAATAATTTTCATCTTTCATTTTACAAAAATGAAAGTGAAAGAGAAGACACAGAAAAGAGCATATTAATACAAATCTGTTTTGACTAATGTTCCCTAATCACTGTTCTTTAAAAATATCTAGTGAAAGTAAAAAAAAAAATCTAGTGAAAGTATTATCTCTAGACTGAAAACTAGTTTTCAACCCGATGTTCTTTCTAATGAATCGGTCCTCACATCACACACCCTAACAGGATGTACAGAGTATAACTGCTTCTCAGAGGGACCATCAATGCCATCCCCTCCCTACAATCCCCACTCCAAAAATCATCTCTCCTAGCAGAGAAAAAAGATAAGCAAAAGTTAACTAAAGTAGTTTTTGTCTTTAAAAACAATACAAATGTATTCTATTGTAGCATCTTAACTTCAGTGTTTGATGGGGTAGGAGACCAATTCTAGTTGAGTGGGCAAAAGATGATACAGGTTTATATAAAAAATATAACAATGAAGGTCAGAGGAAGGAAAATGTTCTGAGTATTTGATGAGGTCACCTAAAAGAGCAGAACAATGCATCTGTGAAATCAGTTTTCTCAAATTCCAATTATGTCCTAACACTTTGATCCTATATCAGGCTGAACTTTTCCTCCAGTAAAAAGTGTCAGTCACCCTCTACATCCTGATGGTCTCTCTGCCCTTGAATCTGCAGTTCTGAGAGCTGAGTCTTCTCATCTCCTTATAAAACGTCTTTTTGTTGTTGTTGTTTTTTTTTTTTTTCAGAGACGCTCTTAGCCACAGCTCCCATCAACCACTACAATTGATGTTAAGCCTGATTTGAGTTGTTCTCTACATCTCATTTTTTCCTGCCTTTCACCTACCATTTGTGTGTTACTGAGCACAGTTAACTTCAACGATCTTCCCAGTTAGAACTCGATGCATCAACATTCCAAACTAAGTGTACTAAAGACAAAATATTGTTGTCCTTCTATGTGAAAAATATAGCTTTATGAATCTGATTAGATCTCCTTGTTTCATATACAGAAATAAAACACTGAAGTCCGTGAGTCTCTTATTTGATAATACCAAAGTTTTTCAGTCAACAAATGTTCCAGTGTTCTAGAACATTCTTGAAAATCATGAGAGAGTTAGAAATCCTCTATTCTTCTGAAGAACGAAATAGAACTCTACTCTCTACTAGGAATTTTTAAGTTGAAAAAGGCACCAATTTTTTTTTCTAATGCATGTTAAATAATGAAAGGATACTAAATGTTTCAAGCACCAGCAGCATACTGGGCACAGAAAAAAACACTAAGCTACCTGACATTGTTTATGAAGCTATAATTACACCTTTAAGAAAAGTACTTACAATTAGGAATAAAATCTGTAGGGATCAGTATTCAATTAAAATGATGCACAAGCAATGTATCTCAGCTTTTAGATGCCATCTTAAAAAATCCACTTAACTCTTCAGGAGGTAAATCTTAAGGGCATAGATGATTCAAGAAAGGGACTAACACACAGAATATACTGTAGTGTATTCCAAAGAGGCAGTACACCAGAAGGGTTAAGAACATGACCCAGGAGCTAAATTTTCTGGTTCCAAATCCCAGTTCTGCCTTTGACTTATCTATGTGAGGCAATAAAAATACCTAATTATAATGATTATTGGGATGACTAAATGAACTTGAGTGAATTCATAGTAAGTATTTATGTGTGTCTGGCATATAGCAAGTAAAGATTGACCAGTATAACTTTTCATGATTACTATGAAGCTATACTGTTATACAGTTATTTCTTACACTATAGATTATATTTATTATCTCATTTAAGTCCTTCAAACACATAAGAATAACTGTCTCCAGCTAAGAGCTACTGGTATGACACATGAGAGCCTGTAAGAATCTCCATCCATTTTCACCTCCTCCCTGAGAACAACCATGCAAAATGCAGAAAAGCCCAAGGCTGCTCCCCTTGCAACTCGCCCCAGTTTCCTATGCCTCCAAAGTCACCTGTATCATGTGTTAGAGAACTTCTTCCTGCAGGAATTGCCTCAGAGACTCTAGAGAATTAACACATTGGCCCATTAAGTATGGCATTTAATCCTGATTCAATTAAGTTAGAACACAATTTTTCACATGAACTTGACAGTCTCAGATAATTTTCCAGGGTTATTTAGCTAGTAATTAATGAGTCTGAACTTCAAACTTATACCTGCTCCACTGTGAAACCCCTTCACTCCCTCTGATAAGAAGTCATCCTCTCTCTTTTTGGTAAGGACACCTGAGATATGTATATCCATCATGCACCCTGGCCACTTTGCCACTACATTATATATATTTACACAACTGCTCTCTTATTAGAATGAAGGGCCTAGAAAACACCTTTTTGTATTATTATTATGTTTGCCCCTATTGTTAAGAATACAGAAAACAGGGCCTCCCCTGGTGGCGCAGTGGGTTAAGCAACGCACTACGAAGCAAACCGCAGCCACTGCAGCACGAGTTCGATCCCTGCTGCCGGCCAGG
>JAGFMF010012021.1:676428-715139 GCA_019455555.1 Galemys pyrenaicus | reverse complement strand
TCTCTGTGGTGAATCCTCTCACCCCCCTACACCTCTGGCCTGTGCCCCAGTGCTTGTATGCATAAATAAATAAATCTTTAAAAAAAAAAAAAAGAATACAGAAAACACTCTGTTTGTTGAATGAATGAACTAAAGATTAAGAGATAGCTGTGACTAAGTATTTTGTCTAAACATGTAAATCATTTGCAGATCTTGGATTTAATCTCGGGTGTATACTCACCTAGCTACCAATTGTGTGGGTCCTCAACTGAATACCAAAGCAGTAAGGTTGTAAATTAAACTTGTAGAGCAAACAGACCTATGAAATAAGTAAAGTCACAGTACAAGTAACATTATGTAAACATTCACAAAATTAGCAAGGTCTGTATGTTTAAATCTGTTTTCCAAAAATATTATCTGCAGAAATTATCCCAAGGACTCCAACTACACATTAGATAAAAGAGATCTATTATCAAAAATAATAGGGAAATTCTGGGTAAAACAGGCTGCATATAACTACAATAAATAGCATGAAAATACCTGTTGCATTTCTCAGAGATATTCACATGTAAATATGTACTATATACCTCTAAGATGTGTACAAAGCATTTATCACTTTGCAAACAACCAAGTATTTTACCACATAAAGTCCTGACACACTTTTTTTTTAATGGAGAGTGTTTAATGGGAATGGTATTCTATAGAACAGACTTAATGCATGACTGTAATTTCCATTCTGTAACACTGCATTTAATTGGCTTATGCACAGGTTGCTATGTGGTATCAACACTTCTAACACAACTTCAGTAGACACTGTGTTGAATACTGGGGGAAAGTCTAAACTCAGAAGCACTATGATACCAAGATAAGTATTTTTCAATATCTCACCCACTAGCTAAACCCATCTCTTTTCATAAGAATCCTTCGTCTTTCACTTCCAAATAGAATTAAAAGCTACTGACTCAAACTGGCAGCATTTACTTATTCTTTAAGACCCAATAAATGCAGGTTATAATGATAAGTCTACGAGAAACAAAAATAGACCTTTTTTGTACTAAAGGACTTTTGTTTGTAATCTGAGCATAGCACTTTAGATTTAAGAAAACCAAAAATTAATATAATTTATATTAATATTTAATATAAAATTAAAGTTCAACTTAAGCAATTCCCACAAGAGTATAACTCATTTGATGTTAACACACCAAATTGAATTACAGATATCTTAAATAACCACTATGAATTATAAAATGATGTGTAATGGTTGTCATTGGTGTGATGGACTTAGTAAATATGTTAGGAACCCAGGAAAAGAAATTCTCTCACCATTCCTCATAGACAGGCTTTTATTTATAATATTTGGTTTAAAATAAGTGGGGGAAAGAGGGATCAGGTGGAGAATATGAATAAATGAATGAATGGATGAATCCCACCCAGGCAACCATTCCAAAGTAACTATTGTTTTTAATGATTTAAGAATGTCAAAGCAACCCAAAGAATTGGGGAAGATTTTTTAAATGCTAGTGCAAGAACAGTGACCTATCAGTGGAAAAGGGATGGAGTCAATACAGGATTAACACTTTGTTCTAGGAGGAAACCAGGAATGGCATGCTACATGCGTGCTATGCTTGAATGACACCAAGACCTCAAACTATGGGTAATGTACACAGACAAGACTCTTAGCACCCAGACCTGGAATAAAGCACCAAAGTTCCCACTAGCAAAGCCTGGAGCGACCAAAAAGAAGCTATGGTGGGGTCATCTCTATGGTCCACAGCAGTATTACAAGAAACTGAGGAGTTTTCCACAGTAGAGGGGTCAGGTGGACAACAGGACAAGTGTTAGTTAGTGAACAGAGATCTCTCCAACCCATTCTCTAGGCCTGTAATACACCTCAAGCTCATATATACAGCAATACAACAGAAACTGTTAGTGTCTTCTGATTGACTTCAATTAGAAGAGCCGAGCAACCAGTTTCTATATGATTTCTTTAAAAGTAAAAATATATAATAAAGCTTACCCATCAATTTTCAGAGAAATTTTACAACTACTACTGAGGTAAAGTCTCCTCTATTAAGAAAGAGTGGGGAAATCTACCCTCTTACATTCTGAAGATTATACAACATTTTCAACTGAGGCCCATTCTGGGTCCAACTTCATTTAGAAACATCAGGATCTGGGGGAAAGACATCCCCAAACAACCCATTGCCTTAAATAGTCTTCACTTACTTGAAGTTGTTATGTTCCAAGTTTTTTATTTTCTCTTTCTATATGGCCTAGATGCTGGAGCATATCATTACAGCATAGCTGCTGAGTCTAGTCTATGGGCATCACCCACAGTCTTGACATCACTTAGGCACAGCTGGCAAGGAGCCTCGACCACAATACCCCTGCCTTCTCCAGAACAAGGGGATCTAAGTCCTGTCTCAACTCTATACCATGTCTGCTGGTAGGTCATTTTCCTCTTTTATCCTTGAAGAAAACACAGTTTCTAACATCTTCTTTGAAGATGTCCACCAACTGAGCTGTGAGACCTGCAGCAAGGGCTTTGGAAGCCGTTCCAGGCTGGAATGTTCAAGTGGAAGTTTAAGTTAGGGCAAAAGGTAGGCTCTGGAATTTGACATGTGTATTTTTGAATCCCAGATTTGTCACATGCCAGCAATATGATCTGTGGTAACTCATTACACTACTTAACTCTGATTGTTCTCATCAGTACAATGCAAGCACTGACAGAAGCTCCCTGAGAGAACTGTAGGGTGGTTGTAATGGGAGACTGATTCAAAGCTACAAGCACAACGTTTAGCACATAATCAGTACATGAGAAATGGCAACTATTATTAGCAAGAGAATATCTAAGCCACCAAAGAAAACTGCCTTTAGCAGTACTTTAATGAGTAGTAATACAGTAAGCATTAACATGTTTAATGTTATAAATTGACTGAGCTCTTAAGTTACTTAGACCTATTAAATTGTAAGTTTTAAAATAACTTGCTTTTATCAAATGAAGGAAAACTCACATATTAGAGACCAGACTAATCTCTTCCAAAAAAAAAATAAGTATATTAATGGTGAAATAATTACAAATTCAGATTTCAGACAGAATACTGAGATCAAAAAATGTCCAGTCATAATTCCAATACATAAGTATTGGAATTTTTAAAGTAAATTGTATCTTTTAAAAAATTAGTAATAATAGTGACTTCATCACTTTTAGAAATTTGTAGAAAAGTTTGTAGAAAGTTCTAGTAGAGTTTCATGTACGAAACATTATTTATGGAAGATTATAGTAAATAATGAGCCAAAATGTCCCTGGAAATATTCAAATAGTATTCAAGTAGAGATTAGTAAGCAGGCATCATTTCTGTAATGAAGTTTTGAACTTTCGGCCAAACAATTTATTCAGTGACATGTTGGTAAACTGTTTAACAATTGGTCTCTAAGGAAAGTGAGTTTCCCAAATTTGTAGTGTTCACCAGTTTCAATGGAATAAAAAAATTCACAATGAATCATTTCAAATTAGCAATCATAAACAGAGGCATATTTTCTCTCTGAACAGGAAGGAGTTAACTAATTTGCTTATATGCTCTTTTGTTTGGAAACAGAAGAACTAAACTTTTAGGAATACCATTTGGAAGACAGCAAGAAAACCAAAATAATCTCTCCATCTTATTTCCTGCTTTGAGCTCCAGAGCACTCCTGAACTATTTCACTGTAGGAATCCAAATCAAACAAATAAAGAAAGTAGACTTTATAAATGAAAATGAGGGCCTCCCTGGTGGCGCAGTGGGTTAAGCAATGCACTATGAAGCAAACCACAGCCACTGCAGCACAAGTTCCATCCCTGCTGCCGGCCAGGGAGAGGCCCCAAATGGCATAGCAGACCTCTCCTGCTGTGCCCGCTGCTCCCCTCAGCAGTATAATTCCGTTGCCCTGCCTGTTCTGCTCCCTGCTCTCTGTGGAGAATCCTCTCAGCCCCCCACACCTCTGCCCTGTACCCCAGTGCTTGTGTGCATAAATAAATAAATCTTTAAAAAAAAATAAAAACAAATGAAAATGAATTTAATGACATATCTCTCTGTTAATTCATAATGTTGTATTTCCAACCTGCTCAATTGCTAAAAGAATGTGATTATGTATTAATTTTACAGTTCTCTCTGTAGGTTATACTAAAAAGGCAAATTACATTATTTCTATGACTTAAAAAAGAAAAGGGATCCATTGCCTGATCAAAGAGTTTGTGGAAGGTTAATGGCAGTAACAGTACAGCAAGGCGTTATATACAATGCCACTGAGCTAGACACTGAAAGAATGGTTTTAGGTGGTAAAATGCACATTATGTGGGCCTCCCTGGTGGCGCAGTGGGTTAAGCAATGCACTATGAAGCAAACCGCAGCTACTGCAGCATGAGTTCCATCTCCTGCTAGGGGGGTTAAACACATGGTACAGCAGACCTCTCCTGCCTCGCCCGCTGCTCCCCTCAGCAGTGTGTTTCAGTCCATCCACCTGTTCTGCTCCCCATTTTGTCTCTGGTGAATCCTCTCACCACCCTGGACTCTTGCCTGTACCCCAGGTCTTGTATATATAAATAAATCTTTTTTAAAAAATGTATATTATATATATATTTGCCAAAAGCTCTTTTAAATCTTAAAGGAAAACAGACATCAATGAAAGAAAATTAAAGACTGTAAACTGGAATATTTTAAATAAATAAAAAAATTAAATCCTCTCATAATGCCTTGTGTCTCGTGTAGACTTCAAGCAACTCATCAAGTATTGGCAAAGTGTGTTTCTGCTCTGCTAGATATCAGTACTATGTGTCCAGCTTTCAAAGGGCTCTTATATTCACTATAATTAACTTCTTGGGTTAATATGAAGGGGTTATGGTTTAATCGGGGGAAAAATGTCAAAACATACTGCATTCTTTGCCTCTCACAGGGTCAGGCAGGCCGGAGCAGTCCACAGCAGAATTCGGAATGGCCACCCTCCATCTGGAGCCACTGCTGTCACATTCTGTATATTCAAAGTGGTAATCTTTCTGCAAATAATCACAAAACAAGCCTTTGTTAGAACCAATTTGAATGGGACAACTGTGCTTTCTCAATCACCCCCAAACCTGCCTGTAAGCCTGATTCCCAGCGGCACTGTCTGGTTGATTCTCCGAACCTCATCATGCCGGACCCTGAGTAGGCACTGGGTGCACCATGGGGGACAGAACCATCAATGGTCTCAAATAGTAACCACTAACCTTTAGTCACTGCTGCCCAAAACAGCTACAGTATACTTCTCTATTACTTTTGCAGACTTTTTAAGATGTAAAATTGACAGAAGTCTAAGCAAAATAACACTAGGAAATTGAATGCTGTGACTGTCCCAAGTTTTCTAAATAAAGAAATAAAAGCACCATTCCCATTGACCTAATTTTATTCTGCTTAAAACTGAACAGAAGGTGTAATTATTAATCATCCAAATGCTAGTAAAAGCCTCCCAGTTGTTTCTGTTTTGTTTGGTTTTTAAGCAGCTCTTAAAGGCTCACATTACACCCACCATAGCAGGCTGCCATCAATCAAAAACAATAAAATAGAAATTTATAACAATTGCCAAACTAAGACCAACCCACTCGTCTCTGGCCTTTGGTTGCTCTGAAATTGTTGTGACTTCCCTTGTTAAGAGCATACTATATATGTGAGATGTTTGAACTGAGAGATATGAGAACAAAATGTTATTGGGTCATTTTAAGAATAAAGGAAGTTTTTAATGCACTCCACATAGTTTTTAGTTCAACATCCCTTTTATTCCATTCATTATCTTGGATATAGCTTTTCTGCTTCATTTATTCTGCTTTGCTTCCCTTACTACATCAATGACAGGAAAGAACAGAAATATCAAGTCACATCACTATAAGGAATGCAGATGTGGGAGGTGTGGCAGTATCTGTGTATGTGCATTTGTGTGTGTAGGTGTGTGCACATGAATGCCAATGAAGAAATGGGTTCTGAAATCAGAATAGTCTGGATTTTAATTCACATCCCAGGCCGACACCTACAATCTATGTGGTACTGGGAAAATCACATTTCTCTCCCAATGTACCTGTTTTTTCAAGAGTAAAGGTAGAATAACAATTTTTCCTAACTATTATGGTTGTTGGGGAAATAGAGATAAAGCATGTAAATTGTTAGGGATGGAATTAGCATTTGATTAATATAGAATTTTACCCTTATTAAGGACAACAAAACATAGAGGAAGGAGCTAATTGTACTATGATTAGGTACAAACTATCTGAGTCTGTTCCTGATTCTCCTTTTTCAATTTCTGTATATGTTTAAGATAGTTAGATAAGGGAACATGAGTTAGAGAAGGTGGAATTATCAGACTCCAAGGAAATGTCTTTATGTTATAGTCAGACTCTCCTCTAGAAATCAAATGTAGTATATCTGTCAGGCAGTCGTCTCTGAGTATTATTTTTTTCACTCAATTTTTTTAATCAAGTTTGGCAAACAGGTAACTTGAGATTATGTTACCTGATAAGACCCTAGATTTCAGTGTGCTTTACTGCCAGTTAAGGGCAAATCTATATACTTAAAATACCAATAAAAGCAGCCAAATGGGGAAGATTATTTTCAGAGGGAAAGATGGAAGAAGGAAATGAGGAAAGGAAGAAGAGGGAGAGGAGGAAAAGGAGGGAGCAACCTTAACAATACTGAATGTGACTACATACAAGTATTAAACACTAGTACATCAAAAGTCACCATAACCAAAAGTTAAAGGTAAGCAAAAAAAAATGGTGAAAAAACACAACAGAAGTGACCTAACATATGAACACTGGGTTTCTAAAAAATCAGTGAGGAAAACAACACATAATTATTTGAAGATACAGTCAAATAATATAAGGAATTCATTAATGAACAACACAAATGTTCAATTAATATATTGATAACATGCCAATAAAATATAATTGGTAAATTTCATCAAATTGGCACAACTTTTAAAACACATTTTAGAAACTCACTAGACTAAAAGTGCCGAAAATGATTACTTGTGTACTTTCAATGAGAGAGTGAAGTAGTACAGGTTTTCTGGAAAGGAATATGTCAATAAGTAACTTAAAGTGTTCAAATGTTGAACCAAAAATCCCACTTCTAGAATTTAATCTAAGGGGGGAAAATATTTAGTATAGTCAATGACTTATGAGCAAAATTGTTCAACATAACTTAGATATAGCCAGAAGAAACATAATTAATTTGAGTTTACAAAACTCACATTTACATTATCTATCTGGCAATTTTCACAAGCATTTATGTCATTAAATCTTTATACCAATTATGTGGTTTTGGGAGAAGAGTTAATATTATTCCCATTGTTCAAATGAAACTCAGATTCAGTAAATGATTTACCCAGAGATACTCAGCTATTAAGTACTATAGCTGAAGATAGAAGTTAAGTCTTCTATTTGCTAATATTTTTAGTTCATATAATGCCATTGTGTTTAAATAGAAGGTACTGTTTTAAAATAGAAGAAGTAGCAAAAGTCACTATAAAAGCCTGATGACTACAAAAAACTAATTGTAGAGTCATGAGAGTGTCTCAAATTCAAACAGAAAAACAAAAGCACATAAATAAAAGCAGAAACCATTTAACTCTCCTCTATTTCTATATTAGTTTTCTATGGCTGCTGTAACAAATCACCACACACTTAAGACAACAGAAATGTATTGTCTCACAGTTCTATTGGTAAGAAATCAAAAACAGTATCCCTGGGCCAAAAAAGTGTCAGCCAGGCTGTGCGACCTCCAGAAAATCCAGGGGAAAATCCACTCTTTGCCCTTCCAGTTTCATTTTGTTCATTACTCAATTCTAAAGCCACTATCCACATTGTTAGGTATTTGTTACAGCAGCTCCCTACTTCAAGGAAGCAAAATCTATATATTTTTTTCTTTAGCTAATATAACAAATTTTGTATAAACAACAAATTAAAACAACAGAATGTATACCCTTCCAATTCTAGAAACCAGAAGTCTAAAGTCAGTATCCCCAAGCTACCAGCCCACCATGATTCTGCTGGAAGCTCTAGTGAAGATTCATTCCTTGCTTCTTCTGGTTTTGGTAGCTACCAACATACACTGGCTTATGACCAGATAATCACTGCTTTTGGGGACAAGGTCTTCCTTCTCTTCCCTTTGTGTTTGCATTTAAGGCCCGTTCACATAATTTCCCATCTCAAGATTTTAACTTTATCTTTAAGTCACCTCCCTTTTTCTTCATATAAGGCAATATTAAAGGGTTCCAGGGATTAGGACATGACTATTTTGGAGGAGGCATAATCCAGCCTACCATAATCTCCTATTGTAGAACAGCCTTGGTGAGCCATGAGGTTGCATAATGGCTCTTTTATTCTTCCATTCCCAATTATTTGTATTAGGGAGCCTTTCTATTTTCATATCCCACTGAGAATATCCCAGCCCTAAATGTAAGATTCAGGTAATCTATTATCACCCTTGCAAGATAATGATGCTGGAAAGTCTGCCTTGAATTTCAAATGAAACAAGAGCTCTGAATAAATTAGGTAAACACAGGAAAACTCTCTTGCACCACTGCTCTGTTATTCAGGTCACCAGTTATGAGATGAGAACAGTAATAAGAACATGGGAAAGGTATGGTGTGTCTTCTGGCTGTAATGAAGAATGTCATATGTCATTTAATTTTCCTAAGATTTTTTTTTTATTCTCTCTGCCTCTTCTAAATTACTAATGAACTCTAAAAAGTCATAGCTACTGTTTAGTCACAAAACTGCTAGGATTTCAACAAGAAGTTTTAATATTTTTATTTATAATTTTAAATACTGAAATGTATACCTATTTCATGCAAAGGGCAGTACTTGGGGTCAGGAGTTGAGTGTGCATCCAAAGTCAGATGGGTTTTATTTTAGATTATTTAAAACACTACTTCACCTGGATCACTAACAAATTTTTTTTTATTCTGTTTCTAAAGGCAACCCTTAAGTCTACAGCAAAGATTTAAGAAACAGTGAGGTGGCAAACTCACTAAAGATACATTATATGTCCCCAAAATATTCTGAATGGTATTCAAGATACTAAATTAAGATACTTGCAGTATACTTTTTCTGATTTGTAGATAACACCCAAAACTCTAGTCATTCACCCAAGTAAACATTAAACACTTAAAATGACTTCTTATAAATGAGAATTTTCTGAGTTTTAAAGAACAATTTAAAAAGTTAAAGTTTTTTTCTATACAATTATAAAATTAACACATACCAAAGATTTCATTGAAGCCATTAATTATTAAGCCAATAAGTAAAATACTACCGCCAGTTCAAAGAAGAAATCAGAGAATACACATAAACAGGGAATCAAGAAAATTAAATAAACAGACTAGGAGATGCAGAGTTGGTAAATATACAGAAGGTAATAATCAATTTAATTCCAATAGATAAAGTGCATTTTCATTTCTATGAATGAGAATCATTTGATTTACTCTATTTTCTACAAAGTACAGTGTTGTAAAATAGAGAGGGGCCAGCCCCTTAAGAACTGATTATTCAGATAAGTATATGAACAGGACACTCAGTAATATTTTCTGCCTATTCAACATGTTTCACAAATTTTCTTTTCTTTTTTTCTAAGATTTATTTATTTATGCATACAAGAGCTGGGGTATAGACCAGAGTTGTGGGAAGTGAGAAGATTCACCAGAGACAGAGTGGGGAGCAGAACTGATAGACCAACCAAAATACAATGCTGAGAGGGAGCAGCAGGTGAGGCAGGAGAGATCTGCTGTGCCATGTGGGACCCCTCCCTGGCCTGGGATCGAACTCGCACTGCTGTGCAATGGATGCTTCACTGTGCAGCGCTCAACCTGCTGCACCACCAGGGAGGCCGCAGTTTCACAAATTTTCTTAACAATTTTTCCTGTACTCAGTACTCCCAACAGTTTATGGTTAAACATGTTGAACCAAGTCAGAGCAACTCTGACAACAGAATAACAACTCACAAACACACTTTCCAAATTATAAAATGGAGGAAACACTTGGCATTATCCCCGCTTGAAGGATAGCAATTATTTATTTAGAGAAGTCTATAAATCACAGAATGCTATAAGGAAAAAACTGCCCCAAACAACAAAATTATGGGATTTCCCAAAAACCTTTGCAATGGTCAATTGCATTGTAAATGTGTGGAAACCAGGAAACAACCTAAAAAGAAATAGAGCATAGAATTACTCCTGATCATAAAATATTTAAAGGAATATTATCCCTCAACAGAAAGAAGCACACTCATGCTCTCACCTTACAAATCAAAGTATAGACATGAGCTCTCAGATAGAAAAACTCAAATGTCTTATATCTAAAACAGTATGTCGGGATACACTCAACTAAATATTGGATTCCCGCAGTTCCTGCCCCCCCCCCCAACAAATATTCTCTCTCTGACCAAGCTTTAGTCAGACTCCCCTGAATTCTTCCCAAGGAAGTCTTAACCTTTGGGGGGGTGTTCATCTTTGCATAGTCCAATTTCAGCAAGAATCCCGTGAAGTCAGTTTTACCAAAGGCATCCCTCACACACATTTACTGCAGATGTTTACTCTCAGTAATTTCCAACTACTGACCCTTATCATGTTGCTTCCTTATAAATTCTCACTTTTCAATGTTCTGTGTGGAACTGAGTCAAGTTCTGTATTAACATCTCTTTTCCCCTATTGCTAGAGTTTCTGAAAAAAATCTGTTTATACCTGTTAACTACTGTCTAGCTCTAGTTTTCTTTGATAGCCCCAAAAACAAAAGTTACTTACAGTGGGACAATCTCATGGTGTACACAGAAAATATTGAGGTGTCATTTCCCAATTATGACAACTGTTATTATTTAAATACATATAGATTAGAGGATGTTTCAAATAAATCTCACATATAAAGATAATATGTACTATATTGATAATATACATGTACTTATATATTGACATTAACATATATCTATCCTGATTTATACATCTGTCAATATATATCATTTTATATGTTGACTTCATATATATCATCCTTTTCTACTTAACACTTTTTTTATTAAATAAGAACTATGACCTGAATGCTACAGGGGAGATCTGAACTAAATCGAACACATAGTTCCTGTACTCAATTAGATTATGATTTTGTTGAAATGGACAGGACATGCACACATACAAAAGACACCATTTTATAAGAAATGTGTAGAGGTTAAGGGATCCAAAGTGGAACAGTGACATCACAAATCAAAGTATAAGCAAAAACTCTACCTAGTAAAAATTAACAATAAAAATCCTATTAACTGCCCCATAAAATACAATGTTATACCATTTTCTCAGTAAATTCATGGTCTGTTTTTCCTTAAGCACTCGGTCCTATAGTTACCTCTTAGTACCCAAATTGTTTGCCTTTTAGGGTACATGTTTTCCAGAAAAAAATAAAGTAAAATATTCATGATAAGAGCTCATTATGTTATGATTTCAGAGTCAGAAGAAATTTCTGTGAACTAGACTCTTCTGCAAAGGTTTTGAGGAGAAAGTCCTAAAAGACAGGCATCATTTATATCTAATTTAGTGCTATCCAGTTCCTTCAAAGTAACTAATTTTAATACAGTTTGATGATTAGTGATATTAAGCCTGAAGATAATATACCTAAAGATAAGGTATATTATCTTATATACATAAGCCTAAATACATTAGCCTAAAGATGGGTAGATAGATCTGTCAGGGGGGTGCATGGTAATGAGTAAGTAGGTAGGTAAGTGAATTGATTAGTGAGTGGTTGGATTGGTGAGTAAGAGGGTGAGTGGGTGAGTAAGTAGTGGGTGGCATGAGTGAGAAAATTAACTAGTGAAAGAACAAAACAATAAACAAAGCTGCCTGGTCCTTTGTACCCTAAAATTTGTTCATGTCAGTGACCTGCCAATGAGAATATCAGTCCCTGATATTCCTTGCCTTGAAGTCAATTAAGAGTCAACCACAGTAGGGCCTCCCTGGTAGCACAGGGGTTAAGTGTCAGGGTTATCAGGTTATCATGGAGGCATGAATTTGATCCCCGGCCAGGGAACTAACCCACATGGCACAGCAAACCTCTCCTGTCTCACCCACTGCTCTCCTCAGGAGTGTATTTCAGTAGATCCACCTATTCTGCTCCCATCTCTGTCTCTAGTGAATCCTCTCACCCCCCGCATTTCTGGCCTACACCCCAGTTCTTATATGCATAAATAAAATTAAAATATCTTTAAAGAATAAAGATTAACCACACTAAATTATAAAGACACAGTAGATGACCACAAATTTTAGCACAGAATCAAAAGCAGTGGAGGCAGTAAAATGCCTCTAGCATCAATGATGATGAAATGCAGATACTTAGGAAAACATACAGAGAGAGAAGGGACAAAAAGAAAAAATATAATTTATTTTCTTCATATAAGTTTCTTTCTCTCAAATATTTTGATGTGAAATGTTTTTACCAGTATAACAGTGTATTTGATGAGACTGCAATTCTTAGAGACAGGTCCTCAAATTTAAGGGCTCAGCAAAGTATTTGGTACATATATTTAAGAGAACAAAATGGGAAAAAGAGAGAGCAAACATGGAGCTATATAGTACAAAGCACAAATATTTCAACTTCTATTCCAGGGAATGAGTGTACTCATTCAGCTGTGTGCAAAGGTCAAAACTAAAGAATATTTAATGCAGACACACACACAACTCATAATACAACCCCCCTTAGCCTGCATTATCAAGTACATGAACACACTGGCACTGTAGAGAAATATTTATATTCAGAGTTTTCTTTTATAAAATGAACATGAAGTTACCATGGGAACCTAAGGCTAAGTAAAGTGATAAGTATCTGATCTATTTAAGACATATCCTTTCTTCTGCATTTGCAGATGTTATTGCTTTTTAGAGATTATTTTGAACGAGTTCATATTTCAAATCTGAGTTCAATATCTAGGTCTGTAAAGAAGTACCTAGAGGATATTCAATTCACTTTGCAATTAGATAAATATATATATTGAGAACTTCGGACGTGCCATTGTGCAGACACTGGGGATACCACAGTGAATGAAATAGCCAAGTCCCTGCTCTCCTGGGACTTAGATTTTCATGTGAATGGAAGTACACCAAGTTTGTTAGAACGACCCAATGTAAGCCATCTTCCTTTTGGTTTTATGGTTCAATACCACCATTTAAAGAGGTGTGCAGTGAACTGGGAACAACAACCAAGATTACAATCTCACTCCATCAGTGCTAAAGCTAAGACCCTGAGCAACTCAAATAACTCTAAGCACCACTGGTTCCTCTGAATCTTTGAAAGAAAAATCTTTACTTATATTGAATAGCCTATATTTCATATTTTCACTATTCTTAGTAAAGGAATGAAAGGAAATCAACCACCTCCTATAATCATGTACTGCCAGGAAATGTTTCAGAAGAGAACCTTCTAACCAAGTGTACCCATGAAGAAATGAATGAAACATCAATTTCTACAAGAAAACTAAATCTAGACAATCTATAATAATATCAATATTACAAACATTAAATTTTGTAATTGTTGCAGAAGATACTGAGGAAAATATATGCCTTTGTAAGGAAAGTTTTTAAACACATGCAATCATTACTTTATTATTACATTTAAACTTGCTATATTAAATATATGTTTATATCTGTTCCCCACAACTGCAGGAGACTGGAGTTTCTAAAAGAAGCAGAAAGTAAAGGAATAAAAGATACTGTAAGAATACAAAAAGATGACTAGAAGTGATAAGGACAATAGAAGCAGGTATCGACAATTATTTTCAGAAGATGGAAAGCATAAGGTGAACTCCAATTGACTTACCAAAGCAAGAAAATCTGAAAGCTAAGGGCTATATAGGCAGATATAAGAAGAAAGCTCTTCTGAGCTGCCAAAGCCTCGGAATTGAAAGGCCACAAAGCTCAGAATGCCAACAAATCTACAAACAGAAAAATTGGCTGAAAATCTGTTTAAGACTGTAGACACTTCCTATTCCCTGCCATGTCATGGTAACAAAAAAGAATTATTGTCTTTGGGGGTGGCGGGGGATAAACAGGGAGGTTTCAGATTAAGGATACCAAGTGCAGCAAGTGGAAGAAAAGGCGTTACTGATAACAGGGCCATAACAGCTACATAATGAATAATGAGCTTTACGTTAGGGACACTTCCCCATCAACTCTGAAATCCAAGGCTAGCTAATCCCACCACCACTGCCCTTTTCACCTGAAATTTAGTCTTTCCAAAGACTAACAGAACCACAGTCCTGCTCACCCAAATGTGCCCTCAATGGATCTTACAGTCCACATTAGGACCTTTACCCACATTATTTTCCATTTACTTTCACAACAGCTTACCACAGAATTTAGAAAAGCTAGAATAAAATCTTCAACCAGGACCTCCCTGGTGGCACAGTGGGTTAAGCAATGCACTATGAAGCAGACCGCAGCCACTGCAGCATGAGTTCGATCCCTGCTGCCAGCCAGGGGGGGGGGACCCACATGGCGCAGCAGACCTCTCCTGCTGTGCCCGCTGCTCCCCTCAGCAGTGTGCTTCCGTTGATCTCCCTGTTCTGCTCCCCACTCTCTGTGGTGAATCTTCTCACACCCCCACACCTCTGGCCTGTACCCCAGCTCTTGTATGCATAAATAAATAAAATATTAAAGAAAATAAATAAATAAAATCTTCAACCACAATTTATTGATTTTCTTGTTGCTAATAATAACACTAACGACATTTACAGAACTTTATAAGCTTTACAAAATAATTTTCATAACATTATCCTATTTGAAACAGTCTAGAGCATAGAGCCTTGTAGTAGACCAGGGTCTTATATCTATCTTTGTGGCCACTGACCTAATTTAATCATCATTTCCTGTTGCCTGGATGACTACTACTAAGGGTCTAAACACATCACATTGCTGCTTCTGCTCTTGCTTAAACTCACAACACTCTGCAGTCAGCTCTAATTATATCATCCCTGTTCAGCCCCCCACCATGATTTCCAGTTGGTTTAAAGATAAAGTTCACAATCTCAGCATAACATAAGAAGTCTTTTTTGATTAATTCTCTATCTCTTTCTCCACATTTCACTTCTTAATGAAATAGTGAAACAATGGGACCCAACATGCTATACTCTTTTTTTACCTCCAATGCCAGCATGATTTTATTTTCTCTGCCCATAAAGAAACATGTGTAATGTCAAAGCACTGTGTAGCAGGTTCTTTTTCAGGTCCATCCCTAACATCTGCAGGACCAAGGGCAAAAGACTAAATTGAGGTGCCCCATCCTGTGCTATACCCATCCCATACAAGAATACAGTCTACAATCAGGAGGATGGACCTGGGGAAACCCCATAAAGTCCCTGGAAACAAATCCACACCTTTTAAGCACATTTTTCCAAAGTCATGTATAAAAGGATGGGAGAAGGGGAGGATACAACATCCAGGTGGACACATCCTGTTGGACTGGACTGCAAAGCAGGAGGAAGAACACAACTATATGAAGACTAGAGCAAGGTAGGGGGCACCTCATCTGGGTCTGATAGTGATTATGTAACAAATCATGTATTATGTAACAAATCAGACAAAAGAAGAGCAGGAAAGATATTTACCACTTATTAATACAGACTTTCCCGTCTATATTACTGCTTTAACCTCTTGAAGAATTCTTGAGTAGAAATAATTTTTGCCTGTTTTTTTTAACTAACCCAAATTAGAACTGTACAATGATATGCAAAAATTCAACTTTCCAAAAAGGGAGAATCCAAACCCTTGGAAATATACTTCTTATGTGTAATTATATATAGTTACAAACTTTTCTATAATACAAACTACAAATTCTTCCATATGAATCAGGCTGAAACAGAAAAGGCACCAATGCTTCTGCAAAATTGGGGCAACTACTTACTATTTATAAATACCAAAAGAAAATGCATCAAAGGTTTCAGAAACGTATTATATATGCCTTGTGATGCATCAATTCCTCTTCTAGGCAAGTAACCCAAGGAAACTTAATAGATTTACATCACAACATTAATAGCAAAAGCTTGAAAAAAATATAAATGTGCAAGAATAAAGAACTGATTAATAAATCATGGTGCCCTCATGAAGGCATTTTATTTAGTCCATTTAAAAATAATAATGCCAATGCCACATTTAAAGACAAAAATATTTATATCACAACCTTGTAATATAAAGGTTACAAAACAATGTGTCTGAATACTTTTAAAGTGTGGGTTGGATGGGTGCCTAAGTAATATGTAGGAAATCACTGTAGATATGTATACCAAAAAATTGACACTAGTTAACTGAATGTTAAAAATAGTGGATATTATTTCTTCGTTTGTGATTTTATATTTTTAAATTTTCCTACAGTTAAAATGTATTACTTTCTCTAAATTCAGTTACTTACCTTGCCAAGGTATTTTTGTTACAAGTAATACTGAGTAATCACAAATTCAAAGTTATTTTTTTAATGTTCCTATTTCTCTTGGTTTTAGGTTAAGATACCCTAGAGGACAAAACTTTGAAGGTCCCAACTGAAGGATTATTCCATTATCATTCATTAGCACTTCAGTCTAGATTACTTTCTCTGATGAGAACTAATAACCAAAAAAGCTTTAAGGACAAGTATCACAAGATATAAGTCAGATGAGTCTGTGGCGGTAGCATGGCAGAGAAGACACAAGCGTAAGTACCATAAACACAGGCAGACACAGGAAGGATTCTGCTACAACGTGGATAAAGAAAAGTGGGAGCATCTGAATGGGCGAAAGAACAAGGAGACTAAGAAGCTCTGACAACCCACTTTGCTGACTTCACCATTCAGCTCAGAAAAGGCAAACTGCACTTCTGAATCTAGCAATGCTACTGCCAGTGTTCAGACAGAAAAGACTTATAAAAATACATTTTAAATTCAAAAGCAAATTCTTGTCAATGCTGCCACTTGAAATTGAGTTTTACTTGTAAAGAGTGTCTACAGAAATAGCATAGGTGTTAAGTGGCTCTGAAAATTTTGACATCCAAATCATATTTTTGCTTGCAAATTTTGGAGCTTAATAAAAATAAGATAGTTATTTAAGTCCCTTTGCACTCAACTGACTGTAAGAATCTCTCAATTCAACCAAAATGTTTTAAAAGAATAGCATAATCCTAGTAACACCTGTTGTCATAATATAACTCCAGAAAACAAACTTCAACTATTGACTAAAACTTTACCTTTTTAACCAAAAAAGTACATACCTGCTATTTCATCTGACTGGGTTTTTTGTTTGTTTGTTTGTTTTTTGCAATGCTTTTGGTAACAGCATAACTCCTGCCCTCATTACCCTTTGGAGAACTATCCCAAGATTCCAAGCAGTCCAGATCGGGTAGCCAGTTGCAAGAATCCAACCCCTGACTAGGGCCCACTAGGGACAGTTTACCTGGACCATTTTAATAAAATATTCCCTGGTACCAATCAAGATGGTAAAAGTCCATTAAAGCTTCTTCACATTGCACAAATATAAAACACAGACTCTGTAAAATAAATAATGGGTGGTTGGAGGAAGTAAAAATTTGAATACAACCAGTATAATGGTAGTGAGTTTGCTGATTTTTATTTTCTTCCTTTATCTCCTACTTTGAGCTAAAAGTGGGACTTATCTGGAACTTTCTGGCTGGTGTGGCTGCAAAACCTACAAAAGAATTCGCTCTTTCCTGCCAGAAGATTCAGATGACCATTAGAAGGATAACAGCAATATAGGTCAGAGCATGAACCTCCTTTTCTTTCTCTTTTCCCTTCCATTCCTGCCATAAGGCAGGACTAGTTGTAGAACTACACAGATGCCACTATGACTCAGGTAACTAATGCCCCAAGAGAAATCTTTTCTGGATCAAAAAACTGAAAGAAGGGACTTCTGCTGAGCAAAGAATATGAAAAATCCTTGTTCTTCTTTTTCTCCCTTGTGTCTCTTGCCACATTACTCCAGTGAGGTGGAAATGCAGAAAAGCATAGAGGCTAAAATTATTCAGTAATCCATCTTTTTTTGACAGAGGAAATCTAATAATAAAAAAGAAAACACCCCAGAGGAATGGAGAAGGAGATTACCTTGTTCTGTGTGGGAAACATCATGAGTCCTGGGCTCACCCTTAAGATGGGCATGTAAGGGATGTAATCAAAGAAGCACAGTAAAGTCACAGAGACTTCAATTACGGCATAAACCACCACTCCAACAAAACCCTGAGTGGCTCAAGAAAGGGGGAGGATAACTCCTCTCACTCCCAATAAAGCATAGCACACACAGGACATCGCAACCTGGGGAGTCTTTATTAAAATGTCTTATATTTATGTCCATTTTTCTGCCTTCCTTTGTTCTAAGAACATATACAGAGTTTCATTATTTTAAGGCCAACTGAACAGTAAATCCCCTTTTAAAAAATGTCAAAAGCCAAATAACCCCATCAAAAATTCGGGCAGAAGAGCTAAATAGAGACTTCTTCAAAGACATGCAGATGACCAACAGGAACATGGGGAAAAAATTTTCATCATCACTTATCACCTGGAAACTGCAAATCAAAATCAAAATGAGCTACTAACTCACACCTGTGAGAATGGCCAATATCCAAAAAATAAAACCAAGGCAATAAAAGACACAGGAACAAGTATTGGTGAAGGTACAGAGAAAAAGGAACCCTGTATACTACTGGTGGGAGGCAGACTGGTTCAGCCCTATAGAAAACAAAATTACTTGATACACAAACACAAGGAATATTTTACCAACATGCAAGAGAAAGACAATCAACAAATGAAAATTCCCAATTTCAGAGATATTAGATTATCGGAGAATTTAAATGAGCTATTATAATCACCCCCATGAGGTAGATATATTTTTAAATTGAAATATTATTACATTATCAAGTTTTTATGATGCAAGTAATAAACATTTACTCTTAAAAATTAGAAAATAGGATAATGATGACTTTCCTCAATTTTCGCTCTTTAATAAAATTGTAATAGCTTCTCTACTTATTTTGCAACATGGTGAGAACAAGTAAAATAACTGAAATCGCTCTGTAATTATTAGATATTATTCATACACAAGATACAGTAATATTTAGGTTTGTGTGCTACAAAGCACTTAATGAATATTTCACAGACAGTAGATATTTCACATATATATAGATTCTTACTTAAAACTCATGGTAACGACTTGAGGGAGGTAATATCACACATTTCCTTAATTCAAAGATGAAAACTTGAAGACTTGTGAAATTCTGAAATCCACAAAATAAACTTGTCCCTAGCTATACACAATGAGTAACTGTCACAGCCTGTGCAAATTTCACAATAGGGCAGCTATTTATTCATTTAGTTATCACTTCAGTTGAGTTATTTGTATCCTAAGAGATGAATTGTATCTTTATTTGTGGCTTGTAAGGTATTTGGGTGGGGGAGTAGAGTTGAAGGGAGAAACTACCCAGGGATATGACACAGAATCCAAAAGCAAGTGAGTGCAAGTGAGGACCCCTCCCACAAGAGGCCATACAGTTACAGGGGGCAGAAGTTGCCAATTCTCTCAGAACAGAGCACAGAAGTTTGTAAAAGCTAGAAAATCTTGAAGGACTGTCACTGGTATTATCTACCCAACATATATGATTAACTCTGAAAAGATAGTTTAACTATAAGTGACAAAGCTATGAGTGTAACTTAGCAGAAAAGACGTTTTTAAGAATATTTATAATGCGGGACTCAAGTCATTTACATTAGGAAATACAAACTTTTTTTAAAAAATTAGGAAACGTGAGGCCACTGTCTAGCTTATTAACTATGTCATACTCAAGAACTCAATTTATATATAAATTGGCATATATATAATTGTATGTATTTTATATAATTGGCAAATACATAATTCCTGTTGAACCAGGACATGAGTCAATGAAAGAAAATTTGGGGTGGTAAATAAAGCAAAACAGGGAGAGAATGGGAAACAGAAGGTAGAATACAAGAGGAATATGAGGCAGCAACCAATGTCATAGAAGGCAAGACAAAGGTTGTATCATGTCAAGTCAATTTAACCAAGAGTTTCCAAGCACAGGTTTAGAAAAAAATCATGTCACCCAATCTGAAGGACTGACTGCTGACAGACAAGAATCTTCTGATGTTTCATGTGAAGGCAAAGACTCCATCCCTGATAAGAGATTCTAAAGAATGATAAGTAATTAAGTTGATACATTTGCACTATTTTTGGTTACAGAAAACAATTATTACACATTGAACACAGCAAAGATTTTTCCCACCCTCCAAAAAGTTAATAAAAGTTTGATGCATTTTAGAATAAATGGCACCACAGAATTAAGGAAACAAAGGTACTGTGAGAAATCTGCGACTCAGGATTTCTAAGACCCAACAGCATGTATGAGGCATAGCTAAAAGGCAAAAATAGCACATGTAAAATTCTGTCTTCGCTATACCACAGCTACTAAGATTAGCAATTTACTTATTAATATGTATTATGGATATCTCCCTTTTAGTACTTGCTTTTATTACTTAGCAGTTCTATCTCAGCTAGGCAACCATCCCCTCTAGAAGCAGTCTTTTTGTACTTCAGTTGACTTTTCCATTCTCCTTACACAGTTCTCAAATTAATACTAATAATTTCAAGTCAGATACTAAAGCTAAGTCCCTTCATTCTCAAAAGATAACCTGCATCACTCCAAGCAACTTTTTATTCAAGAACTTCCTTCTCTCACTGTTCAAAGTTGGGCCACATAGGATGTTAATGCCCCACAACTTGCACGTCTCCAGTATTGCACAGGAAAACCTGATAGTTTCAGGGAAGAGACAAATGTGGAGCAAGAAACAAGACACTGTTAGGTTCTTCCTTTGAGCAGCATGGTGAGCTGTTCCCAGACCAACTTGTGGAAACAACCAGGCTGACTACATCAGAAAGACAAGTGCACAAATCTGAGATGATGCCTAAACTGAATGTGCTTCAAGAACCCGGATTAGTTCTGGAAAATAATTGGTACTCAAAAAATATATTTGAGTAGCTTATTAGAATAGGAAGAATTTATGGCTTTGCCTAAGTGAGATATCTAAATCTCTCAACATTTAGGTCCATTTAATCATTACATAAATCATACCAATCAGCCACTGATACTGAAACTTGTGAGCCAAGCTAATGTTCTAAAAATTAAACAGCAAGTATCAAAACTAACTTTAACTTTTTTATAATTTCTTCCCTTTAAGAGGTAAATCTAATACACAAAGTTAAGATGGTTTCCTTACCAGTTTCTCAACTGTCTGGAAGGAATAATGCTCACTATGCAGGAGTGTCCCCATGATCAGCTCCGTATTAATTGTTCAACTTAAAATAAGAAATGCTGCCATTTGGCTGCAACTTTTTCAATAGCGATATGTAATGAAAAACAAAAAATGAAAACTAGAAGACAGATTTTCCATTGAGTCAAAATTCTACATCACTTTAATAAAGAGCAACTTATGAAACATTTGCACTTGAAATCATAGTAACCATTCTCTGAAGAACCAATGACTGACTTCAAGAGTACAAGAAGGTTCATCCTTTCATTCTTCCCACACACTCTACTTTTTATCACTCACTAACATGTAGCTACACCCAAAATCATGTAACCTAAACAAAAGAGAAAATAGAACTCTCTTAATAAAAAGGAATCTAAATTACTTGTGATCACAGTTGTCCAGCCTCATGCTTAAACAAAGCAAATAAGGTAGGATTAACAAGTAGCCATTTCAAGCGTAAAGCAGCAAAAATCAGTCTGTGTCTACAACTTAATTCCAGTACTATCAAGTCTGTCAGAGTCCTTGTTAATGATGAATGAAAAATATTGTTCCTTTTACGTAGGCCAGTCCCCTACAGGAACATGTGGCTGGCAATCATCTTGAAAAGTCATTTAGACTATCTTTTCCCCTGTAGGCAAAACAACATGAAAAAGATAACAGTTTCCTTAGAAATTTCCAGAATCACATTCAGAACGCAGAAAAGCCAGACTTCTCCTCAGAACTCAGAAGAATTAGTCTCTTTTCTAATGTATCACCTGCTACAGGATAGTCTTTTTACATGAGAAGCTGAGCTGTGACATCAATTCCCTACTCAGTTAGGTTTCACTCCAGAGCTCCACTACTGGAGAAAACAAAAGAACTCAGAGGTGGGCCTCCCTGGTGGTGCAGTGGGTTAAGCAACACACTATGAAGCAAACCACAGTCACTGCAGCACAAGTTCCATCCCTGCTGCCGGCCAGGGAGGGGACCCACATGGTGCAGCAGACCTCTCCTGCTGTGCCCGCTGCTCCCCTCAGCAGTGTACTTCAGTTAATCTGCCTGTTCTGCTCCCCGCTCTCTGTGGTTGAATTCTCTCACCCCCACCACACCTCTGGCCTGTACCCCAGTGCTTGTATGCATAAATAAATAAATCTTTAAAAAAAAAAAAGAACTCAGAGGTATTTAAATTCTTCTCTAGTATCACATCACTAAATTACATAGCTTTATAAGGATTTCACATCTTTCAATATTGGCCTATATTTACACTTATTGCTACAGATCTAACTCATAGATGATACTGAAGAAACCACCATCCTTTCAGAAATCAAATTTAAAAGTGAAATTCTCCCTTGACACTTTTATTCAAATGTCTCTGCTCAAATAATTCGATTGCCTTTCCACTAAATTTTAAGATTGTCTTTTTTTAAAAAATCATATTTTTATATTTATTCTTGGCTACCATAACTTATCTTCCAAGGAAGAGGCAGGGTTATAGATAAAAGCACAGGACTCATAAATAAGACCTGGTTTGATTCATGGGTAAGTTGCTTAAGGAAGAATAGCAGTATTTTCTTCACAGAATAGCTCTGACAATTAAATGTGTTAATATGGAAGTTCTAAGGACACATAAGTAACTATAATGACTCATACTAACTACAAGTACTGCTTGTAGTACCATTTATTACTACAAAACAATTTAAACATAATTGTCAAAAAGCATGTCTGCATCTTGATGTTCGTGCATGCCTCTCTTCCTAAGCAACCAAGAGATGATAATGCCATCTTTATTATTTTTTTAAAGAGTTTTCTTTTTTTTTAAGATTTATTTATTTATGCATATAAGATCTGGGATACAGGCCAAAGTTCAGGGAGGTGAGAGGATTCACCAGAGACAAAGTGGGAAACAAAACAGGCAGACTGACTGAAACACATTGCTGAGGGGAGCAGCGGGCGAGGTGGGAAAGGTCTGCTGCGCCATGTGGATCCCCTTCCTGGCTGGCAGCAGGGATCAAACTTGTGCTGCAGTGGCTCTGGCTTGCTTCATAGTGCATTGCTCAACCCACTCTGCCACCAGGGAGGCCCAATACCATCTTTATTACTATAAATCTCATGAATCTATCACAGTGGGCTACAATATATCCCATATAGTCAAAAATAAAATCTAAGTTTTAGGAAAACTAAGTGGAAGTAAGTAAATTTACTTCTTTATAATGCATACCAGCTATTTAAAAAATAGCTGTTATAAAGCCATAAGTCACCATTAATTAAAAAATATAAATGCCCTTCATAGAAGTGAAATGTTATCACTAAAATGAATACATGAAGACTAAGACAAGTCACCTATCTATGTGAGAGTTTCATAATTTGTGAACCAACAGTTAGTAGATTTTTTTTAAGATACAACTTTAATCAGTTTTGGCTTATTTCCTTTTAAATTATGCAGGCTATATACTCTGAGCTCCAAATAGCTTTCTGTTTAGCTATAAGGAAGAGAGTAAATATAAACATCCAAAACATGCATATTTAGAGACAGGAGATGTTCACACATAGGCTTTTGACTACATTGGCTCACAATTCAGGACTGTCTGCAGATGGATGACAAGTGAGCAGGATGAGGTGCAGTGGGCTGTGCCCTGCTATTTTATTGCAAAGTGTTCTAAACAATTATGAACATAAACAAACACACTAGAGCTTATTTTAAAAGTAACATTTGCACATATTTTTATCCTTTACATGTACAGAAAAGAATAGTCATGCATTGCTAATACTAGCTACGACCACTTATGCATAAGGAACTAAAATGAAATCCATGCAGCAGAGCTGATTTTGAGTTTTAGTCCACATTTTATCCCCATGTGGCAGATCTAGAAATCATTTCTGATGCTTATTGTTCGTGTCTCCTTTGTCTCAAATATCAAGTGAAATGGCCTTACAGAATTCTGTTTAAATTCAGCTATTTTTTTTTAAAGATTTATTTATTTATGCATACCAGCACTGGGGTATAGGCCAGAGGTGTGTGTGGGAGTGGTGAGAGGATTCACCATAGAGAGCGGAGAGCAGAACAGGAAGATCAACAGAATTACACTGCTGAGGGGAGCAGCGGGCACAGCAGGAGAGGTCCGCCGCACCATGTGGGTCCCCTCCCTGGCCGGCAGCAGGGATGGAACTTGTGCTGCAGTGGCTGCGCTCCGCCTCACAGTGCGTTGCCCAACTCACTGCGCCACCAGGGAGGCCCCATAAATTCAGCTATTTTAACTGAGATTGCAGCAAGCAGAAAATTTACAAATCCTGAAATATAAGGAAAATAATACATTCTTTTTTAGCAGAACAAAATTATAAGTCCAAAATCCCTAACTCAGCCTTGTTGTCAGTTAGGAAAATATGCCTCAGATACATTATGACCAGGATTTGTTCTAGGTAAAAGCAAGCAAAGAATAATCAGTTCAGAGCTGGTTTGAAGGTTCCATGAAATCATGAATCTCCTTGTGTCTTTCTGTTTCCTCCTGCTTGATTTTATTCTAGCAAGCACCTAATGATCCAAAATGGCAGACCAAACTGCAGTCAATATATTCATATGATAGTGAGCAAAAACAGAACTGAAGATAAAGAGGACAGATTATGTGCTCTCTCCCTTTTGAAGAGATTTCCTGTGATTCCCATCTGACTCATTTGACAAAATTTGGCCCATGACTACAAGCTGTAAAAAAGTCTGAGAAAGGGTCTTTTATAAGAAAAGGGTCTTTTAACCCTGCTCATGTTTCTCTCCCTAAGAAAGGTGTGGTAACAAATACCGAGTGGGAACTACCTCACATGCTTTTTCCAATGTGTACATTTCTACAATAGGAAATTGAATAAAAATGTTCCTAATAGAAGAAATTTCTAAAGTCTAGGATTCTTAGATTAGGTTAAAAAGCTTTGATCAGAATGAAATCCAAATAAAATGGATAGAGATTTGTCATAAATTATATATGAAAAAAATTAGACTCACATTATTTCCTAAGCTAAATTCATATGGAAAAATTAGGTAAAGCAATTTTAGCTATGTCCTTATAAATGCTCTTTTTCTATCCTAGCACAGACTGTCTAATCATATTAAAATTAAAAGGTGAAATACTCCTATTGTTACTGCTATTGGGACAGAACTACGTAGCATTCTAAAAAGTCTGCCTTAATACCTTCACGGATATTCTGAGCCAAAATAATTTCAGAATGGCAAATATTGTAAATCCTACATTGATTTGAAAACAGTACCTGAATTGATTTTAATTAAAGAATGTTATGAATTGGTGATGGGAATTCTATTGGAACTATACCTAGAAAAGAAAGCAAGCATTGTAAGAAAAATAAGTAAAAGTAAATTTAAAAAAAAAATAACTGTGGAAAAAAAGAATGTTACAGTTCTTTAGCATCTTAAGAAAATGCCATAACTGTAAGAAGTACAGAGATTAATTGAGTGGAAATGAAATCCCATGAAACGAAGTGACTGGACCCTAGCACTCAGTTCACACCATGATTCCCCACCATGTAATAAGCACTCGGCTCTAACAGTGAGTAAGATGCCTCTAAAACAAATAAATTAAAGAGATTATAACTACTATAACTATTAAGTATAGAACATGTAAAGGAGAAAAATCATCCATCTTCATTATTAAAAACATTGAAACCATCTAAGTAGTTACTAAGAAAGTGTAGGCTGACTCAAAATGTTTAGCTGGACCTCCCAAAAATGTCCAAAACAGGCATTCCCAAGACATGTCATTTTGTATGTGGATTATTTCAGGCCAAGTTCAACCGCAGATCTGGAGGCACAAGAGAAAAACTTACTCTTCCCTTAACAACCAAAAAGATGATAATTAGGGGTATTATCCAGAATTAGGATTTTTATCTGAAATAACCTTTCTGGATGAGAAATGTATCTATATGGCAGGCAAATCCCTAATTATAGAGCATCTTGGTTTATCATATGAGTCACACTCTCATCATGTGACTCCCCCTCCTCTCTCCTTGATTATATTTATAAAATATATTTTCCCCATCTGTTTTAGAATTTTCCTTATATATGTAATTAAGTTTGTTCTTTTTCTCCTACTAATATGTCTAATGTTAATTTGATGACTTGACCAGCCCAGGAAGAAACCAAAACAGTAGGAAAACTTTTCTTCTCTTCTTCTACACTAACAATGTATCATCTAAACCTAGTAAGAAGAGATGTTCAATGAATATTAATACTTTTGTGTGAACCATATTTATCCAACACACAGAGGGAAGTACAGGAGAATAACCCCAGAAATGATATGCCCACTTGAGAAATGAGAAAACTACATTAGACTTTCTTCTAAACACAGAGAGTTACAGCGATAAGCTTAAAACATTCACTTGAATTAAGAGATATAACAATGAGTAAATAAAAGTCATTTATCAAATGTTTAGAAATTCCAAGATAAAAGCTATCACATTAGTAAATGTCCTCATCAATCATCTCGATAACTTAATGGTATGGTAAAACCTGAACAAAATGCACAGATCTGAGGAAGTGTTCCACTAACACATATGCTTTTTAAAAACTGAATCTGTGAAATCATCCTTGTCTATTGTCTAAAACATGATAAAGTTTCCTCTGAGGATTTCCTAGTACCTTATAATGACAAGACTATTTTAAGGAATTGCCTCATTCACTGACCTGGAGGTGGGTGTAAAATGTCCAATGATAATGGACATTTTCACTGCTAATAGAGTAATGATGAAATGTCTCAGAACTGTATCAGCAATGAAACTGGTTTTTCAGAAATCAAATGGAAAAAGAATGGTGGTAAGAAAAGCTGACTTTTCAGCTGATACTGAAAGGAAATCTGAATTTTATAGACATACTTAACATTTAGTTCATAATTCAATTCCTCTTTGACCAAAGTAAAAGAGATAGGGCTCTATTTTCTGCCCCACATCTCATTCAACAAGTCAACATATTAATATATTTATTAGAATATTTTCAGCTAAAAATAAGAGAAAACACCTTCTCAAACATTTAAACAAGAAAACTGTATCTTTTCAGAAAACATGAAGCCACCAAGGCAAGAGATTTTCCAAAGTTAATTGGTTCAATGGCTCAAGGATATCCTCAAGGATGTGAGTTGTTTTTTTCTTTCTATGATGAGTTGGCTTCATTCTTAAATTAGCTATAGGATAACTGTAGTTCTTCAAGTTTACAAGCAAAACAATATTCAGAAACAGAATAATAATCTCTTTCCACTTTTCTTTATGGTTAAAGAAATTTCCTGTCACTCCTCATTGGTCAAACAGTATCATATGTTCACATTTAATCACTATCAAAGGAAAGAAGATCTCCATGACTGCTTAGACTATTCTTCAGCACATTATTTAACTGCCATTGTAGCAAGAATAGACAAAACATAAATTAGTGAGAGCTGATATGCTCCAACTATATTTACAAAAATTGGTAGAGGGCTGGACTTGACTTCTGGAGCTAAATCACTCCTCACTTAGACTAAGTGATGGTATCCCTGGAATTCTGTAGAGTTATTTTCCCAGAAGCACTTAATAGATTAGTAAACAAAATTTAGGTGGAAAGAAGGAAACGGGTAGCGGGCAAAAGGAGAGAGCAACCACCTGGGTCTGGTACAACTTGCTATGTTCTCCATCCGAATGCTAGCAATGTGTTTAAGGCCAGGCTGCCTGTTAGCCTTCTGAAATTTCTTTATTTCTTTTAAAGGTTATAATAAAAATCAGACCCTCCCTGGTGGTGCAATGGGTTAAGCAACACACTATGAAGCAGACCACAGCCACTGTAGCACAAGTTCAATCCCTGCCACCGGCTTGGGGGGTGATCCACATGGCCCAATAGACCTCTACCGCCTTGCCCACTACTCCTCTCAGCAGTGTGTTCCAGTTAATCTGCATGTTCTTTCCCCTACTATGTCTCTGGTGAATCCTCTCACTCCCACACCTCTGGCCTGTATCTCAGTGCTTGTATGCATAGATGGAGAAAGGAAGGGAAGAGAAGGAAAGGGAAGGAAAGAAGGGAAGGAGGGAGGGAGGGAGGGAGGGAGGGAGGGAGGGAGGGAAGGAAGGAAGGAAGGAAGGAAGGAAGGAAGGAAGGAAGGAAGGAAGGAAGGAAGGAAGGAAGGAAGGAAGGAAGGAAGGAAGGAAGGAAGGAAGGAAGGAAGGAAGGAAGGAAGGAAGGAAGGAAGGAAGGAAGGAAGGAAGGAAGGAAGGAAGGAAGGAAGGAAGGAAGGGTTATGATAAAAGTATAAGATGACTTGCCTCAGGATATCTGGGAATGGGAGCAAAGGGGGAAGAGAAGTATAAAATAAAATTCAAGAAAAAGAACAACTATCAAACTTAAAAGACAGGAGATAAGTCATTAAAAAGAAATTCTCCCCAAGAGTCTATTTTTGTGGGTTTACTCATTTTTTTTGAACAACTATTAAATATGTATTATACTACCTCTTCAAATTTACAGAGAAGTTAGCAACATGTTAAGCGTGATGCCACTTTACATGAATTATCTAATTTAATTTTTACAACAATTCTATAAGGTAAATTCCCGTTATTACAAAAGAAGAAATATAAATACAAGTAATATGGGTTTGCTTCATAGTGTGTTCATAGTGTGTTCCTTCACAGTGATAATGTACAGCAATCAGGCCATTTGCATCCCAGAGCCACACACTTAACCCCAATGAAACCAGCCACTGAGCTAAATGTGAGGGAACTTAAGGAGAATCAGACAGTCAAATTCCTCACAGTCAGAAAACTTTAGATCTATTTCAAGATACAAAAAATGAACAACTATAACAGACTATCCAGGCTATGATACAAGATGCAAACAAACAGGGTGCCCTACTTAAGACCTTTAGATAATGTGCTCATAGAAGGTAGAACTTAGAACATGATCTGAAAGAGATGGAACCAGACATGGAGGAGGAGGAGCAAGAACAGAAAGATTAGGCCCAGGAGAAGAAGCTACCCACAAAGTGAAGGAGCCAAAAGAACATTCCCAGCAAAAGGAAGGGAAGAGTGCTCAGTGCCTTGTAGGATATTTAGCAACCTCCCTGAACTATACCCAGCAAGTAGCAAAGTCTCCCTCTTCAGGTTATAAATATAAAAACGACTTCGGACATTGCCAAACGTCCTCTTGAGGTCAAATGCACACACTCCCATTGACAGTCAGTCATCTAGGCAACTTTCTAAGGTTCTATTCAGGTTAATAGAAACTATACAGTAGCAATTCTGATTTATTAGAGCACCAGTTCTTTTACAAGCCAAATGTATACACACAGAGAGAAGGGGAGGGAGGGCCTGTGCAGACATTTGTTTATATCCTCAAGTACAAGTATTATACATTAAGAACAGTATATGCCTATGTGTGTAGAAAAAGAACTCATTCATCAAGTCATTTTTAGAGTTCCAGTTTCTAGATTTATTCAGAGCCTGATGTCACTATAATATCCCATCATCAATGGGACTATTAATGTAGGAAAGAAATTGTTACCAAAGAATAGCAGTCATGGAGAGCTCTAGAGATTTTCTTGTTTTAAAATACACTTTTTCTTAAACTTATTGACATGCAAACAAACAAAAATACCCAACTCATTTTATTTCCATTTCCTTTCTTCCTTCTTCTGCTTTTATCCATATTTTATAGTTATAAAGGGGGTTAAAAGAGACACTTACTAAAGCATCACTATTTATAACCTCCAAGTTATGGAAACAACCTAAGTGACTAAGAACAGATGAATGGATAAAAATGTGGTATATATATAAAGGAATACAATCAAATATAATCAAAATCTCACTATGTGTGACAACATGGGTGAAACTGGAGGGAATTGTGCTAAGCAAATAAATCAGGAGGAGTAATACAGATAACTAAAGATTTCATTCATATGTGCAATATAAAAATACAAAGGAACAGACAAAGTTAATCCAAAGCAAACTCTTCTACTGCCGTTACAGAGATGAGGTTACCAAAAAGAAATATTACCAAAGGCATGAAAAGAAAGTGGGAAGGGGTCCCCAATGGACTATAGTGGAAAGTTAGTGGTTATTTTGATAGTGATCATGGTGTGGGAATGTTACAGGTCAGGGAGCGGGGAACCCCAGAACCCCCAAACCTGCCCTCTCTGAATGGGGTCTGCCATCTGCCGCATCAAGACAAATATATAAGGCCTTTAATGGAAAGGAACTTTGATACAATTAGGGTACAATACAGAAAGGACAAAGAACATAGTTACTAAGTTAAGCATCCAAAGTTACCCATCTTCTTGAGGGTAAAAGTCCAGCCAAATAGGATTGGCCCAAAGCAAGGCCCAAAATCCTGCCACAAGTCTAAAGGACCTTTCAGTGGAGACCCATAGAAAAGGGTCAGAGAGAGTCAGATAAATCTGGGAGGAAAAGAGCAAAATCAAAATCAAGATGAAAGCTGCCATTGTTAACTTCCCCACGGGTCTTTCACCCACATCTGTTCCAACCAGTCCAAGACCAAAAAGCAAGCGCAGTTTCTTCACATGTCCCTCTGCTCCCTCGTGCCTCCTCCACACCTCCTTGCTGCTCTCCATCCTGCTTCCTTCTTCCTCCCTTCCTTCTGTCTTCTTATCTCCTCTCTCCAGCATATTCTTATCCCTGCTCAGCTCTACCCACTTAGGGCAGAACCGGGATTCTGGAACTTCCTTCCCCCTTTCCTGGGGACCACCCTGTTACAGGAACATATATCTCAAGAGGTATAAACCTGTACTCCTAAAACATATTCAATGTTATAAACCAATGTTACCTCAATTTTAAAAACAGACATACCTAATAAATTATCCAGTCAATATCACCAAGAAAAACAGCTGACAAATTCCCTACCTTGGCACCAATGGCCTTTCCCTGGCATTCCCCAGGGTAGTCACTTCACAATATCGATCAGGTAATCCTATTTAATTTATGCAGGTTATTCAGTATTTTGATTTTTTATCATTTTGGGGAAACAGAGTTTTAATCACTATGTGTACCTTGTTCTGCTATAGTAACAAAGAAACTTCCCCACAAAATTCTTAGTAGGGAAATAGTTAAAATGAAAAATATATAATCCCATAAGTAAACTGTCTAGGGTAACACAAAAGATTTTATTATCTATTGTATCAATTAACATTTTGATTATTCAACTATAAAAATCAATGGAGAGTAATGCAAAGTAAAGGATATAAATGATTTGAAATTATACTGTTAACGTAGAAAATTAGGTCAGTTCCCACCATCATGTTTTCTGCATCTCCTTTCTGCTCTCTCATTAGGATTAGGCAACAGCTTCTGGAAACAGTATACCCAGCTGGGTCAACAACACTACAAATAATGAGCCTCCCCAGGGAAAACAGTAACAAGCTCTTTCTACAATGACAACATTCAGTAAAGTTTTAACATCATATTTTACCTATACTTTAAGAGGCTGAACTTGGCCTGGCAGGCCTCTCCTGTCTCAGTGGGTGAGATACACCCTCAACAGTGTATTTCAGTGGATCTGCCTATTCTGCTCCCCACTCTGTCTCTGGTGACTCCTCACCACCCGCAACTCTGGCCTGTACCCAGTTCTTGTATGCATAAATAAATTAATCTTTATAAAAAAAGGAGGCTGGACTTATTCATTAAACAGATTCTATTCCTCCATGTGAACTGTGGTTCAGAATAAGTTCACTTTAGTATTTAAAACACTAATAGTAAACTCTGCATTTTCATAACAAAGATCCATATGGACATGGGTTCTCATTCATATTTCATCTGTGTTCAAAACAGACCAATTTCAGGTCTAAAGGTCAGCAACCAGGAAAGATGATGCAAGAATCAAAACAGTACCATATGGAACTTCCTGGATTTGAGTGGAAAACACAAACCCAAGAGCCAGATTAACCTCACAGAGAACATATTAGAGTCCATATGCATGGCGAAATGCTGCACGAACCGCAGAAAGCTAAATGTGACATTGGAAATGGCCATTCCTGCAAGCCATAATACTGCCCTGCTTAATATAAAGGTTGGGCTCTCTCTTAGGAAACTGCATGCTTAATAAAATAAACAAGAAAGGTAAAAGATGCACATGCTGGGTTACTGCACATGCAATAGGTGGCTATTGAGAAATAGCTCTTTCCCAAAACACTGAAAGGTAGTTATCAAATCAGAAAAGAGAAAGCACCTGAATCCCTTTTTCATTAAAATGAAGGTGTCCTGTAAATACAATTTGTGCCAGAGATGCCTGAAGGAGCATACAAAAGAACAGCCTGGGGTCCTTTACTGGTTCATCATCAGTGTCTGACTCAGCCTTGCAATGTCCCTGACTTTCGGGGGGTTCTGATTCAGCCATTTACTTTGCTGCTGCTGTTGTCATTACTCTGCCTTTTAACGTAAGCAAGTGTATCCACATTGCACATATTGTGCAGAATATACAATAGGAAATGAACCCACTAGCTGGCTTCACATCACAAGCATTCAGATGGACTAATTAAATATGTACAAAAAGCACTATCATTTTGATGTTTTCCATCAGGAGAATAGAATATCATCCACTGACCCATATCAAAATGTAGCTGAATTGAATTTCTGGCAAATATGGTGTACTTTTTAAAGAGTGCTGACCTAGAACAACTGCACATTCTAGAAAGAAGAGGGGAAAGCATAATAGAGTAAGGAGTTTAAATCGCAGTTCTGTCTCTTACTAAATGCATGACCTAGAGATTGTCTTGACTTCTCTGCATTTCATCCAGAGAATATTCTTTATTTTTAAAAGAAAATAAGGTGGCTCAGAACTGGAGAAGGATTAAATGAGATTGTGTGCAACAAGGATAATTGTGTATTATCTAATTGTTCCCCCCTAAATTAGGTTCCCTAGAAATTATTCTGCCAGGAAATGACATAAGGAAATATTGATAAAGTGGTTAAAAAAAAAAAAGCAGAAAGCCCAGCCTGTCAGGTTTCCAAATCTTTGTGAGGAAATGAGGAAGGTTAGCATGAAGAGATAGGTGAGTGGAAAGCCCCTTGGTTAAACTGAAGCTCCAGAAGGGATAGATGTGTTATTAGACAGATTGAGGAGACTTGAGAAAAATGAAACAGCTTTATTTTCTATGCACATCTGAACCAAATGGAATAAACTGTGATCCACCAAAGTTTCAAGTCAATGCTGATTTATTCTGTTAGATTTGGCTGAATAGTCTCAACACAGGGTTGGTTGTTTTGTTTTTTTTTTCCATTGAATGTTACCAATCCCTAAATCAAGGAGGACTCCATCCATCTAGGCAAAGGTCAAACTTCAACTTTCCAATCAAATATTATCTCACTCTAATTCAAAATTGCTTCCAGACTCTTGTAGTTTAAAAATTAGTCCAATCCTGGGCCTCTCTGGTGGCAGAAAAGGTTAGGTCTCAGCACTATGAAGCCAACGGCAGCCACAGCCAGGGAGCTGGCTCACATGGTGTAGCAGATCTCTCCTGTGTCACCTGCTGCTCCCCTCAGCAGTGTATTTCAGTCAATCTTCCTGTTCTGCTCCCCACTCTGTCTCTGGTGAATCCTCTTACTATCATCTCCACCTGCAACTCTGGCCTACATCCCAGCTCTTGTATCCATAAATAAACAAAATAAATCTTTAAAAAAAATTTTTTTTAATTAGTTCAATCCAGTTTAAAGCCAGAGTGTGCAGTTCTTCTAACAGAGATTACAGTTGTTACTAGCTTCCACCCGAAATGGGAAGGGACTAGCATGCTCTCTTAACTCTCTACCCCAGGGACTGGTTCTTTGGAGGATAGCAAGGAGGAAGCAAGGGGCTGCTGGGAAGATGGGCAGCAGCTATCTGCATTCTGTTGGCCATTGCTACTTGTTAATCTGATACCAGTGACAAAGAACTGTAGTCATTGGCATGATCTGCCCCTGTTTTGAATGCTGAATACTAAGGAATTCTTGTACCACAGTAATTCTGATGTGGGCAAAGCATGCTATAAGGCACTGATCCCTCCAAAAAGGCAGGCAAAATGCTGAAACAAGAATCTTTGAACCTCCTTAAGCCCCAGCAGCAGTATGTAGAACACACCGTCAGACATGTATGTCCTCACAGAGTTGAAGTACGTCTCCCAGGGCGGTCTAGTGATACTTCCCACTCAAACAAGTACTACAGCCTTAACTTCGAGATCCTCAGGTAAATAACTACCACCCTCCTACACCCAGTTCTTTAGAATTCTGTGAAACCTGGTACATACAGAGTGAGATGCCTCTACCCTCTCCTTACCTAAGTGTTCTATCCCCCAGCTCTTCACTCCAGAAAAGCACAAGACTTTTCTGTGACTAGTCAACCAACAGTAACTCCAGGAAAAAAGTGAACTGTATCCTTTAAAACTTCCCATTGTACACATGGGCTTTTATTTGGGCAGACGGGGGTGGGGGGGGGCATAGGGATAGAGAGAATGAATAATCAATGGTCATCCCAAGAGGAGAGAAAGAGGTTATTATTTGGTTATTATTTATAACACAACTTTACCCTCCCCAGAAGCTTCCTATTCCTATGCAGAAGGGTGAATAGGAAGATTTACACAAGTTCTGCAGGTGTTTCTTCACCCACTAGACCCTGCTTTGTGGCACTGGTAACACACTGCATTTCACTGACCTAAAATACGAGGAATGCTTATGATATCAACTGTGAGCAAAAGGGACTCATAAAAGGCATCTCTGTTATTATATACACATTTAGTATCAAGAGTTAGAAATTCAGGTGCTCACCTCCAACCTTGGCAAGCACCGGCAGGGTGACAATGGTTGGGACAGTCACCTCACCTCTCAGAGACTAGGTTTGCGTTTCTCAAAAGACAATGATACTATCTACCCAACAAATCTCACAGAGCAGTATAGACTTTTGAAAACTGTAAATTTTTTAAAAACACATGTTAGGGGCCTCTTTGGTGGTGCAGGAATTAAAGACACAGTGCTATCAAGTTATCTCCAGCCACTCCGGCATGAGTTCGATCCCCGGCCAGGGAGCTAACCCACACAGCACAGCAGACCTCTCCTGCATCACCTGCTGCTCCCCTCAGCAGTGTGTTTCAGTAGATCTGCCAGTTCTGCTCCCCACTCTGCCTCTGGTGAATCCTCTCACCCCCACACCTCTGGCTTACACCCCAGTTCTTATGTGCATAAATAAATAAATCTTTAAAAAAACACAAACTTTTAATATGCCAAGAAAGAAATACAACCTTGTTTGTTTCCAAAGAAGGATAAGGAAAAAGTGGGATGTTAGAAAGCCAGACCCTGACATTTTACAATGGCAAAGACATAGTAACACTGCAGGGACCAGCTGAAACTACCTTTTCTCCAAGGCAATTAATACACACAGTACCAGCAAAGTTCCCTTTCCTTGGGTCATGGATTTCTGCTGTTATGCTTATAAATCTCCAGAATCTCAACCTTCATGGACAATTCTAAACTAAGAACTCAAAAGTGCCTGGGAGCTCACTGCAATCCAAATGCTTTGTTTGAAATAAAGGAACTATACCTCTCCATGTGAACAACTAAAATAACACACTCTCTCAGAATGTGCTTTGCTCCATGCTGGAATAAAGCTGGTTTTCCCCCTCAAAGCTGGGAAAGGTAAAATAGAAAGGAAACACATGAAATAACCTAGAAAGCACATTCTTGCCACACCGGCAGGAAGAGACAGGAATAATGGCGATGAGAAAATAATATACTTGCTCAGCTGCTGTGAGAGTTGAACATGGCTCTAAGGAAGCGTGCATGCTCCCAGGCTCCTCTTTTTGCTGTAGAGGCTCCTATCTATAAAGCCATCTGAAGAGCTAAATATGCAGTGCTAGCTGTGCCATGAGTTCACTAATTAAAACATATTAACAGCACTGAGTTCTATTATCCTTTCAAAAGATAAAGAGACAAGCCAGGCCTCTAGCATCAGTGAAAATAATTAGGTAAAACTATTCCTCGCAGATAAATAATGGATATGACAACAGATGCCCCTCTTTCCTGGATGGATAGGGACAACAAAGGAAGAATGTGCTTGTTTCCAAAATGAATGCAAAGTAGCTGCAGGCTAAAGATCGGCCCCCATTTGAACACCAATCAGAGAACATGCCTGGCCTCTGTGCCCCAGTATGAAACAAAAATCAATGTTTCTACACACGTTACTTATTTCATTATGTACTTGCACTTTGCCTTACAAAAGAAGCTAATACAAATTCAATACATGTCCACATTCCAAATGTAATGCTGCTGCCTTGTCAGCCATGTAGAGTTCGAGCCACAAACGCTCAGCATCTCTGACAGGTCGTTGTGCACAAGATGCTGCAGAAAGCAACTCTTCCTAGGAGCCTTGGGCCTGCCTGCCCTGTCATCTGCCATTATTCTTGCTCAGCTGCCGTGGATAAGAGATAACAACAGTCACCCAACACATTTTT
Organism: Galemys pyrenaicus; assembly: GCA_019455555.1. Classification (NCBI taxonomy): domain Eukaryota; kingdom Metazoa; phylum Chordata; class Mammalia; order Eulipotyphla; family Talpidae; genus Galemys; species Galemys pyrenaicus. Next base: position 678,419 of record JAGFMF010012021.1, on the reverse strand, counting down.
TCCTAACACACACTGTCAAGGTCTCACACTGATGGCTACTGGAGGCACATATCAGCTGTGCACCTAATTACAAAGAGTGCATTCTTACCATGAAAGCCAGAGAGCAAATTAATGGGAGATGAAGCCCTAAAAACACTATACATGAAAGGTCTAAAATCAGAGAAAAATCAGGCAATTTAGTATTTTCCTCCAATGGAAAATAATAGATTATGGAAGAAAATCGCTAACCTTGGGAAAATGAATTCCAAACAGTCAGCAGTAAGACAGAGAGGTATGATGCCTCTCTGCAGTAGCCCAGGGCTACTACTAATGAGATCTCCAAGGCAGCTTCCTGATTTTATAAGGAATAGAGCTGTACAAATGTACATGTGTGTGCATATTTTATGGGTTGTACCCATTATAACATATTTCAACTATGTCTATGCTCTTAAAGGTTCCAAAGGTTTATGAAATGTAACCAACAAAGCTAATACCACCACTCATCCTTGAGCCCACCATAAGACAGCTTATGTAGAAACTCTATACATCTACATCGAATAGACGAAACCCCTGCCAAAAGGAAGAAAAGCATGCCAGTTCCCTTTATAATATTTACTATAAAAATACCATATAATGCTTTGAGGAAAATGAAAGACTTATTTATTACATTGTTTAAACTCTATTACCTAAATAATAATAGATAGGGAAAAATCTACCCAGAAGGTCTTCTACATTTCCGAAAGGACAATGTCGAGAGAAGCAAATAGTGTATGTGCTAGACCCCAAAGATAGATTTCACCCCAAGGCAAAACACAAAACAATTTGTACTGGCATTTGGAGAGGATGGTCAAACCACAACAAATGTTCCCCCAGGTAAAAGCTGAGTGAGTTTTTACAAATGCCATGTAAAATAAAATTGGTAACGTAATGAAAAGCAAATTCATGTTCACAATTAAAATTATTCAGGGAACTGACACTTCTATGGGTAACCAATTTTCTAAATGGTGTCAAAGTAATGGGGGGAAAAGTCTTTTCAACAAATGGTGCTTCAACAACAGAATACTCATGAAAAAAAAAAAAAAAACTTCAACACTTGTTGCCACACCAATACATACCAACAGAAAAAACCTAGACTTAAATGTTAAAGTTAAAACAAGAAATCCCCAATTGATTATGTTGGAAGACTACTGAAGCCTTGATGTGGTATCACATATCTGAAGATTGATGGGATCCTAAACTTCTGAATCATACACAGTATTGTAAACCACTGTTCCATCAATTTTTTAAAAAATGGAAAAAAATAAAATGTTAAAAGTGAAGAAGTAGTGGGATAGCTGGATCCTATGGAAGTTCCATTCTTAGTAGATTGAGGAAATGCCATACTGCTTTCCATAATGGTTGGACCATCTTGCATTCCCACCAGCAGTGTAAGAGAGTTCCTTTTTCTCCAATCCTCGCCAACATTTGTTGTTGCTACTTTTTTGGATATACGCCATTCTCACAGGTGTGAGGTGGTATCTCATAGTGGTTTTGATTTGCATTTCTCTGATGACAAGAGAAGTTGAGCATTTTTTCATATGCCTGTTGGCCATTTGCATTTCCTCTTTGGAGAATTGCCTTTTTAGCTCTTTTGCCCATTTGTTGACTGGGTTATTCTCTTTGTTTTTGTTTAGTCTGGTTAGTTTTTTGTGGATCTGTGTGATAAGTCCCTTGTCGGTAATGTTGTGTGCAAAGATTTTCTCCCAGTTGGTGGGCTGTTGCTTTATTTTGGTTAGCGTGTCCTTTGCTGTACAGAAGCTTTTAAGTTTGATGTAGTCCCAGCTGTTTATCCTCTCCTTCACTTTGCTTTAGGTGTTGTATCTCCAAAGATGTTAATGATGTGTATGTTATGTAGGGTTTTGCCTACTTTTTCTTAGGAATATACCCAAAAGACACAAAAACACTGATTCAAAAGAATACCTGCACCCCTATGTTTATAGCAACACTCTTTACAATAGGTAAGACCTGGAAAC
>JAGFMF010012021.1:620625-676378 GCA_019455555.1 Galemys pyrenaicus | reverse complement strand
AGAAAAATACCAGATGGTTCCTCCCCTAGGAGGAATATAAGGGAACCAAATAAAGAACAAGGAAAGGAATAAGAACAATAATAATAATAACAACAACAAGAAAAAAACAAAAACCAAAAATGAAAAGACAAAGACAAACTGGGGACACTTGGTGGGGAGGGAAGAGGCGAAGGGTGGAGGGCAGACGGGAGCACGGGGGACTGAGGTGATGGTGCACTGGTGTTAAGGTGATGGGGAATACATGGGGATTACAAACAATGTCAAATATATATTAAAAAATAATTTTAAAATATATAAAAAATAAATAAAAAGATTTTCTAAAAAGTGAAGAAGTAAAAATTATTAGAAGAAAGCAGAATATCTTCATGGTGTGACAAGGGTTAGGTAAAGATTCATCTGACAAGATACAGAAAGCCACAATTACAAAAGAAGAGAAAAGGTACATAAGACTTTATTGAAGTTTTAAATTCTTGCTCAACAAAATATAATATTAAGAAAAAAGAACAGACTGGTCACAGCCTGGGAGAAAATATTCTGATAATACACTTCTGGCAAACACTTTACATATATATATATATATATATATATATATATATATATGCTCTTCCACTTAATAATGGAAAGGAAAAACAATAAAATTAAATATCAGCACAAGACTTCAACAAAAACGTCACAGACAGACATACAAATGGCAATATATACATTAAAAGGTACTTTATCATTGGTCACCAGAGAAATATTGATAAAATCACAGTGAAATATTATTACACATCCACTTAACCGACTAGGATTAAATACACTGAAAAATCAGAATATTGACAAGGATGTGAAACAACTGGAATGCTCATATCTTGCAGATGAAAATGAAAAACGATACAATCACTTGGAAAAAGTATTTGGCAATCACTTGGAATAAGTATTCTTAGCCTGTTAAATAAAAACCTAGCTTATGTTTTACACCATAAATATAAAAACAGTATGATCACAAAGAAGATTTATTAAAAAATGTTCATGGTCACTTACTTTATTCAAAATAGCTAAAAACTGGAACCAACCCAAATGTCTATCAACAGAAAAGAGGGTAAACAAATTGAATATTACACAAGGGAATTCTGCTCAGCAATAAAAATAAACTTTAGATTTATAACAGTGTGAATCTGAAAAACATGGTGACAAGTGAAAGAAGCCATACATACACACATACTATATAATTCCATTTATATAAAGTTCTAGAAGTGATTGAACTAAAATGTGGTTAAAGAAAGTTATTGCCTCCTGGCAGCAGGGTTCATGAGAGAAACACAAGAGAAACTTTTGAGTAATGGAAATATTCTGTCTTGAGAGATATGTGTCACAAAGGTATGTACATTTGTCAAAATTCAAACTGTACTACAGGGATTTCTGGAGTGGTGTGTGTGAATATTGTAGCTCAGAAAAATAAATACTTAATTCTAATTAACAGGTTTTCTTTTTGCAAAGGTGTGAGTTAGAAATTTTGGAACCACTTTCTATTTATTCTAGACTTGAGCAAATGAGTATATACACTGAGTATAGCTGAAACCTGGTTTCTCAGTGTTGGAGAAAAGAGTTACAAATATAAAAAAAAGAAAGACACAATTGTACTTGAGCTGTTGGATTGGAAGTTATCAATATAGACTTGCAGTTTTTAATATGAATACATACACAACTAGGTAAGATATAGATGTATACAATGTGTGTGTGTATATTTCTATCTTTATCTACTAAAAAAACTAGAAAAAAATGATACCTATGAACTGACAATTGACAAACACGCACATACACAGACATCCAGATCTCAGTTCCCACATACCATTGTTCATTAATATAATAAGCACATCTCATAGAAAAGATTATTCAAAGACTGAAGCATAAAATGTATACAATAAATCTAAAACATTTTGTACTAGAAGTAAGGAAATGTTCAAAAAACAAATGAAGAAGGTAAAAGTAACACAGCAGCAAGCTTGAAGGGATTTTGAGTAGCCAAATCTGAACCAATTTGTATATCAAAATAATCAAAACTATTGACTAAGAATCCATCAATTCATATTTTAATTAATAGGGTAACAGGGAGGTATCTTTACAATAGAACATCGACTAACAATCATAGAATGAATAATGTTAAGAAACCATTAATGGTTGCTAAAACTAGTGGGTAAAAATTTGATAAGGGCCAAGATAATTCTGCAGTCAAAATGATTTGCCCACAAATTACTAATTGGTTATACAGGGAAGAAACAGTAGTTTTACAGTGGAAGATTCTGGCAGAACTAAGTCTGATAATTAAAGTCAACATTACAAGTTCTGGAGAGGACATAATAGTACACATATTATTTGCATCAAAAATGTAGAACCTCAATTTAATCATGAAGAAACATTCCACAAATCCAATTTAAGGGACAGTCTACAAAATAACAAAAAATATCAAAATCAAGGCAGACAAAACTAAGGAACTATTCCAGATTTAAATATGCTCAAAAGACATAAAGTACAACATTGAACCCTAACTATGTCTTGGATTGGGAGGGAAAAAAAAACAGCTATAAAGGTTATGACTTACACAACTGATATGAGCTGTAGATTAGATAGGAATAAAATATCACTGCAAAATATTCTGATTTTGATCATTACACAATGCTTGTGCCAGAGAATGATCTTTTTCTTAGGAAAGTAATACAAGTCTCAAAGTTACTCTTCAATGAGAGAGAAGGATAGGAAAGGAAAGAGGAAGAGACCTGTAACAAAACTATTTAATAAATGTAAAAGAAACAATACTAAATTTGTAGTACACTAAATTTAGAATCGTTGGGAGAAAAGAAATTATATCTGAATTGATTCATGAACTCTAATAGTACTTGTGCTCCTAATTTTTGTTAGTTGGTAAAAATAACCCACACGAGCATTTATCTTCATCATATGATAGATAAGACATTAAATCAACTAACAAGCATGTGAGGTGCACTGCCATAATTACTACCAAAAAGGTACGAGTTTAATCAGTAAACAGAGGAAACACTGATCTTTACTTGCAAGATTGCAGAGAGGTTTCCACTCCCATCAAAACTTTCACCATCTTTGTAGTATTCTTTAAACTCAAATTCAAGTAGAACTAGGCTTATTTTACACATATGAATGGCATTAAAATGAAGCAGTAACATACTATTAGGGTATTAACTATAAGTTTCATCTGTGTTAATATTAACACAACTAAAATGATAGGTTGCATAAGGAAGGCTAAATGTACTCTCACATTTGTTTGGGAAAAGCTAAACAAAATATTATCATATCTTTTTTATTACAATTCTATTGAAGGCCTCAAGAACTTCTATTTTTGAATCACTAAAACTCTCTACTGATTTTAGGGAATGACAAAATGATGAATCTTAGAAGACAGAGGAGTCTTGATCTGCTAGTGCCTCTACTATTTCTCTCAAGATAATGTTACCACCATAGATTTCCATTAAAGTTCAAAACTGGAAAACCAATGGAATTTCTATAAAAGATATTACTTAAGGGCCCGCCCTGGTGGCGCAGTGGGTTAAGCAACGCACTATGAAGCAAACCGCAGCCACTGCAGCACAAGTTCGATCCCTGCTGCCGGCCAGGGAGGGGACCCACATGGCGCAGCAGACCTCTCCTGCTGTGCCCACTGCTCCCCTCAGCAGTGTGTTTCAGTCAACCTGCCTGTTCTGCTCCCCGCTCTGTCTCTGGTGAATCCTCTCACCTCCTGTGACTCTAGCCTGTACCCCAGCTCTTGTATACAGAAGTAAATAAATCTTTAAAAAAAAAAAAAAAAAGATATTACTTAAAAACTCTAAAGTCATCAAGACAGAGAAGCATTTCAATTAATACTGTCACATTTCATAATATAGTAACTAAAAATAATCCAACTTACAATTATAGGTTATATATCATTACTTCTCTTATCTTCTGATGATAAAAATGGTATGGAAATTAGGACATGGTAGTAAAGAGCTGAGACTCTGAGCTACACCAATCTAGGCATGACCCCTACTCTACTGTTTACCAGCCATGCATCACCATACAGCTTACATGGCTTCCCAGAATTTAGGTTTCCTGACTTATGAAAATAAAAATTGTAAATGGCAGTAAAAATAAATATTTCTAGTAAAACCAATAACTGCAAGAAATTTAATTTTTGGTGGATATGAAATGTCTGAAAAATTAAATTAGATACTATATAGAAGACATTTCATAAGGAACCCTTGCAAAGACATGCAATTTGAACACTATATAAACATACTCTCCTGAGGGGATAAGGCCTTAAATCCAGCCCACACTGCTCTGATGAAGTCAGGTGCCCTGGTGAAGGCTATGCCCACACAGAAGGCATGTCCTCACTTCACACAAAGACACCATGTATGTTAGCTGTGGTCCTAAATGTGCATTTGATGGTAACATGTATTTTTACACATGATAAAACAATAGGTAGATCAGCATAACTCAGAAGCCATTTCTCTTCAAGAGTATCTTATAGTCTTCCACTACACTATTTTATTAGTAGAAGTTGTAAATCTAAATTTCCTAGCTTAACAGGTACAGTTACCCAGGCCTCTTTAAATAAATCACAGAATAAATTCTTCTGGGTTAAGGGGCAATGAAGTGTAGGGAATGCTATTAAAATAAAGTTATTGAATCAGTGTAAGAAAACTGGCAAAATATAACTTACTTTAAATTCCCCTTTCTTTGAGCCAAAAAGGTAGGGTGGGCTGAAAGGCTACATAATGTGGAGAAAAATTCTTATACCTCAGTGCTAGCTCACTATTCTACTTGGTAACACTTCAAAGAACACTAACCCAGAACAGAGAAAAACAATGCAAACAAACCACCCAGGTGGATCCAATGAACAAGAAATTAAACTACTAGTTATTTTCTACCAAGTCACTTCTCTATCTAATTAAATTAAACAAATTTAAAATCAACTCCATGGGATAAATGGAAACAAACAGCAAACATGTTTCAGCAAACATTCTCTATCTAACACATTTTACCAAACAAATATTAGATGGTGATTTCCATTCTGCCTAAAGGTTTTTTTTATATGCTCAATTACTGTTTAAAAGACTATACACACATACACATACACACATATATATGTTACATTAGAAATAACTTAATTGTGATGGGCATTATATTGAAATAAGATGCATGTAATCTTGTATTTCTAAACTTATTAGAGTAAAATGTTGCTTTTAAAATAAATAAATGTTTTAATTATTTTAAAAATACCACCAAAAAAACAAGTTTGCAAATAATCTACTTAATGCTAAATCAAGAAAATGAATAGAGGGCAGAATATTTCCTATGTTGAACCTATCTTTGCATCCAGCTTTTTAAAACTCATAGTACTATTGAACACTCCAGAAATATTCAGATTTTATTGACAGTAACAAATTCCAAAGGAACTCCTAACTTAAAGAAGGATAGCTGATATTTATTTCAAACTATGTATCTTCAAATTTTGAATAGAAAATGCTCAAGACATTTTATTAGTTTGGGAAAGTTTTCAAAATTTCCAATTGACTTAACTTCAACACATCAAAAAATACGGTCTCATATTATCCAGTTTTTACTAATTTGCTATCGTGGGAGCTTTCACAGAAGTGCATAATTACTACCTATAATGAGAAGTATGGTTGGTAGGTCACTAGGGAGTTGATCATTGAATAAGCTTATTATATTTCTTACCTTCTACAACAGTCCAACATTACAGGTATATTCTTAAGAGGGAAAGAAAGAGGAGAAAAGGAAATGAAGGGTCTATATATCTTAAATATCCAGAATAACAATTCTATAAGTTGAATACTGTATACTAACCAGTGGAAATACAAGAAAGCTGTAAGTACAGATAACATATGCAACTTTAAGTCTTCTAGTAGTCACATTGAAAAAGTAAATATAAACAAGTTAATTTAATAGTTTCAACTAACATAATTAAAAGATATCATATAAAAATATTAATGAGAAATTACATTCTTTCACTTGTATAAATCACCTATACTTATATGTATTTTATGCTTACAGCATAGCTCAGTTTGAACAAGCCACCTGTCATGCGGTTAATAGCCACATATAGCTAGTGGCTACAACATAGACAGTATAAATCTACAGTTTCCACTTGCAATCAGTATTTTTTATTCAGTTATTTCATGTCTCTTTTTTATTTTTTAAGAATTTATTTATTTATGCATACCATATCTGGGGTACAGGCCAAAAGTGAGGGGGGGGAGATTCAGAGGGTGGGGAGGGGTGAGAGGATTCAACAGAGACAAAGCAGGGAGCACAACAGGCAGACTGACTGAAATACACTATTGAGGGAAGCAGCGGGCGAGGCAGGAGAGGTCTGCTGTGTCATGTGGGTCCCCTCCCTGGCCAGGGATCAAACTCGCACTGCAGTGGTTGCAGAAGCTCCACAGTGTGGCGCTCAACCCCTTGCACCACCAGGGAGACCCTATCATGTCTCTTTATCCTGAGTTAGTGACATGTTTGCATTTACAACATGTATTACACTTTAAGATTTATTTCATTTATGCATACAAGAGTTGGGGTGTAGGTCAGAGATGAAGGGTATGTGTGAAAGGATTCACCAGAGACAGAGTGGGAGAACAGGCCGATCTACTGAAATATACTTCTGAGGGGAGAACAGGCAAGACAGGAGAGATCTGCCGTGCCATGTGGGTCACCTCTCTGGCCAGGGATCAAACTCTACATTGACTGTGGATAGCTTCATAGTGCTAAAACTTAACCCCTTGCACCACCAGGGAAGCCCTTGTATTATACTTTGACAGACACTGTATTACATCAAAAATATGATAGGAACTAAATTTAATATATGAAGATATTAAAAGAATATCCCATCTGGAATGAACTATTACAAAGTCCTATCTGAAACAGGTCCTTTGGCAGAAAGCACAACCCACTGCTGCTGAATAGATCTGGAAATTAGGCAATAGACTGAAATCCAAGAAATGTCATAACTAAAAAAATCTGCCAGAAAGTTGTCCATAAAACGTTTTTAAATTGACTTGAAAATAAAGGAGATAAAGCACAAAGTTATATAAATGATGATACCACTGAACAGAACAAAAAGCGTATGTGGCAAACTCATCAGTTCCATTATTTACTCTGATGTATTTTTCTGGATCTCAGCATCCAAACCTTATAAAATGAAGATAATGTACCTATAGGCAAAAATGATCAACAAGAGACAGCTTTCTATCACAGTTTATGTACATCAAAAGAAAAAAAAACAAAGAGAGTAACCCAAGCTTGAGTGATTATCCCCACTGATCTAATGTCAAAAACTCTATCTATGCCATTCTCAGAAACATGGATGGAGCCTGAAGGGATTATGCTCAGTGAAATAAGTCAGAAGGAAAAAGAAAAATAACAGATGGTCTCACTTATAGGAAGAATATAGGGGATCAAGGGAAAAAATTAATGATAACATCATCAACAACAACAAAATATACAATACAACAAACAAAGATAGACAACTATAAATCAGAGACATTCTGCAGGGAAGAGGGAGGGACTGGGATCCAGGCAGGGATGGGAAGAGCACAAGGGACTACAGTGATGGTACACGGGTAAATTGATGGTGGAAATTCTATAGGGACTACACCTAAAACAGAAAGCAAACACTGTAAGAAAAAAATAAATAAAATTTAATTAATTTAAAATAAAAACAACTGGCATTCTAGATCAGGTACATCCTATGAAAGAAAATGTTTTGAAACAAGTCTTTTGAGTAAAAATGGAAGTAACTATCCCAAAGGTAATATACTAAAGTTCCCCTCTCTCAATACTAAAGTTTAATGAATTTAAATAATAACCCGAAAAAGGTACTGATATCAAAGATCCATAAAGAGCTCCTCCAATCCAAAGAAAAACAATTCAATCAAAAAAATGGGCAGAGGAACTAAATAGGCCCTTCGCCAAAGAAGACATACAGATGGCCATCAGGCATATGAAAAAAATGTTCATCACTTTCCATCACGGAAATGCAAATGAAAAACAGTGAATTAACACTTCACATCTGAAAGACTGGTCCATATTTAAAAAAAAAAAAATTGCTCGTGAGGTATGGAGAAAAAGGAATGTTGGTGGGAATGTAGATAGACGCAGTCCAAAGGAAAGAAGTGTGGAGATTCCTCAAAAGACTAAAAATGGATCTACCATATGACCCAGCAATTCCACTCATAGATATCTACCCAAAGAACACAAAAACACTGATTTGAAAGAAAACTTATCTTTCATGTTTACAGCAGCACTATTTATAATAGCCAAGATATGGAAATGCCCTAGAACAGATGAGTAGATCAAGATGTGGTGTGTGTATATATATATACCACCACACAGTGGAATACTATTCAGTAATCAAAAGAGAGAAACTCAAGCCATTTGAAGCAATGTGCATGAAACTGGAAGAGATTATCCTAACTGAGGTAAGGGAGGAAGAGAAACATAAATGGAGATGGTTTCACTTGCCTGTGGAATACCAAGAAACCAAATAACACATTAGACAAAGACCAATTTTAGAACTGATCCTTGAATGCTGACCATAGATCTAAGGCATCCAGCAGGGGAGGGGCAGTGGAAGGAGAGAAACAGGGGAGGAGCGCACAATGCACTATGGTAGATGACTATGGGTACTTTGGCGGTGGGAAAACTATGGAGATCCCATTTGAGGGGAGAAATCCTATATTGTGAAGAAACAAATGAGGGTATAAAACAGGTGGAATGGTGGTGGGAACTCCCTGGGGAATCCAAATGGCGTCAAATATAATTAAATAAATTATTAAAGATTTTTAAAATAATGATACATCATTAATTTAAAAAAAGTAAGTCACCCAACAGGAACATTCCCATTTCAGTTCTCATAATGTAAATGAGTGTCCTTTCCACAGCATGTGTTTTATATTATTTTTTGTCTTATGTGGGTGCTGTTGACCTTTAAAATAGTACCCATGCATGGTGCTAAGTGCTGTCTAATATTCCTACAAGTTCAAAATGTGCCTTGTGGAGAAAATGCCTGTGTTAAATAAGGTTCCTTCATAGGAGAGTAATATTAAACACAATTTTAGTATTCGTTAACAATACATATTAAATAGATCCCTTTAAGCAAAGCCACACATAAACCAGGGTTATCCTTTATATGGCCAATGAAAATGTAAAAAGAGACTCTGTCTTCCGCAGGAATAAAGGAGGTTTAGTATTTGCTGATTCAGCCTTTGCTCTAACTTTATAAACCAAACTAGTAATGAGAATTTACTGTATACTCTAAAAGCTTCAATGTTTTAATAAATGGCATTTCCAATAACAAGAATTAACTGTACCTGGTAAAAGTATATAAATGACATTTCCAGATAATTGCCTAGTAATAATGGATTTGATTAGATGTAGCTGTAATAACAAGCTACGGGTAACAGCTGAACACAGATTTCCATAACTGCAAGCATACCAGTGTCACACCGTATTCTATTTTTATAAACACTCACAATAATGTGACTCACAAATAATCTCAAGGGTGAAGAAATAACCACAAAAGAAAAAAATGCTTTATGAAGTGAAATTCATAAGTGTATGTTTTTAAACTTAAATTTTGATCTATACAAATCAACTAATATAAAAATTAGAAAACTTTTCTTTTATCAACTGTCATTAGCTAGTTCTTGGTTCCTATAATACAAAATTATATTTACATAAGAAAGCACAAAAACTGCATATAAATGAAACATTTTTTGGAGATGATGGATATGTTTACTACTTTGATTGTAATGGTGGTTCAATGAATGCAAGCATATGTACAAATTTGTCAGCCTTTATACATTAAATATGTAATGTTTTGAATATCCTTTTTACTTCAAAAGCTGTTCAAAAAGAAGTGGTGCATTGAAGAATAAAAAGTAACACCATACTAATAAGTGAATTCATGCATGTTAATAGACTGACAGATTTATGTTACCAGGAAAAAACCATGTAGTACATTATAAAGTCTACTTTCCTATTGCTACAAAATATTTGCAATATATGTAAAAAGTGCATTTTGACTATTATATTTTATCAAACAACCTTTGCAAAATTCTTTATAACAATCTAGGAACATAGTTAAAACTGATAATTTGGTTATGAAGTGAAACTATATAAAGGCCATCTCTCAGTAAGGGACAAATAAGTTATTTGCTTTAGAACCAAGTTATCTGACAACAAATTTAACCTCAGCTCTTTTCCTACTCTCTAACGTTTTTCCAAGAAGCTTTAATTAATTACTTACTAACAAAACTATAAACTCTCTCTAATGAAAGCTCTCCTGTTTTAAAAACTTCCAAAATGAGAAATCTTTTTCTAATGACAACAAATACCTTCCTGTTTCATATTTTCAATTAGCCCTCCACCCAACAGGTCTTCTTAAAATGGGTTATTTGTGAGGCCTGTATTGGCCAATTTCTTAATTAAAGCACTGGAAATAACAGCAACAATTTCCTTTCCAGGCAACTGATATCTCTCTGAAGGTGTGATTACCTTCATACTCCCAGTCTTTCCTAAATTATAGGTGTGCCCTTTTCTGGGCTTAATGATTCACTGTGACACTGAAATCTGAGACAAATAAATCTAAATGCATAAAAGCAAACAAGTAGAACATTCTTTATTAGCCTTCAGTAGGTAAAAACAGTCATCATTTCTCAAAAACTTTAATTCTGATCAAAGGGCTTTGTAAATTAGTATTTACATGTATAGAAATATTTCAGTCCTAAAATATGTCTTTGTTTTCAGAATGAGATTATTTATTACTGATAAAAGCATAAAGTTTTAGGTCAGAAAGTTTTATAGTTTGCAAGGAAGGAGGCCCAAAATAGAAAACAGAGGGCAACAGTTCACGTCCCAGTTGCATTTAGCATTATATAAGACTTAACCATCCTGAAGCATCAGCCACACCACACTAATGATTGACTGAGTCAATGGATCTACCTTCTCTACTGCTCCATACTATATCTTGAAATAGGTACTCTGCCTTCTCTACTGCCCCATATTCTATAGAAATAGAAAAGAATACCCCCATATTATACAGTGTCTACACAAGATGGGTGCTTCATGTCCATGGAACAGAAGACAAAAATCGAGGACAATGTAAATAATAAGCAGCAGCAAACAGAAACACACCAACAGTAAAAAAAATTCTTAATGTCAGAAGAGTCAGACCAGGCAAGGTCAAAAGAATGGAAACTTCCTTTCAAAACTTGCCCTCAAAAATTTAGCAACAACAAAAACTAACTTCACAACAATAAAGACAGAAAACAAACCTGGAAATTTTACCTCACTGATAAAAATTCATATTTGTTTTTCACAATCAAGAAGAGTGAGATAAATTGCCACAGAGAAAAAGAATGATAAACAGCACCTTTATATTGAAGAGAAAGTTTCATTTGACTTTATGCATTAAATTTGAAAAGAGACCCTGTCCAGACTTCTACATTCCTAATAATCTTATTTCTACAAACAGAAAATTATGTTTCAAAAATAGGAGAATCTGTCCTAGATGAATATATAAAGATAAATATCTATATATAGCTTCAATGATGTTTATTAAGTAACTATAACAGCAAAAGTAAAAAACATTTTAAGCGATCAACAATGGGAATTTTATACATCCACACAAATTCCAAAGGAACTCCTACTTGAACAAGGATTGCTAATATTGATTTCAAACTCTGTATACTTTAAACTCTGTATATAAATTTCTCAAGACATTTTATCAGTTCAGGTCAGTTTTTAAAATTGCCAATTGGTTTTACTTTATCACATCAAAAAATATGGTCTCATCCAGTTTTTCCTAATTTGGCAACTTGGGAGTTTTCACAGAAGTATGCATGCTTTTAGGGATATTATAAATTAAGGCCAATTCTGTAAATTATATTTAAGAAACATTAAACTATCATTAAATAATTTTATTTTTTTAACTTTGAATCAGGTTTGACACAGTAATATAACATACTTGCTTCCCTGACACTCCCACACCCCTCACCCTATCTATAAAGATCTTTCCCCTTCCCTCCTGCTTCCGAGCTGTTCAAGGAAAATAGAAAAGGGCTGGCCACTTCTACACACCCAGACTCATGCCCCTGGCCTGTGGAATTAGGGCTTAGGTGCTACACAGAACCTGATAGGGGCTGGAAGGAGCTAGCACTATACTTAACCAGTCCCTTAGAACTGGTTCCCCCACAACCCTGACCATGAGCTGCTACTCTTCTTCTCTGCTCTTTGTGACCCCAGGAAGGAAGCACTTTTGGCCTGGGAGAGAACAAGAACTCCTAGTTATGATTTGATAATTGGAGTTTGGTTAGTGTTTTTTGTTTTTTTTTAAGATCAAAGCACCCTCAAATTACGCCCTTTGGGTGGAATGAACTTCAATGTCCCTATTTAAAATGCACTGATAATACTAAACAAAAGTTTAGCCAAAAGCCAGAATAACACTAAACTGTAAATAAAGAGGGGTCGGTGGACCTACTTTCTCCAGGCCAGATACAAATGAAATGCACACAGAAAAGCCTAGGTGGAGTATCAAAAAAACAACTCAAGGCCACCACCCAGGAGCTGAAGAGCCTACTGAGTGACAGGAAGCAAGGAAAGAAAATATACAAGTCTTAAAAAGCAAAAAAGAAAGTCCCACTGCAAGGAACCTGAGCCTAACCACACTACTCACTAGCCCCCTGAATCCAGAGAGTCCCTCCCACTGTGGGCAACACCTCCCCTAAACTACATGGAGCGTATCACACAATCCAATTTAAAAAGCATCTAATGCCAGTTCATAAACATCCTCATTTATTATTGGTGATTACATGTGGGTAATACGGTTATATTGTTTTTTTATGGAAAACAATTGCCATGAGTGAATTCCCAGAACACAACAGGCAATCCTCCTCTGAGCCAGTAAGCATCTTTTCCCGGACAGCAAGGAGCCCCTTCTTTTGTCTCAGAACTGCCTAACTTCCCCTCTTCCTCCAACAGTGACTCCTGGGCAAAGCATCCTCTATGACTATGAGGACTACCTCTTTGGATAAGTTCTGGCCAGAGGGTGAACATCACTTCTAGCCAAGAGGGATCAAAGGGAGGGAACAACGTGATGGCCAGAATGCACAATCTCAAAGTCCAAGTAGCTGCAGGTCTTTGGGAATGGAGTTGTCTTCCCAGCCCTTCCTGAAGTAGATAAATACGTAGTTCACTTTCATCTTCTCTTCAGCAAACTGTAGCAGTGCTAACGATTCTTCTTTGCTCCCATCAGCTAATAACCCCTCTGGGGTTTCTACAGGCTCTGGCTGGACAAGACTGCATCCCAGGAGGACACCTTCAACCAAAAACCTTAAGTGGACAATGTGAGGTTTTTCATGTTTCACAGTGAGTCCAGGTCACAGTGAGCTCTTCCTCCTTATCCATTAGAGCTGAGTGAGAAGGATACCTGCTGCTCCCTCACCCTCTAGGGATCTAGGGAGCACCACAGAGTCCCCAGAACAATGTATCTGTAGTGCTGAAGCCAGAGAAAATTGCTCACAGGCAAAATACTGCTGTCCTGAGTGTTTATCATCCTCACTGGTTCAGGGTGGATGAAGGCAGCACAGGGGTAAGTAGATGGATGAGTGGGATGGTGTGGGGTCACCTGCAAGGCGAATCTGGATTGTTAGGCAATGACTGGGACCAGAACCACCTCCTCCTACCTCAGCAAGTACCTGCCTCCAACTCCATTAAATAATTTTAATAAATTAAAATCACTTCATTTCAAATACAATCAAATGAGAAAACTTCTTAAAAATGCTCAACATTTTTAAAATATACATTAGACATCACATTTTTCAAGAAGCTAGTTAATTCACTGAGAAATTCATCAATTGGAAATTTTGTCAGTGTAGGAATAAAGGTGTATATTTCTGGCAGGCTAGCCTAGGAAATAGAAAAAGAAGCAGCTGGTACAAAGAAAAACCTTAAACAAACATGTTCTCCTGTTGTATTTGCTTAAATAGACCAGTCTATCAAAACATAAAACCAAGACCTACGCAAATATATGCTTCCATATGTTCATTGTATTTCATAAGTACAGTCACTGGAAAGGCACTAAGAAAAAGATGCCTTTCCAGAATCACTGAACATGAGAAATTAAGAGAAGAAACTGGAAGGGTTATGATTTCCTGAATGTACAATACTGAATTCAGATTTCACTGAACAGTGACCATCAATGAGGAAGACTGCAGAGCCAGGACAAGAAACCATTGAAACAAATTTTCTGCTTTAATATAATCAGTATTTGAACTACTGTCAAGTTAATCTGTGGAAAACCCACCACTTCATAACAAAGAAGAACTATAACAGAGAAGAATTAGCTTTCCTTTTTTAAAAAAAGATTTATGCATACAAGAACTGGGGTATAGGTCAGAGGTATGGGGGGGGATGGGTGAGGGGAGTCACCAGAAACAGACTGGGGAACCGAAGAGGCAAATCTACTGAAATACACTTCTGAGGGGAGCAGGGGACTAGACAGGAGAGGTCTGCTGTGCCATGTGGGTCACCTCCCTGTCTGGGGATTGAACTGGTTCTGTAGTGGCTGCAAATACCTTAACCCCTTGTGCCACCAGGGGAGGGTCCAGAATTAGCTTTCTGATGCAGTGATTTTTTTTTTTATTTTAAAGTTAAATAAGAAAAAGTTTTAATTACTTAAATCAAGTACACAAAGTCAAAAGATCAAGACTATATCTAAGAGATTCATTCAATGGTTATTTTAGGTCACTGCCAAAGATTAGGTTTCCAAGACAGAAAGCAATTTAAAAAATATTCAAGTAAGTGTTCTATTTAATACAAAGTTTTGCCATAGATGTTTTCTCCATTTTCAATACTGTACTTTGCCTTAATACTATCAATGGAGTAATAAGCCCACAGTAAGATTTTTGTTGCTGTTTCACAGTTAAATTTACATTTCTCCCCTGTTCTAAGAACTTAGCGCTAATGAGCCCTGTGTTGGTAACTACACACAGCAGGTAGAACATATATTTTAAGTTTCCAAGTAAAATCCATTACAATCACAGACTGTTTTATGAGGACACATCTTAGGCCTATATTTCAACCAAAACCTGATGTTAGAGGGGAAAAAAATTTAGAGAGAACAGGATAGACAGACATTTGCTGGAAATATTTCCTTGGACTGTGCATCTGAATACACAAATATGAGCCACTGATACTTAGCAGTTAGCTTTACCAAGAAGAGAAGAAAAATGGCTTTTTAGACATAAGAGATGCCTGTAAGGATGCAAATACATGATAATCTCAGAAAATTGGAACTTGTGATTAGACTGCCAAATAAAAACGAGGCATAAAATGAAAGGGAATAAAAGGATGAGCAAAAAAGTTAGAAATATAGCCTGAAATTATTTGATAAAGGACCTATTATACATGTTTAAAAGACTTATTTTCTGTCTGACTATATATGGAATTTAGAGAAAAGAAACCTAATCAAATCAACTCAACAACTATTAATCAAAAAAAAGAAAAGAAAAAGTAGCTTCAAGTAAGGGGAAGACACTGATTTTGGTTGGGATGTATTTAATCTGAAGCATTCCAAAACATCCCACTTAAATGTCTTGTTGGGAGTTGTAAATATATTTTTGAAATGTGATATAGAACTAAGCACTGGAGACTGTATTTTAGAGTCATTTAAAAAAGGCTGAAGGTAAGACAAACAGATGGGTGAAAAATGTCAACAACAATTCTCCATAGTGAGATTGCAGGCGATATTTTTTGTTGTTCAAATTACTCAAGTGATTTGTAACAAATCTGTTTTCCTTCTACTTATAGAAAAATAAGATTTAATACAAGAAAATATGGATCAGATCATCACAGAAATCATGTGTATGGCAAAGACAAGACCAAAAGCAAAAACTAAGATAACATCTAAAAAGGAGTAACAGAAGAGTAGTTATCTAAAATAAAATTTTTTAAAAATAAGAGTATAAAGTTGAGTGATACAAGATTTCAGTATCTCAGTGAGCAACAAAAAGAGAAAAAAGAAACAGGATCAATGATAAATATAAATAGAGTAGGATGAAGATGAAGAACTGACGATGATAGTTATAAAGCAAATCCTTTCCACTGGACTGGAATCCATGAGAATCAAAGAAACCACTGGTAATTGAAAGATGTTTACTAACAGGAGACTTAAGAAAATGATTGAGATAAAATGAAGACTGAAATGTGTTGAAAAGAAAGGAGAAAATTAAGGAGATAAAGGTAGCGTCTGCTTTTGAAAGGAAGGTCAGAAACAATTCAGAGCTGAATTGAGGGTCAGATTAAGGACAAGTCTACTGGCATCTGTGTTCATCATAGAGAATAGAGACTCACTACTACAAAGCCAAGAGTTACATTCATTCCATCCTGTCATAGTTAATCACATACTAATACAGAAGAAATAAACCAAAATGGAGTATGTCAGTTAGTCTCACAAGATAGTTCATGAGAGTACCTTTTTTTTAATGGAATAAAAGGTAAAAGAAAAGAAAAACCTAAGAGTCCCCAATATTTGCAGAGTGATTACCCATCTAAAGAATTCTTACCTTGTTCTAAATGCAATCATGTGAGTGAACAATTCCCATCACCTCCTACAAAAAAATAAAAAACACAACTATATCTGTCTTGCTGATTTATTTCTAGAAATACAATTTTAATGAAAAATAGATGTATTTATTTGGTCTTCCAAATGAACACAAAGACTGCTCTCAATATCCAGAGGCATACAAATATTCTTAACCATAAAATAAGTAAGAAATCCTCATTTTAGCCTCTGATGAGCAGTAGGAGATCCACCTTTCCCACGGGTCTCTGACAGACATATACTCGCTGATAATTAAATAAGTTATAGGCAAACATGCAGGGAATTGAAAACAGTTAGAACAAAAAGCATGTTTAACTGACTAACAGAATGATTAGCTCTTCAAAAATCAAGATTTATCTGAAATAGCACTAAATACTGAAAGAAAAAGAAAAGTAAATTTCCTCCCAGAATATCACAGAATGCCAAGAGTCCCTTAGTGCTTACGTTTCACTTTAGGCTGCTGCTGCTGAACTTTAAAAGCAACCTATTTGGAGTACTGACTAATGAGTTCTTGATGTTCATAGATTACATTATCATACTGGAGCTTTAGAATATCAAGAATTATGATTAGAACTATATTATGTTAAAAATAGACAGGCATATGTGGTATAGCCATACGATGGGAAGCTATTCAGCAATAAATAAGAAGGAACTGTTGATAAGTGCTATAGTATCAATCAATCTCAAAATCATTATGCTAAATAAAAAAAGCCAGACTAAAAAAAAAAAAGTGAATGCTATGATTCCACTTTTCTAAAATTCTATAAAGTGAAAGTGAATCTGCAGCAACAGCAAGCAGATCAGTGATTATATATGGATAAAATGGAGGAAGAGTTGAATGATAAAGGATAAGCAAGACACTTTAGGAGATATTGGGAGTAGCTGCCTTATTTATGGTTAAAACTAACCAAATGGTATACTTCAAAAATACGTAGTTTAGTACATAATAATTAATATTCAGTAAACTTCAAGAAAATTATGCAATTGTTCACCCTTTCCATAAACTATCTAAATAACATTTTAAAGCTGTATCCTTTATATATGAGCAATGAGTGGACCAATAACAAATGACTGTTTCTTAAAGGGATAATATATGTAAAACATTTAGAACAATGACCCATATAACTATAATATAAGTCTATAAGAAAGAGTAATAAGAGGGAGAACAAAATTAAGGTAGCTGTGGTGAGATGAAACAATTCATTTGATTTTTATTCAAAATTATCTGTTATAAATTGCTTTATCAACAGCAGAGTTTGATCTTGTAAGTTTGAGGCAGTGTTTGCAGTTGCACATGCTTCTGGTTTAGATGCCATGAGACCAGCACCCCTCACTCCCACTAAACCTCTTTGCCTCCAACCTTAATTTACAGAACACATCCTGACACCTGCCAGGTGCTGCTATGGAAGAACCATAGGTAGTTTACTTCTTTAAGATTCTAGAAAGACATTTTATAAACAAAAATCTAGTAGAAAGAGAATGAGATCCCCCTCAGATGATCAGCACAGCATGTGAAAAAACTTTGCCAGACAATAGGAGTTGTACATGTCTGCACAGACACCTTATCTTCAAGAGAAGACAACCAATGGCCATCTATACCCCTGAGTGAGTAAAATAGCAGCACAAAGATCTCTCCTTATTAAACATAGGGAACACCAACATCTACCTTGGAGGAGATGATAGATTTCTGAAACACATAAGAAAGGGATTCCTTGAGAAAAAGGAATAATCTGAAAATGACTGACTGAAGGAGAAAAAATTGTAAGTACTTGTTTGTTGTACTTAATAAGAGTCAAGGCATAGCTTCTTAGAAGCACTTGTAGAGGGCTGTAAGGATACACCAATTCTGGAGGCAGTGGGGTTCAGTGGAAAGTGAAGTGTCTGGAGACAAATATGTTCCAGTCACTAGTTCTCTGTCATCTTTTTCATATTATTTTTTTGCCTTGGAGCTTCAGTTTCCTTATCTCTAAAAGCAGAGGTATAAACTGTTGTGAGGATTGCTATTTTTTAATTAATTTTTCTTACAATGTTTGCTTTCTTTTTTTGGTGTAGTCCCCTTAGAATTTCCATCACCAATACACCTGTGCACTATCACCACAGTCCCTTATGCTCCTCCAGTCCCTGCCCTGATTCCAATCCCTACCTCTTCCCTCCATAAATATCTCTGCTTTGTAGTTGTCTGTTTATTTTGTTTTCTTTAGTTGTGGTTTTGTCATTGTTGTTGATGTTATTATTATTTTTCTTTTCTTGTTCCCCTATATCCCTCCTAAAAGTGAGGCCATCTAGTGTTTTTCTTTTTCCTTCTGACTTATTTCACTGAGCATAATCCCTTCAAGCTCCATCCATGTTTCTGAGACTGGCTCTAGTTTATCTTTTTGATTGCTGAATAATATTTCATTGTGTATATATACACCACATTTTCTTGACCCAGTCATCTATATCTGGGCATTTGGGTTGATTCCAAGTCTTAGCTATTATAAATAGTGCTGCAATGTACATAAAAGTGCATGTATTCTTTTGAATTAATGTTTTTGTGGTACTATGGCTAAATCCCTAGGAGCGGGATCACTGGGTGATATGGTAATTCCATTTTTAGTAGACTGAGAAACCTCCATACAGCTTTCCATAGTGGTTGGACCAGTTTGCATTCCCACCAGCAATGTAGGAGGGTTCCTTTTTCACTACACCCTCACCAACATTCATAGTTGATAGTTTTGTTTTTTTTTTTAATATGTGCCATTCTTACTGGTGTAAGGTGGTATCTCATTGTGGTTTTAATTTGCATTAATTATGAGGGATTTTGAACATTTCCTCATATGTCTGTTGGTCATTTGCATTTTGTGAGGATTACTATTGATGGAAGTATTTCACACAGTTAACTACTCAATAAACAGTACTTGTTATCAAGACAATTAATTAACAAGAAAATTAACTAAGAAGATACAGAATTTAAAACATCCCTCGGTAGAAACCAGACACACAATTACTGATAATTTCCAAAATCAATTATCTTCCAACATATCAGGGAAAAGTCAATTAAAAAGTAAAATGATGGGAAAACTGTCACTGAAACAGTAACAAATACTGAGCAACACAAAGACTCCCTAGTGAGAAGTATAGGATGCCACAATAAACACTGAAGCAGACTACATCTTAACATGTGAACATAAAGGTGACAAATTTTTCCAAATAAGTAAATAAATTTGATACCATCTGAGATAAAAGTCCAGTAAAATTTCTTTGAATTTCTTAAAATTATTCTGACATTGAACTGGAAGGCTAAATGAGTGAGAACAGCTGAGAAATCTTTAGATGGAAGAAAGGTAAAAAGTATGATACAAAATGACAAAGCCCTGTGGAAAATTTTGGTACAAAAAAGTGATAGTACAGACAATAGCCCAAAGAAATCAAATAAACACTTGTTTGTGTAAACCATATGGTATATATTAAAAATCAAAAATAGATGATAAAGAACATAGTTACAGCCACACAAATGAGGGTATAGAAAACAAAGCAACAGAATAGGATGAGTTAGGAATTATTCAAGATATTATTTGTGAAAACTGGCTATTCAGAAACAAAGTTAGAGGTTTACCTTACATCAAGAATTTAAAAAAAAAAACGAGATTAGTTAAAATGTCAAAGAAGTTCACCAACATATTATTAAATGCAAAAAAAAAAAATTACCAAACTCTATGTGCATAATATTATCATTTTGTAAACATAAATGTAAATTCTGATATAATATAATGAAATACTGATATATGCCAAGATGTTTGATATATACAAGAGAAAGTATTGCCTGATAGCTAAAAGTATGGGACTCCACAGGAGAAGTCCAGGCTTACAAGTAAATTAGCACTGTTAGAAAATACCACAACTAGGGGCCTCCCTGGTAGCGCAGTGGGTTAACCAACGCACTATGAAGCAAACCTCAGCCACTGCAGCACGAGTTCGATCCCTGCTGCTGGCCAGGGAGGCAGACCTCTCATGCTTCACCCACTGCTCCCCTCAGCAGTGTACTTCCATTGATCTGCCTGTTCTGCTCCCCGCTCTGTCTCTGACAAATCCTCTCACTGCCCACACCTCTGGCCTGTACCACAGTGCTTGTATGCATAAATAAATAAATCTTTAAAAAAAAGAAAATACCACAACTGAGTCCATTAAAGTCTGAAGGACATATAAATGAGTTAATACATAAAAATGCCTTAAAATTGTACCTGGTTATTGTTCTTTTTATTTCTTATTCCTATTACAAATGGCAATCGGTATGCTTACTTGGCAGGATTCCAAGTGTTTTATTGCTTCATTTTTCTAGAATGCAAATACCCTGTTCTTAATTTTTGAAAGGTCAAATGTACAAAAATTAAACCACGAAAAAAAAACTGGAGCAGATAATGGTAATATTTATCTGCTCTTTTTAAGTAGGGAAGCACTTCCCTGGCATAGAAAGCTCAGGTACTAAGCATCTACTGTTATTTTAGCTCAAATTATTTCTTTCTATGCATTATTGATATGCCCAAGAATTATTAAATGGCATTAAACTTATATTTCAAATAGTCAAATCTTTCTACTCTCAAAAGGCACTGTTTTCATACAGCCCAGTCTTGAAAGCATTAATCTGTTTGGTGGTGATGAAATGCTTGTTCTGTCATCTGTAAATTTATTATTTAAGGTATTGGAAAGTATAGAATATTTACATAACATTGCATTTCTATCATTACTGTTGTATAATATAGGTGATATTTGACAGATTATTTAAAGTGTGGACTTTCGTCCGATTATACAATTCTCACTAGATAGCAAAATCATCTTTAATTCTCAACTACAAGGTTTAACAATAAAGAGTTATTTTAAAGGACAGCCTCTCCTAAAGAAAAGAACATAGGTAATATCATAGAGAGTAACTGAATTAAGAACATAAAAAACTGACATATATACCAGTAAAAAAGGGGGAGCACTCTGTCTTATGCTTAAACCGTAACAATCTTAGAAAAAAGTGCTAAGGTTGAGAAATTAAGATTATGTGCTAGAACTAAAGCACCAAGGATAAAGATCATCTTTTCACCTGTTACAATAGGAATGCATATAACCTTGGGCAGTAAGTGAAGTGCCCCTTAATCAATCACAGTAATACAGGCTCAATGCAGTAAACCAGAACCAGAATCACATCATGCCATAGATATGATCCAACCAATAGCCTGTTCCAAACAGGAACCCTTCAAGTTTCAGATGACAAAGTAGTTTATGGCTTTAAAGAATTAAATTCTAAATTCTCTGTCTACTACCCACCAATCCTAACCTGACCTCTAAATGAGCATAATACCAATGCCTCTTACACATGACTGCACTTCACTGTATTTGCAGCTTACTATCATGTTCTCCTAAGTCTCTACAAGCTAAAGATGTTCAATTCTTTAATAAGTCCTCAAGTATTTGGGCATACTTTCCAGTTTGTTTTCCTAATTCACACTTCAAGCCAATATCAATGACCCTCTTCAAATACTGTACCTAAGTTAAATGTCTACTGTCTATGAGTCAAGCGTTCTGCTCATACATTCCAAGACATCTCCCCTATCATTGCTTTACCAGCCACCTGGCATTTATGGTTTCTGAAGTCATTTTAAGCAAGTTTTCTTCAGTCTATGCTTGAACATCTAAGTTTCAGAACTAAAAAAAGATGGTTACATTTAAAATAATTATGTTTGCTCATTACTCCACTCTTTCAATGTTATCTTGAATCTCAATATTACTTTCTAACTTATTAGGTATCTTTTTCAGATTTGTGAGTTTATAAAATTTCACTAAGCCTTCCAAAACCAAAATATTGATTAAAATCATGAAAGTAAAACAGTAACTGGAAAGGAATTAGATACTAAAATTAATAGCACCAATTACATTGCAAACCTTCCTCCAGCTTAGCATCATTTCCCTAAAAAAATATAGGGTACATTTCTTCAAATAGCCAATAATATGCCTATTTATATCATCATTCTGCATATACTTGTGCATCTTGTCCAGAGGGAAATGATATTTTGAATGACTTACTAAATATCAGGAATCACAGTCCATATCATACTCCAGACTTACTGCTCTTTTCAACTCTTGGTCACCTTCTGTGCTACCACTCTCTACTGGCTGTGCCTTTTTAGTTTTACTCTCAATTGTTTTTTGCTCTGCTTGCTTCCTAAATGCAGTCATTTCTCTGAGCCTGCTCCTCAACCTACTGTACTTGCTCTGTGCTCAAGGCCTAAGTGACCTCATCAACACTAGTGGCTTCAATTACCTCTTATGGCTCCCAAGTTGTCTCTCAGCTACACTCTGCACATCCAATTGTCTCTGGGAGAGCACTGCTGGGATGTCTCTTGGGCACTTTAAACTCAGGATGCCGATAATGAACTCATTCTCTTTCTTCCAGTTGCCTCCTCCTGCTCCTAATTTTCCAACCTCAATGAAAGGCAGAGCATCTACCCAGTGGCCCAAGGTGGAAAAACAAGAAACTGTGATAGGCTGAAATTGACCACTGGGCTATCAAATCCATCCACTTGCCATCCACCCCTCCATTCTCACTGTAGTTACTTAGCTCTCACTTTATTCTCCCCATGAGAAAAGCAACTGATCTTCCTGCCTCCAGAATGATCTCCCCTTATCTTCCTCCATACAAACAATCATTTTTCTAATCTATTTCAATGGCTCTCCATGGCTTTCCTCATAGGACCCTCAGTCTCTGCCTTCTTCATAATCGAGGCATCTGTTGCCACTCCCATCCATGTCTCTTCACTTTAGCCCTTGATTTAATTTCTCTAAGCAGTTTATACCACCATTTTCTTTGACCAAAATATGCTGACCTCTGTACATACTGAAAAACTCTTTTAGGAATCTTTCAAAACTCAGCTCTAACAGCAATTTCTCTAAGATGAGGTATCCTTAGTCTGATTTAGTTGCTCTCCTCGGTGTACTTGTATATAATTCTAAGCTTATCTCCATTACAGACTCACTACTCATCTACACTGTAACAACAGATTTACATATCACTAGTTTTCCTGTAAGAGAAAAATATTAAATGAACTCATTAAATGCTAAATGAGCAAATAAACGTATCAGTGGTTACTGAAAAAGAAGCAACAGAAAATGAAGTAGGACTGTCTTGAAATTTCTAAAACACACTTAGAACAAAGTCTGCTATTCCATTTCAAATGTTTTTG
Source organism: Galemys pyrenaicus (assembly GCA_019455555.1). Lineage (NCBI taxonomy): Eukaryota > Metazoa > Chordata > Mammalia > Eulipotyphla > Talpidae > Galemys > Galemys pyrenaicus. The sequence goes on along the minus strand of JAGFMF010012021.1, from coordinate 652,501 downwards.
GTCACTTTTCAGTTGTTTCAATATTTTTCTCAGCAAAAACATGAAACTTCACATATTAGAGGAATTTAATAGTCTTCTATATACAAACATGATTTTATTAATTTTGAGTCCTATTTAATATTTTAAGGGAAGTACTGATAAGTCCATATACACTTTTATTTTCTAATTAATTGCTTTCTCTCAGTATTACATCAAGAAAAATTATATCAAGAAAAAAATATAGAAAAATGTATTTCCACTGTGTATATGTGTACTGTATCAATAGCTCATATACATAAAAACAAGAAGTGAAAGCATCTAAACAGAAAAGTCCACAAAAAGTGAAATACAAAAAGGTAAGTGGCATGAAAAATAGTGATTAAAGAAATATAAATTATTTCAATGAAATAACACTTTCTACCATCAAATAGTAACAACTAATAAATAACATTTTTCAGTGCTGCCCAGTTAATTTCCTTTGAGCTAAGATTTCTCTCCTGACCTAAGATTTCTCTCACAACTGATCTATTTTCAATAATCAAAAATTCATACAATAGTGTATGTTGCTGTTTATTACAAAATTTTTAAACCCCAAAGAATTAAAAACAACCTAAGCACCGAGAATTAAATTTACTTACTCATTCAACAAGCATTATTAGGCTCTTACTACATGCCAGCCACCATCTGAAGTGCTAGAGATAGTTTTTTAAAAAGAAAACAAAAAATATTGCCTTATAATATTTTTGGAGTTTATAATTTATGTAGTAGGTGGAACACAAAAACAAAATAATTAACATATATATTATGATGGAGGCTAAGACATGCTATGGAGAAAAATAAAAGCATGAAATAAGGATAGAGAACAGGGTACAGTTTTAATGTTGACCAGAGAAGGCCTCATTGAGGGCTGACAAATGAGTTGAAACCTGATGAATAAGAGGGGGAAACCAAGCAAAAACCTGAGGGAAGAGAGTACCAGGCAAAGATCCTGAGAAAGAGTCTTCCATAACACATTCTAGAAAGAGCAAGGAGACTAGGGAGATTAAAACAGAATGAAATAGGGGAATGTAACTTCCCAAATTTTCGTATTGGGAAATACAATACCATGACAACCACCATCACAGCTTTGGTTCTGAATGAAGTCTTAGGAACGTTTTGAGAAGTATAACAGTTTTTGGCTTGTGTTTTAATGTGAGCTCTACAAAGAGATCAAGCTGAGAAGCTAGATCAGTAATTCAGGCTAGACATGGTGGTGGTGTAGCCCACAAAGCACAGGCCAGCTGGTGAGAAACACTGACTCCAGCTATCCTGAAGCAGAGGCAAAACGGTTTGCTGATAAACTGGGTGTAGGACATGAAAGAAAAATCAATCACTCAAAAATTTTAGACCTGAACAAGTGAATGAAAGAAGTTGCCACTGAATGAAACTGAAAAGACGTAGGTTCAGTTTTGGACATATCAGCTTTGAAGTGGAGATATCCAGGTCGCACCTGTAGGGAATCCAGAAATCTATCCAGCGAGAGATGGAAATGTGAAAGCTGTTCATACGCAGATGATAAAGGCAAGAAACAGGACAAGATCACCAAAAGTGTGAGGATGACAGAAAAGACAAGAGAGTGAAAGGAAGAGTCAGGGAGTTGTCCAAAACTGGACAAGACAAAGAAGGCATATGGTGGGGTAAAACAAAAATCAAAAGAGTATGCTACACTTGAGGCCAAATCACAGTTTCATTGGTGACAGCAATCAGCTGAGTCCAGTGTTTTTGTTAACATTACAAAAATATTTGTAAAAAGTATTGTTGTTGAGAAATGCTTAAAACAAGAGAAGAAAAATATAATTTCTGTATATGATTCACTTAAGATTTTTAAAAAGGAAAAAGAAAATATATAGGTAGGAAATGTGCTGAAGCATTAATACTAGATATTCCTAGGTGGAAAAATTAATGCTAACATTTCCTTTGTTATACTTTGTTTTCTAAAAATTTTATAATGCACAACTTCCATAGAAAAAAAAGTCCTATAAAATACTTCTGTAAGTAAAAAAAAAATTTCTCTCTCCACATAACAGTCCTTCTACACTTTAATCCACCCCCTTAGAAACAATGTTCTAATTTATGCAAGAATAACAACTAATAGCTGGCATTGCATTAAAATTTACAAAGCATTTTCACATGCATTACTTCTATCCTTATAGCAACTCTAACATAAATAAGGCAGGAATTACTGTATTCATTTTCAGAGTCTAACTTACAGAGTTTGATTTAATCAAAGGCATACAAACCAGTTGCAGTGTTCAAGTTTGAATATATTATTTGATTACTTTCTATACAACTTAAACTATAATAAGAAGACACTTTGAAGTCAGACAAACTGTAAACAATACTATCCACATAAGTAACAAAGTTTGAAAAACAGCAAACAAAATAGAAACATGGATGGAACTAGAAGGAATTATACTCAATGAAACAAGTCAGAAGGCAAAAATAGAAGAGAAAAATATCGGATGGCTTCACTATTAGGAAGAATATGAAAGAGCAACAACAACAACAAAGAAGAATAATCTCAAGGAAATGAGCAATTATAACCAAAAGCAAAGAAAAAACTCAACAAGACCAAAAAGCCAAGATAAACCAAAGGGACCTTGGGGCGGTGGGGGATGGAGGAGGAGAGGGCAAAGACGAGGAGGAGGGCAGAAAGAGCACAAGGGACTGAGGTGATGGTGCATGGGTGGAATGAGGTAGTGTACTCCCTGGGGAATACAAATGATGTCAAATATAATTAATTAATTAAATTTTTAAAAAAGCACATTTACCAAGAAGGCTCACCAACATTACACTAATACCAAAACCAAATAAAGACAACACAAAGAAAGAGAACTATAGGCCAATCTCTCTAAAGAACACCAATGCAAAAATCCTCAGTAAAATCCTAGCCAACAGAATCCAACAATGCATCAAAGGGATAATACATCACGACCAAGTGGGATTTATCCCAGAGGCACAAGGATGGTTCAATATCCAAAAGTCTATCAATATAATGCAACATATCAACAAAAAGAAGGACAAAGACCACATGATCATATCTACTGATGCAGAAAAGGCATTTGACAAAGTTCAACATTCATTCATGATGAAGACTCTTGAAACCCTTGGGATAGAAGAACCATACCTCAACATAATAAAAGCTACATATGACAAACCCACAGCCAATATTATCCTCAATGGTGAAAAATTGAAAGCATTCCCTTTAAGATCAGGAACAAGACAAGGATGCCCATTCTCTCCCCTGCTATTCAATATAATACTGGAAGTCCTAGCCAGAGCAATAAGACAGGAAAAAGACATACAAGGCATCCAAATAGGGAAAGAAGAAGTAAAGCTATCATTGATGATATGATAATATACTTGGAAAACCCTAAAAGCTCTACAGAAAATCTAATTAAAACAATCAACCAGTTCAGCAAAGTAGCGGGTTACAAGATCAATGCACAAAAGTCAATAGCTTTCCTATATACAAACAACCAATCTGAAGAAGAAGAAATCAAGAAAAATATTCCTTTCACAATTGAGGCCAAAAATATCAAATACTTGTGAACAAACCTAACAAAAGAAGCAAAAGACCTATATAGAGAAAACTATAAAACACTATTAAAAGAAATAGAAGAAGACATGAAGAAATGGAAAGATATCCCCTGCTCATGGATAGGAAGAATCAACATCATCAAAATGGCCATCCTTCCAAAAGCAATTTACAGATTCAACGCTATTCCAATGAAAATCTCAATGATATTCTTCAAATAAATTGAACAAATATTAATGAAATTCATATGGAGACACAAAAAACCTCAATTAGCCAAAACTCTCCTGGCCAAAAAGAAGGGGATTGGAGGTATCACATTCCCAGACTTCAAACTTTACTACAAAGTAATAGCATGGTACTGGAACAAAGACAGACACACAGACCAATGGAACCATATAGAAAGCCCAGAAGTAAAACCACACATATATGGACACCTGATCTTTGACAACGGAGGAAAGAATATGCAATGGAACAAGGACAGCTTATTCAATAAATGGTTCTGGCAAAACTGGTCAGCCACATGCAAGAAAATGAAACTATACCACTCCCTTATACCATGCACAAAAATAAACTCAAAATGGATAAAAGATTTGAATGTAAGACCTGAAACCATAAAATATATAGAAGAAAACATAGGTAAGACACTACAAGACATACATCTCAGTAACGCCTTTGAAGATGCATCCCCAAAGCAATAAAAATGAGAGAGAAGATAAACAGATGGACCTGGATCAATTTAAAAAGCTTCTGTTAAGCAAAAGAAACATTAACCAAAATGAAAAGACTCCCCACCGATTGGGAAAAAATCTTTGCACCCTATACAACTGACAAGGGACTGATTAGTACAAAGATATACAAAGAACTCATAAGACAGACTCAAGAAAATCAAAGCAAACGACCCAATCAAAAAATGGGCAGAAGACTTAAAAGACACTTCACCAAAGAGGACATATAAATGGCCAACAAGCATATGAAAAAATGCTCAACATCTCTCATAATCAGGGAAATACAAATTAAAACCACAAAAAGGTACCACCTTACACCGATAAGAATGGCACATATCAAAAAAAAACAACAACAAATGTGGTGAGGATATGGAGAAAAAGGAACTCTACTACTGCTGGTGGGAATGCAAGTTAATCCAACCACTATGGAATGCTGTATGGAGTTTCCTCAGTCTACTAGGGATGGAACTACCATATGATCCGGCAATCCCACTCCTAGGCATCTACCCAAAGGACATAAAAACACCTATCCAAAAGAGTACCTGTACCCCATGTTTATTGCAGCACTATTTATAATTGGTAAGACCTGGAAACAACCCAAATGCCCAAAAGTAGATGACTGGATCAAAAAGATGTGGTACATAAACACAATGGAATACCATTCAGCAATCAAAAATGATAAACTAGGGCCATTTATAGAAACATGGATGGAGCTAGAAGGAATTATACTCAGTGAAACAAGTCAGAAGGCAAGAGAAGAATATCGGATGGCTTCACTTTTAGGAGGAATGTGAAAGAACAACAACTACAACAAGAAATAAAAAAGAAGAAAAAAAAAACAAGAGAAAACCTAAGGAAATGAGCAATTACAACCAAAAACAAACAAGCAAACAAACTCAACAAGATCAAAAGGTTAAAGATAGACCAAAGGGAACATGGGTGGGGCAGAGGGAAGGGAGGGCAAAGACGAGGAGGAGGGCATAAAGAGCACAAGGGACTGAGGTGATGGTGCATGGGTGAAATAGTGGTGGGAACTCCCTGGGGACTACAAATGTTGTCAAATACAGTTAAATAAATCTAATGAGGAAAAAAAAAAGGAAGGCTGACCAAACCCTCTTAATATTACCAAGTTTTTCTATTTTAAAGTCTGTCTCGAAAAGGTTACCAATACCATGTTTGCTTCTTCTCACAAGCTGCAAGCTCCTATAGAGGGATGATAACATGCCCTGCATCCTGTTTTATCACCAAAAAATACTTAGAAAATAAATGAGCAATGTTTGTTGGCACTTCATGGCGATGGGAGGGACTCATACTCCATTTGAGTGTTTATTTTAGGAGTTTTTAAGACTTCATGAAGCAGGAAGTAAGCTAGGATTATAGCTGATGGAATCTTTGCAATGAAACTGGCCCCTGGTTTTAGGCAAAGAAACTGTATTACTATACATCTAGGGCTCTGGTTCTCCAACTTCAGTCTACATTCTACCCTAGAGATCTGGTTATATAGCACAGCTTGCTGGGATTTCTAATTTAGTACAGTATGTACAGTGTCCAAGAACTTGCATTTCTAACAAGTTTCAGACAGCGCTGGCACTGCAAGTCTTAGGATCAAACTTGGAGAAACAATGATCTAAAGAAGAGACTACAGTAGTGAAGCTTTGAATAAGTCATAAACAGTTCGTTGAATGCCAGAGCTATAAACTGACTTAAGAATAAACATCAGTATTTTCTGATCACTGGGTTTTTATTTCAGAGTCTTAAATATGGTACAACTGAGTGACGATGTCAATTAGGATTAAATGCACTATAAAGATCAATTGCTTTTTGTAATTGAAAAAGTGAGAGACACTCACATTATTATATTTTCAAGGCAGTGATTAGTGCTCCCAGAGCAAAGGACCTACATTTTACTAATTCTTAAAACCCTTAAAGTAAAATATACTGAAGCCTTGTTTTGCTGACTAAGATACTGAAATTCCTGCTCTCAATAAGCATATCATTGCTACTTGGGGTGTTAAAAGCACCATGAGCACCTCTGGCAAAAGACTGGCATGGCACAGCATGAGCATGCCAGAGTCAGCAATGGACTGTGACTAGAATTCGGAGAAAAGATCAGAATTTCCTCTGCTGACACGCTCCATCACCATCCCTTTCTTCCCTCAAACTCCTACTCATTCTTTGGGCCTCAGCTTCAGTGTCTTTTCCTCGGGAATCCCGCCATCTCAGGCCAGAATGGTTATACATTCCTATTATGTGCAGCAGTTTTCACATAATTACAGCAAAGCCATTACATGATGCCATGATGTGTGCTGTTGTTTTGATTCTGTCCCCTCAAGATCAGCAGTAGCCATATGTTTTGTTCATCCCTTTGCTGTTGTGCCTGGTCCATAAGTGCACAATTAAAATGTGTTTAATACTGAAATATCATAGAGAACATAGATTGGTAAAAGCAAAAAGAAACAAGAATTAACGATGACATCTTTGGGAGGAAGGAAAAGGCAAACTAAACGTGAGTGTTTTCTGATTATAAAAAATTATAATAAGATCCAAGGCACTGCTGAATACACTATGGCAGGAAAACTTGTCACTCTGTACCATACTCTGCTATTTTCATCCCTTATGCTAAAATATGACACTTCATGGAACTGTCAACTCTTAGTTTTACATTGTAAATATTGATGGTGTGAATACTTCCTCACACTTGCCTAAAACATGAAAAATGGTTTTGAGCATAAGAACTTGAAATGGAAAATTCACCTCCACAAGCATAACAGGCAAGAATAATTATGTTAACAGTTTGAAAACAGAGACTGAATCTAACTTTTTCAGTGACAGTGTGACTTTAGAATCTCGACACCCTCACCCACAGCCCAAGACCTTTAGAGACTTCCTACAAAATGAATACTTCCCAACCATTCCCATCAAGATCTAAAACAAAAGATATGGCTATTTACAAGTCTTCTGATTTATGTGGACTTGAAAGACCCAATGTCTCTACTTTATCACCGGACTCCTAGGCAATGCTCAACTCATCCCCACACTACACAGTAACCAGTAAGCAGTGAGCACTAGTGACCCAGTTGTCAAATTCAAACATCAGTTTGGGTGCTTATTTCAATTTCTTTGGACATTTGATATCATAACCACTTGTCTCTTATTTAAAGGTACTCCCCAGCTAAGTTAGCTCACTACCATCACATTTTTTTTTTATCTGAGTCATCACTTACATGTCTCTTTCGTGGACACTGCCATTTCTATCCCTTTTAATGTTGATAAAGAGCAATTCATCCTCTTTGTTCTCATACCCTGGATGATCTCATCCAAGCCAATTGTTTCAACCATGCCTTTCACTCAAATGATTTCCAAATGTACACACCAACCCTACAACAAATGTTTTCCAAATCTACACACCAAAGGGCCTATTGGACCTTTTTTAGAATCAAATTTCTACCTTGTGTTCTTCACATTCCTCATGGTCAGAGACACCACCCTCTAATCAAGCCTTGCTTTCTGCATCCACTTACTGTCAACTCTATCTTATCACACCATTTCCTCTTTTCTGCCTTCAATGCTGCTCCTTAACTGAGTGTCTGTCTTCCTTCACCTAGACTATGACAGTTACTGCCAGCAGGTCTCACCTTTTTCTACCTCCCACCCCCTCTAATGTGGCTTCCATGTTGTTGCCAAACTAAAATATGTTTTATTACTACTTACTTGCTCCCTGTCACCTACCAAATGAATACCAGCATCTTAGCATGATCTAAGGGCCCCCTATGACCAGGATTCTGCCCTGCTTATATTAAGACTCCTTTGTCATTAAAATCTTCCTTAGCATGCAGTTGGCCAGTTGTGACCAATTGTAACATAACATTGATCTGGGTTTCTTTACTTTTTAAGCCTATGGACAACACCAGATATGCTTTTCCCCAAAACTACTCACAGTCCTACTAACCATCCTCTGCTTGACAAATTCCTATTCATCCTTTAAATCTCACTCATGTCCTATACAGTACCTTTTCTGATGCTCCCCACTAGATTTTCCCCTTTCTTCTCTTGTGGCACCAAATCACTTAATTGCCATTGTCTGTTTATGTATCTATCTCATCCTAATAAAACTAAATTATATTATTTAATTTGTAATTTCACAACACCTGACAGCTTACTTGTCACATAGTATAAAGTTCAATAAATGTGGAAAAAAAACTGTTGTCAAAAAGTCATCATTCAGGGACCCTCCCTGATGGTGCAGTGGGTTAAGCAACACACTGTGAAGCAAACCATAGTCACCGTAGCACGAGTAGTAAACCATAGTCACTGTAGCATGAGTTCGATCCCTGCCGCAGGCTGGGGAGGTGACCCGCATGGCGCAGCAGACCTCTCCTGCCTTGCCTGCTGCTCCCCTCAGTAGTGTATTTCAATAGATCTGCCTGTTCTGTTCCCTACTCTGTCTGGTGGATTCTCTCACCGCCCACACCTCTGGCCTGTTCCCCAGTGCTTATATGCATAAATAAATCTTTAAAAAAATATTTTAAAAAAGTCATCATTCAATCAAGATTCAGAGAGGCAAGGAGAATCATATTGTGTAAAATTTTAAAGCAGCGAACCAAAACAAATTACTTTGTATCTAATTTTCCAAATTTAAATAATGCACACATAATCTACTTAGTTCTGTTCCTTTACTCATATGCATGCTATCTTCTAGTGCTTCACTCCAACTCTGAATTATCTGTTGGCCTTTATCTTTTTTCCTCTGCAGCCCCATTAAGTTCTATTATTTGATGATTCAAAATTTCCATTCCATTCAATTCTTGAATAAGACTCCCCTATGAGCCTCTGAGGTCTCACTATAGGACATTCCTGAAATATCAGGTCTATTATCTAGCAATAATCAACTCTCAAATTTTTTATTACAATTTTCCTTAACATACTAATCTCATCCTCACAATAAGAAGAGGTAAGTCATGTTTAATATTACCCTTTTACAGTGAAAAACAGGTAACAAGTTAACCAAAATATACATATTCTTTATAAGTTCCTCCACACAAAAGCCTCACAAATATTAATGTAACACTTCCTGATGTTCAGTCAGTCCACACATTTTTTTTTTCTTTAAACATTTACCGAAGTCACATACTATTTTTATCCTTCATCTGCTGGCACATCGACTTGACTTTTTTGTCTCCCAAACTATAGCCTTCCTGTTTGTGCTTCTGCTTCCACTCCACTGATCTGATCACCAGCTGAGCACTCCAAAGTAATCATGTCTCTCCTTTTTCACTTCAAATCCAAACACTTTGACAAAGGAAGCCGTATCTTGTAAGTCTCACCCGAGTTCAATGCTCTGCAAAAATTTAAGTAAAATTTTCTACATAACCCAGTAGGGTCTGAAGTCTTTTCTCTGAACTCAGGCAATCATAACTGGATTATTTCACAACAATTTTCAATGTTTCTCATCCTTTTCCTTTTGCTGCTTTCCTCTAAAACTAAAAAGGGGAAAAGAGTCTATATAACTTAGTTCAACACAACCAACTTACATAAATATACTGGTGAGACCGAGATTCAAACTACTGTGGAGAAATGAGGTTAAAATTAAATGCAGACTTTTTCATACTCTTCTTCAACATTTTCTCCTATTAGGAAGAACTGTCTTTAGTTTCTAGTCACAGACACACCACACGTTTGACTGCTACCCCAGTCCTCCCTACCACATAGTTCTATCCTTTGTGTGTGGCATCCACCTTTTCTATAAAGAACAGAAAGAGATAAACAGACAGGAGTGGACACAAAATAGTTACTTCAATTATGTCTTTGCTCACAAGAATTTGGCTCACATTTCCATAACTATGTCTCTGAGGAAATCCCTACCCTCACCCCCCAGCCTGCAAAACACCTGCCCTTCTCTCTTTCCTCTTAAAAACACTGTCAGAGAAACAATGATCAATTCTATAAATTAGCTCATCTGGTTAGACCAGATGCCAAGGAGCAGATTCAGCCCCTGAGGACTGGGCTGTATTTCCAAAAGAACCTCTAATTCCCAATCATCTTGCCAGTCATCAGGAAGAATATAAATAAATCTGTGCAACATAACATAAGCTAGCCACAGTCAGCCTCAAAGCAGGTTTTTGCCATGTATTTTTTTTTATTTATGCTCATTTTCAAATGAAAAACTCAAACGTGAGCCCTCAAAGCCCTGAGTCACATGCAATTTCTAAAGCCAGTACAACAAGGAGCTGGGATGAGCTGAATGGAGCCTTGCTGCCATATCAGTGTGACTCCTTTCAATGTTTCTGTCTTAGGCTGCATATTCTTAATCTCTATTTTCTAAGTATATGTGTGTAGAACATGTACTCCTCTAAAAGATCAGTCTAGTCTAGCGACCAAAAGCATCACTCTCACTGGCACTGACTTCAGCCCATTTCAAGCAGAATCTTCCTTACTAAGAATGAATATTACAAGAACCTAAGACCTCATTTCAGAAAAGAAATATATTCTGCATGTTGGGTCTGGGGGCTGAAGGCAAGGTCTAAAGTTTGTTCTGTTATCACTGTTCAATCTGAGGATGTCCAAGAAGCAGCTTTCTGTGGAAACTTGAAGACTCACCTGGATGATTCCCAGATAAGGAGTAACTTTTAGAGATTCAGTTAATTATATAATAAACTCTGAAATTAAGCACAGCTGTTTACTGAAAGGTTGCCCCAATTTCCCCCAATAACCACAGTATAGTATGTTTAGTGTGCTTACACACACCTGCTACTGGTCTGATTCACTTTCATTTCAGTCTACGAAATCCTGGGACCTATACGTAAGAAAGGAGGATGAAACTCCATGGATGACAATGTCCAGAATGCTGACACCCTATAACTCAAGTCTGGGTAAAATTCAAAATTTACAGCATCACACAAAAGAACAGGGGCTGGCCTTTCTTCCCAGAGGGGCAATTGACTAACCTATTTCTGCTACATAGATTAAAATGACCCATCACCCTGAATCCTAGCAATCTTCCTAAAAACAGTATCCACTTCTCAGATCCTCCCCAGTATAATCACTCAAAGTGGGTCAGAAATGTTGCTTCCTTTCCTTCATTGATTTTCATTAAGAGGATGCACTTTCTGGAACACTAGAGGGAAAGATAAACACCCAATATTAGGAACAATGACACCCCCTGTAAATATTTGGTACATTATGTCAAGTTCTGCTTAAACGCTGGAGAAAACTCTCATCAGCTGTAATTTATCTTTCCTAGCTGTAAACTAACAATAATTTCAAGCTATAAAATACACGGCGGCAATGCTTCAGCCAGGTGAACACTCCCCAAAGGAGTATATTCACTCACTCTGTCTTTTCTAATTTTCTACATCAGCGAACCCGCCTCCTCCCTAGTACACACTTTTTTCTTCCTAATTCATATCCATATTTTGTCAGAAGGAAGTCAAGTGACACCACACACTGGCTTAGCAAATCCCCAGGGCCTTATCAGGAAGATAAGTGTAGGGGAGTAGTTAGAAGCGGTTTGTCGAGACAAGGGGTGGAGGAAAGGGGGTGGTGGGAAGGGGATGGATGAACATCCCTGAGGCAGTATCTGGTTCTCCAGAAAGCTGTGAAGAGATGGGTCTGCGAATCCTCTGGGCAGGGCTTCCCTAGTCTCCTCCCCTTGTTGAAATCTCCCCCTCGGCCCCAGGTCCTCAAGCTTAGCACTCTAAAGAGGGCGCCTCAAAGTCCTTCAGAGCCCTCAAACACCCGAGCGCCAACAGAAAAGCATCACCCCGAAGACAGCAAAGCCACACACCCTCTCTTGGCCAGCTTCCCGGAGCGGCCAACTTCATCCTTTCACACCAAACGAAGCCCCCGTGCCCCCCAAAAGGAAAAAGGCGACAGCAGAGAGCAATAAACAGGCACCACCCTCCCCCTCATCTTCCGTCCCACTCCCCTCCCCCGCGAACTCCAGGTGAAGGACCAGGTGCGGCTCACCTCCTGGCAAGGAGGAAGCGGGTGGCTGGAGGAGGAGGGCAGGTCCCCAGCCCAGGCCGCCTGGCAGCCGGCGAGCGCCCAGCAGCAAATCCAGGCGGGGCTCCAGGGCGACGGGAGCCCTCCTCGAGGAGCCCCCGCCGGCTGCCCCCGGCCCTTCCCCCGCGCGGACCGCGGGGCCGGGAGCCTCATCGCCGTCCCGCTGCGGTCGGTGGCGGCGGGCTGGAAGGCTGCCTCCGGGGTGGGGCGCGCTCCGGCTCCCGGGCCGCGAGAGCCGCGCGCTCCGCTCGCTCGCCCCCTGCCCGTCCACCCGCTGACAGCTCGGCTGCGCTCCCGGCCCGGGCAGCCGGCGCCGGTGCTCCCGTCACGCCGGAGGGAGGGACCGCGGGGCGCGGGCGCGGCGCGGGGGCGGGACGCGGGGCGGGGAAGCGGGAGTCGGGGAGCAGGTGGCTCGGGCGGGGGCTGCGGCCCAACCCAGCGGTCCTAAGGGGTTGCGCCGCCGCCTGGGTGGGCGCCTCTTTCCGCGATTGCGGGCGAGAGAGGCCGGGGTCCCCCGTGGTGGCTCCAGTTCCCAGTCCCCTTCGCCCACCAGGAGGGGCGCTCCAGGAATGAAACCGGAGTGAAATGTGAACACGCAGACATTGTTTTCCGGCGGCGGGTCTTTAAAATCTTCCTACTTCCCGCATCGCACACAAACGCGCGCGGAGGCGCCCTAGGAACAGCGGCTCGTGGGCATCCGAGCTAGCGGATTTTCAGATGACTGGTACTGGCGCGCCGTGACATGGCGGGAGCAAAGGGGAATGAAATACCAGATGCGGTTTATGACTCAGCCGTCTCTCCTAGTTTGATGAAAATAATAACAATGCCTAACCCATCCAGAGTTGTTACGAGGATTAAATAAGTTGATGTACATAAAGCAAGACTTGAAGAGACTGGCAAGCAGTAGATGTGATAGGAGTTGGTCCTAGTAGTAAACGAAAGTATTGCTGCCACTGGTGGGTTTTGTGGATATAACAGGTAGCCTAGGCAAGTAAGCCCTTTTGTTTCTAGATGAAGCGGTTTATCTCTACAATGACTGGCATAGTCTTCATCTTTTTTCTTTCATTTAAAAACATACTGAACTGAGTGCTGGGCACCAAGCGGTGAACAAGGAAGGCCAAGGGATCTTATCATTAGTGTAGGGGATCTTAAGGACCCTTCCTTGATCTAAAATTCTGTGAGTGGGTGAGGTATCTTGTTGAAAGTGAGCACCCAATTTTCTGATAACTGATTACCTGGAGAGGTCTAGCTGGCTGACTCAATTGACCTGAGTTTGTCTGTTAGCACTGTCTCCAGTGTCCTTTTAATAAACAGTTCCACGTGAAACGTGAAAGTTTCTCTCTCCCTCTACCCCTCTCTCCATCCTTCCCTCTCATTCTGAGCTCTGATTATAATGTTTATTGTATTTGTTTACTGTAAATATTTTGGTAAATACTGAAGAGTGACAGGAAGAAAATAAAACTAGTGATCAGACCACCTAGAGATGACACTATTAATGTTATTAGCATATTAAGGGATTTCTTTGCCCTCCCTTTGTGTCCTGCAAAACTGGAATCATAATTTGTAACCTGCATTTATTTTTTTTCCTCATCAGCATAAACATTTTATCAAGTCTCTGATAACAAAGCTTTATACTGTATAATGTTTTCTACTGGATACGTGTAATTTACTACTGGATATTAAGCATTGCTTCTCAAGTATTTGATGTTATAAATAATTCTAGAATTAATGCCCTTGATACATGGTTTGTGCACACATCGTTTAATTTTTATGTAGTATTTCAAGAATAGAAATTGTGAGTCACATGAGTTTCTAAAATCTTTTGATGACCAGTGTACAAATTCCCTCCAAAAATTTAAAATCAGTGATTACCAGAATTTCATGAGTATATCACAGCATGTCAGATTATGATGCTTCACAATTTGCCATTTTGATAGAATTTATTTCACTTGTATTTTAAATTGATTTTATAGTTATTGAAGCTTAGTCATTTTTTCACACACATTTGTCAGTGTGTGCCAATTTTCCATTGATGATCTTTGGCTATTTTTCTACTGAAGTTCCTTTTTCTATTGATTTGTAAGCAAGCTATAAATTTTGTTTACCATACATATCCAAGTTTTTTTCTCAGTTTGTAGTCTTCCTTTTAATTTTGTTTCTGGTGACCTTCTGCAGCAGCTTGTCATTTTTATTGACTCACATACAGCAGATTTTTTGTGTGTGTGTGATTTCTTCCTTTGTTTTAAAGATTTCTGTACCTCTTTAAGTTCACGGAAATGCCTATATTCTCTTATTTTGTTTTCTTTTTATATGTACTTTTATGTTTTAATTCATCCAGAATTTCAGTCAAATTATATTATTGTTTTTTGTCATCTCAGGGAAACCTAACAACATGGCTAATGGATTGAAATAATGTCTTTACTTGCAAAAAGTTATCCCAGTCAAACTTTAATTGTCTCAGGTTAAATGACAGTTACAGATTTTTCCAAGTTGAACATTTTGCCACTGTTAATAAATAATTTCTCATAGAAATCTTACATATAGAAAATATCTTCACCTTACATAAAACCTGTATACAGAGAAAGGAAATGTCAAAGAAATCTCTGTGGTTCCCTTGTATCTGTTTATAATCTAATCATTTATTATTCAATATTATTTGTTCAGTAACTTTACTCTTAAAATCTAGTTTTGTTTAAAAAAAAAATACTTTAGGGGCCTCCCTGGTGGTGCAATGGGTTAAGTAATGCACTATGAAGCAAACCCCAGCCACTGCAGCACGAGTTAGATCACTGCCTCCCAGGGAGGTGACACACATGGTGTGGCATACCTCTCCTGCCTTGCCCTCTGCTCCCCTCAGCAGTGTATTTCAGTAGATCTGCCTGTTCTGCTCCCCACTGTCTCTGGTGAATCCTCTCAACCCCCACATCTCTGGCCTGTACCTCAGTTCTTGTCTGCATAAATAAACAAATCTTTAAAAAAAAAAATAACAGAAAATTCCTAATAGAATTTTTTGAGGGGGGTAGTTCCACTATAAAGATGTTAACAGGCTAAAGTCTCTAGGTTGCCACCAGTTTTCTATTTTATTTTATGCAGTGCATATCGGAAACCTGAATCAAGCTTTAACAATCAATAGAGCCATAGCTATATCAAAGTAATGATACAAACACAGATTTGTTATATTTCTTTTTGAACTCAGTGCAGAGCATAATATTAATAGACTCAATTATTTTTTACATTATCTAAGCACAAAAAAGTCAGAAAAAGTGTGAATAGGTTCACTTAGCAAATTTTCTAAAAATCCACCTTAAACAGTCAAAATGACAATCTTTCAGGAAAGCATTTTCTGTAACTAAACAGAAAAGATAATAATTGTAACAAACATATGTCGCAGATTATACACTCATGAGAATACCTATTACTGTAGAGCAATTTGACAATATGTATTAAGTCCCTCTAATATATTTATACCTTAATACAATAATTGTTACTTACAGGACTCTAATTTCAGAAACTAATCAAGAGGACAAAATTCCCGTATAGGAACACTTATTTATGTCTAATAAAAATGAAACAACCCAAATGTACCAAAATAGGGGACTAACTAAATGAATTATGTCATTGCACATAATAGGATTATATTGATATTGAAAATTTTGTTTTCCAGAGAATACTAAATGAATTGAGGAAATGTGATCATAAATGTTAATATGTAAAAGTAGGAAACAAATTTTAACAGCGTATTCCCAAGTATATGTAGACTATATGTACATGAGGTTAAGTGGACTTTATGGAAAGATTATGACTGAAAGCAAATAAGTATATTAGTAGTAATTATCTTTTAATGGTGACATACAGATATTTTCCTCTTTCTTTTCACAGGCCTTCTTTTAATTTTTCCATAATTATCAAACAATATTTTTATAATCATTATGAGTTACAATATTTGTGTTCTTTGGTCCATATCAATCTTACATGAAGAAATCATCAGACACATACAAAAAATGTGAAAAAAAAAATATGTTCACTAATTCTTATTTGTAGAAGAAAATAAATGAAACCCAAATAGCTAATACTAGGGAAACTTTTAAATAAATAATGACATTCAACAGTACATTATCCCAACAGAAATAATTATTTATAAGAAGTACCTGACAAGGGAAAAGATTTTATGAAAATGCTTTCAATAAAATGGGAAAATGATGACACAAAATGTATACACAGTAGATACATTAAACATACTTAAAGAATAAAACATGAACCAGGTGATGAGTCATTTCAGAATAGTGACAAATTTCAGGATAGTGATGAATAAAAAGAATAATGGAATTGGGAAGGAATGTAAAAGGAACATCACTTATACCTTCAATACTTTATTTCTAAAAGGAAAGAAGTTTAAAAGAGGGAAAGGACAAAAGGAAGGAAATATTTAAAGCAAACATGTAATATTGGTCTATTATGAGTTTTGCAGGGCAATTATTGTAACAGCCAAAACTTAACGAGCATTTAGTAGATGCCAGCAATGTTCTAAATAAACTGATTAAAAAAGGGACTTCATTTAAACCTCAAAACAACCCTATGTACGCTTATATCCCCATTTTACAGAAAAAGAAAGAAAGGTACAAGTTCCTCAGCAAGATGTAGTATGTGGTTTCAAACACAGGTAATCTGATTGTTGGACTCACCTACTTTGGTTGGTTTATTACCTTCCCTACTTTCCTATATTCTTGAAATATTTAATAATTTAAAATCATTATATAGAATATGATCTTAGCTAGTTTATTTAATCTACACTAAATATACTGAAAGTTTAGAACAAATGATTAATAATGGTGTTTTCTGGGCAATATAAGGATAATTTTTTTTCTACTTTTCCACATTTCCTATTTGTCAATAGAAAATATACATTAGTTTTTATTTTTTAAACCAAAAAGCTAGACTATATTAACAATGCTATTTAACTATCAAGTAAGCTAACAATGCTAGTTGACTGCCTTTATACATCAAATTGGTTACCATATTTTAAGATACGTGTAGGAAAAAGGAATGTGAAAATAGGGAGAATAAATGGAGGTTTTAAAAGGAACAAGAGAGGTGATTCAAAAAATGGAAAATAGGCCATAGGAAAAACTAAACTAGGGTACCTTGATTTACTGTCTAAGACCATGAAAGCCTTTTACCAGTGGGATACAATTCTCTTGCTCTCCGTTTCTTTTAAGAATCAAAACAAAACTTTTTGTGGTAAAGGAGAAAATTCTCTGCTTGAACACAGAAGTGAAACTACTTTGAGAGGATGTGAAAATATTCAAGAAAAATGTGAAATCTGTCAACCTGCATTTCACACAGAAACTCCACTAATTACTAGTTGTATGATTTTGGCTGTGTGAACATCACCTAATTTCCCTTGACTTCAGTTTATTTATCTGTAAATTAGAATTATAAAAAAAAAGTAGGTGTGCAACGATTTATACACATAATGAGTTCCTCTAACTAAAGCATTGTCATTCCTACTGGGATATTTATAGTTCTTTACAAATGCCCCCTTCTTAAATTATTTACAAAGTATTTCTCTACTGGAGTCCAAACCCCCCCTCTCTCCCATAGCACAGATGCACCTCCTATGTTTTCTTTTTTTTTTTTTTAATTCATTTATTTATGCGTACAAGCACTGGGGTACAGGCCAGAGGTGTGGGGAGGTGAGAGAGAGCAGGGGGCAGAACAGGCAGATGGACTGAAACACACTGCTGAGGGTAGCAGCCAGCCAGATCTGAGAGGTCTGCCTGCACCATGTGGGCCACCCCCCCCCCCCAATCCGGGGGCAGGGATCAAACTTGTGCTGCAGTGGCTTCGGTTTCCTTCATAGTGCATTGCTTAACCCACTGCGCCACTAGGGAGGGCCCACACCTCCTATGTTTTCTTAGGAGATCAAGAGTATTCTCCGAGAAATTCAACATTTTTGTCTTTGCATTTTATTTATACAGACACGCATTTTTAGATTACTTGTATGTGCAACTTTAGTATAAAATGTTAGAGCCTTTGTTTGCACATGACTTTATGTCCCAAAGTACCTTGCTTGAGTGTGCCAAGCCAGCTGCTGGTTCCCTCAACTAACCAGACCTGCTTCTACACCTCAGGGTATTCATATTGGTTGTTCCCTTTGCCCAGAATGCTCCTCCTTCTTTAGGTCTTTATTCAAATGTCACTTTCACAAATAGGACCTTTCTGGAAGTCCTCTCTAAAGTCTTTGATACTGGGGCCTCCTTTGTGGTACAATGGGTTAAGCAACGCATTGTGAAGCAAACCGCATGAAGCAAACTGCAGCCACTGTAGCATGAGTTCAATCCCTGCTGCTGACCAGGGAGGTGACCCACATGGCACAGGCAAACCTCCCCTGCCTCACCAGCCTGCTGCTCCCCTCAGCAGTGTGTTTCAGTTAATCTGCCTGTTCTATCCCCTACTCTGGCTCAGGTGGATCTTCTCACCCTCCACACCTCTGGCCTATACCCCAGTTCTTGTATGCATAAATAAATAAATCTTTTTTAAAAAATAAAGTCTTTGATACTTCTATACTATACCCCAACCTAAATTATTTTACTCCTTAGCACTCTCATCATCTTACATGCTATATGTTTTACTTGTTATCTCTTTCTCCTCAATAAAACAGACATCCCATGAAATTTGGTTTTGATTTTGCTTTGAATTTCTCTATTTCCAGAGCCAGTATATACGCTCAACAAATATGGGTTGCATAAATGAATACATTATGTGATCAACATAAATGAATCCCATTAATTTTCATTATTAATATGAAATATTTCAGACACACAGCAATTAATTTAAGTTTTTAAAATTTGGTCAGAATCTCCAAATCTCAATTTGAGAAACAAAGAACAAGTTTCAAATAGTAGAATCAACTTTATCTGATTTAAGAAGAAATAAGTTCATTCGACAGAATAGTTCCTCACAGAATTTCTGAAAAGCCAGTGAACAAAGCTTAATCTACACAGCCAGTTAAAATACAAGACTATTATAGCAGAAACTCCACTGCAACCTTCACATCCCACTGAGCATATGACATGCTAAGAACAAAACAGACAAACTTTTGTGCCTATTAGAGCAAAAGAACCAGATGCCCTTGTTCCCAGGTCAGCCATAAGAATTAACCTACTCTCAGGCAGCTACCCTGTCACATTGCTCTCTTACTCCTTCCAAGTCTCTTATATTAGTACATTTCCTTGACAAAACCTAATTTTAAAGTAGAATCCAGCTACGCCAGAGTCTTATAAATGTTTTAGCTACCTCACCTCATTAATGCAAAAAAGCACATTAAAAGTGGGACAGTTTAGGTTTAATGGATAAAACTGCAATTTTGGCAATAGTCCACATTCTTGATACTCTATATATATAAACACTCATTCCTGCATTAAAACTTCCACTTCTCGGTAATGTTCATTTCTCTTTTAGCCAAGTGACAAGCACATTTTCATATCCTGAAATCTATCATATAAGTTATAAATTTAATTACCAGCAATCCACCTATGTTAAAAACTAGGGGATTACTATTCAGACATTTAAAGGAATGAGCAATTAATACACTATGTAACTTGGATGATTCTAAAAGGTAATATGTTAATGGAAAGAAACCACTATCTAAAAGGTACATATTGTATGTATGCCATTATATGACATCCTCAAAAAGGCAAAATTATTGTAATAGAAATCAAATCAGTGGTTGTTAAGGGGCTAGAGGTGATGGTAAGGATGTGTGACTATGAAAGGATAACCCATGGGAAATTTGGGGGAGTGATAAAAATGTTTTTTTCTTGATTAAAATGATGTTTATGCAAATCTGTAACTGCACTAAAGTACACCAAATATCAGTTTTACGATACATTAATTTAAAAATTAAAATTTTTAAAGTAGTGTAATCCAATGGATATTAAAGTTATCAAACACTTAAACTGCCATTACATTAGTTTTTGTAAACATTAAATATTTATCAATTATGGAAAACTAGGGAAACAAATCAGGAAAAACAATATATTATTATATTCATAGAACAATATGAGCAGGGATAATAATTTTCATTTCTGTAACTGCTTCTGAGATTATTTTTGGTGTTCATAATTTTCTTCTTCTGAGTTCCTATTGTGCTTAGGCAGAATCTTAGCTGGTCAGTTATTTAGTGGAGAAACCCACAGCTGAATTCCTGAGTTGACTGAAACATAGGGGTCTGAATTCTACAGGGTCACTATTGTCTCTCATTACCTTTTCTTACTTAGTGTTACAATACTAGGAAGAAATCACTGTTCTGCATCATAGAATATCATCATAAACCATCACATTAAACTTTTTTTTTTTTTTGACCATTGTCAGGAGGGACTCCAGTGGCAGTTGCAATGTCTCAATTTCCAGTTGAATTGTCTTTCCTGGTGAAATATTTCTCCACTGAATATTGAGACCTCCAACTAGCAGAGAGAGCCTAAAGTAAAAGACTTGGGAAGCAAAACTTTTGGGCATTTTTCATTCAGTAATATGAGAAATGCCACCCTCACTTCTCTCCTTAGTTTGTAGATTAATATGCCCTGAGTTTCAAGAACAGTATCATCTATTAATCACTATTTCAGAAAATATGCTTTCCCCTGAAAGACACCTCCCATCCCTATGTCAAAACATGTTATCCCCCAATTGTCATAGTAAATAGGTTCCTTGGGTCATTGTGTTATACAACAAGGCAGGAGCATCTGAGTGTTGAGTTTGTGGTAATATCAGTGAACCCCAAAACCACTAGCCTTAATTATTTTGCTGTAAAACAAGTTTCTTAATACTATTAAAAGCAGTATTATGTAAAAAAAAAAAAAAAAGCTGTAAAAAGGCATCAAGTAAATAAGGTATTCTTCAGTTGAACAGAGTAGCATACCTCTCTGTTGGCTTAGAAAGACAAACCAAGTCCAGGGTAGTATTCATTCCAGTAAGAACTGGAAAAACAATAAGAACAACACAATGTTCATTTCATAATGAACAAAGTTAATATAATCAAACAGGAGGTATAGTAGCCCCCTCATTTATATCATGCAATATCAAGGGCTTACTGCTGGTCTACTGCTGGTAGGTCAAGCACTCAGTCAAAAGAGGAGTGCCAAGTCAGCCTTGGAGAGAAGCAGTCCACTTTTTAAAAAGATTTATTTTATTTATTCATGCATACAAGAACTGGGATATACGCCAGAGCTGCAAGAGAGAGGACTCATCAGAGACAAAGTGGGGAGCAGAACAGGTGGATCGACTGAAATACACAGCTGAGGGTGAGCAATGGGTGAGACAGGAGAGGTCTGCTGCACCATGTGTGGGTTAGCTCCCTAGCTGGGGATTGAACTCATGCTGCAGAGGTAATCCATCTTTTAATTGAGGCTTGCACACTATTATCTCTGCCATAAAGGACAGTGTTTATAAGCTCACTGATACAATGAGGTCACTGGGAAAAGAAGTTACCAAGAGGATGCACCATCCAATTCGCCTTGTTATAGAACATTTGGTGAAAATTTACATTGACATTATTACTCTCGTATTTTTAGCCCATTCAACAAATTGACTCACATAATGAAGCAGGTCTTTTAGCAAACCACTAGTCCTGTCACTTCCAAGTCCTTCACCAGATAGTCAGCTTCTTCCTATGAATTGGTACAGAACTGACATCATGTCACTTTCAGGTAAAATTGATACTAAGTTTGTACCCAGTGGAGGAGTTCCCTTCCTCATTGTCCTCCATAACCACTGGTGATTTATTTGTTTAGCAGTATAAAAGCAAAAGGTTAGTCCTTGACTTGTTCTCTGTTTGTTTGTTTGAAATACATAACAAGCTCTAAGACTGGGAAGCATGAACTAAAAAAATCAAACAAAATTTAAACCAGATTGAAGTAGAATATTATGCCGAATGAGACAGTAAATGTCAATACAAATATTTCCTATGAGGCAAATTGTTCAAAGAATGCCCTGCAATAGCAAGCTTGTTTGTGAACCATATATGCATCTAATACTTGCATGTCTATTAACTAATATTAACATTACTTGGGACAGGAATATTGCTGACTATTAAAGCTGAGCCATCAGAAATTCTGACTCTACAATTCTACAACAATTTTATCAATTTCCCTATTTTAAAAGAAATGCAATATGACTGGCATACACAGTGTCTGCAAATCCATTTACTCAGATATCTCAGATAAAAGCAGTGAAGGAAATAACTTTTAGCCCTTAAAGGTCAGAGATATGCAATTCTTACTGTGAGATTCTTCAGTCAAATAATCTTAAAGAAAAGAATGACTGGATGCGGGTTTTTAAAAACATTTTAAATGTTAAGCAGTGTAAGGAAGCCAACAGCTGCAGAACCACAAAAACTCAGGAAAGGATTGGCCTTTAAAGATCACTGAGCCAAATCCCATCTCAAATCCCTGAATCCTCTCTGCAACTCTCCCTCAAATGACTTTGCAGACATTTGAAAAAAAAAAAAGTCTGTGACTGAGTAATCACTACCTTCCTAGGCAGTCATTCTACCTTTGTGCAGCCTTCAGACTAAGAAAGTCTTTTTTCAGGGAAGCAAAAAGCCTGCCTCCTCTTGTCATAATTATAACTCTGGACACCACACACAGCAAGTCTCATTCCTCTTCCAATGATGTTTCTTAAATAGTTTCCTTCTATCATAATTTTCTCTTCTCCAGGATAAACATCTACAGTTTCTTCCAACATTTTTCTTGATTTAATTATATTTTAACATTGATTTTCCAATACTTTTCTTAAAAGTGTGCATTTGAACTGAATAGCATAAAAGCAGTTTATAATGAGTAGAAATACAATTACCCTTATTCTAGATAGACTATACTTTTGCAGTTTATTATCCAGGTAGGTTTTTCTGGAAGTCATGCTAATAGTCACTATGACTGCTAGCATTCATTAAGAGTCATGAATCATCTCATTTAATTCTTACAACAATCACCTATGAGGTATTTTATCCTCATTTTTTAAATGAGGAAAATCAGGCTTACAATGAATAAGAATCTTACCCTAAGTCAATCTGTTACAGGGCAGGGAGAGGAGCACCCCAGAACCCCCAAACCTGCTCTCTCTGAATGGGTTCTGCCATCTGCCCCATTAAGACAAACATATAATACCTTTAATGGAAAGGAACTTTAATACAATTAGGGTACAATACAGAAAGGACAAAGAACATAGTTACTAAGTTAAGCATCCGGGGTGCTTCTCTCCCTCCCCTGTAACAAAATATATTGGTAGGATTTGGATTTTATCCCAAGATTTCCAGAAAAGGAGTATCTAATACCTGTTGTACATTTGTTGTGTGCCCACACTATGCTGAGCCCTTACCTCAACTGTTAACTATTGTAATTTCCATTTCACACAAAGGGAAACTGAAACTCAGAGAAATACAGCAAAACAGTTAAAATTTAAGAAACTAGCTTAACTGAGCAAGTTTAGCTAATATGCTCAGGTTCAGGATTTTACATTTATCCTCTTAAAATTAGTATTTTAGCCCATCACTCTACTCCGTCAGAAGTTTTAAATACACTCATTTGATCATTTAATGTAATTTTTATCCCTGCTACTTTTTTTATAAAAGCAAATTTTATAAGGTACCAACAAATGACACTATAGGGAAGGTTTAGGAAAGAGTCATCTGCAAGCCACTAGAAACCTCTCTCCAGATGCCTTCAATCCTCTCCTTGTGCTGACAGTATTAGCATAATTATTCAACTGTGAATAACTAATCTACACTGTATTTTCCATTTTGTTCACTAGAATACAACGAGTTTGTTAAGTATCCTACTGAAAAAATAGATTTCTCATTCCAGCTCAAACTTAGTAATCCTATCAAAAAAGAATATCATTCATATAAAGTAAGGTAAAGATGGTAGATTCATCTTCCATCTTAGCAATAACTATTTGTGTCTTTAGGTATAGTATTTTTAGAAATAAAACACTTAACATATAATCTAAGTTGTTTTCATACTCATGATACTATATTTTATTCATGCAACTGGGTATAGCATCAAAACAATATTTGAGTTCCAATGTCTCTCCCTTCTGTCTTCTGAATTGATTTTGGTTAATCCATGTTTTTTTACAATCCATGTTTCTGAGCACCAGCACAGGGACACCTTTAAGACTGACAGTATAATTTTAGGGTTTGTTTGCATTTCCTATTTGGTTAAGCTGATAATTTCACTTTTTCCTTAATTGAATTACCTATCACAGTAAGTGAAGTACCTTCTCCTGAAAGTCATCCAGAAGCTTTTGATAGCTAGATATTTGGCACCTGAGTAATAATACTTTAAGACCAGGAATCTGTCACGTAATTTTTCCTGGCTTTGAGGTACTGTATTATATACAATAGATTTGGCTCCTCTCTACCTTTGATTTCATTGTTTGGCATTAAATAGCCCTTCTTTGTAAAAAAAAAAAAATGTTTCCTTTCAGTTTTATATTGTTAGAGTCAGAGTTTAAACTTGAAAAATGACCTACAGGCCTTATCTAGTAGGTCAGCTGGTCCCATACCTTAGGCTCTCCTGAGCAGTTAAGGGCAGGGCTATGAAACAAGAATGTTACCTTAGTATCTAGCAGGTCAGCTGATCCCATACCTTAGGCTCTCCTGGACAGTTAAGGGAAGGGCGGATGAAACAATGTTATCTTAGAATGTGCACCCAGGTATGGGGCAGAAGCCTGAGTCCGCCCAAAATGGATCTCCTGTAAGTTTAAACTTTTGAAACAAGTCTCTCTTTAAAGCTATTTGCTGTGCTCATTGCGCGGACTTTGATCTCTCAGCCTATTGGCTAAATTGGCTATAAAAGCTCACCTCTACTTCCTCTCGGGGTCGATTGTCTCAGCCAGACCTGCGTGTCACGGTTGAACGTTCGGCCCCAGCATGCTGGCATAACTAAAGCTCTACATGACCATTGCAGCCCTGTGTCCGCTCTTTGTTCTTTTGGGGTGCCCACGGAAACTCGGTACTTTACAATATTAACCTTCTAAAACATTTAAACTAACATTAGAGATGTGAACTTAAGTTATAAATAAATGAGTGCTACTACACATGACTGCATTATCACTTAAAGATAACAACCACTAAGTAGCAGAGAAACTTTGGCAGGTTTCTTTCAACATTGCTTTTTAGGAAGTACCCAGATTTCAAGTATGTTAAAAATATGTAACTTTGATAGCTGAAGAAAAACAATACTTATGCTAACTATTAAGAAATTTAAGTAACAAAATTGTGCCAATATTTCAAAACAGTACAAAACTGAGAATTTCCAACCATATATTTCTTTCTTCCATTTCCCATCTACAACCTATAACAGAAAATGAAGTTGTCTGCTTAGAAAAAAAACAAAGGTCAGACATGTGAATCTAATAGTATAAAACAACCTATTAAAAATACTTTATTATTCTAACTGGATATCATCTTTTCCCACATATTTTTAAATCAGGTGTCCTGTCCCAATTAGTTGTATTTCAAATATGTCTGTAGGGATACTACCCCTCTGAGAGATACAAAAGGTCACTTTCCTTTTCCAAGACACAGAATTATTCAACAGAGCTTAACAATTGTACTGCTAATGCAATTCTTAGTATACCTCTGAGAGAAAATGCTCCTTGAAATAGATTCAGACCAAGTTTCATTTGTAATGTTAATGTATTTTGCCTGAGAAAGTCTCAGCTGTGTCATTTCCCCACATACTGGCCAGATCTTAATGAGGTTTTGGTAGTACAATGCAGAAAGACAAACACTGTCATTTTTCACTCAGGCTAGAAGTGAAAATTACATTAGTCATTTGTAGTATGCCTATTAATGTTCCTATGATAATTTTCTAATCTTTTGTATTCATAAAGTAGACCATGAATTTTAATACCACAAATTCTGATTAACATCTAATAATTCTCATATTAACAAAATGAGGTAGCATAAGAAATTTATAAAGATGCTCTGGCAAATATCATAACCTAAAAATAACTGACCAAAGCTATTTGAGCAAGAATTAGTCAGCAAATATTTTTCAAATGAGAGTGAAATATTAGTCCCCAAATATTGTGTCTTTAGGTTACAACTCAAGGCTTGAATCTTTCTTGTGGAAGGGAATGTCAAGATAAGGTCTCAAACCTATCCAGAAAAATATTTTTTCTCGGACAAGGGGAGAGGGGATTAAAAAAAGAAAAAAAATTGTAATTAATGAAAGTATTTATATAAACATCAACCTATCATGAGAAAAGATTATTCATATCAGAAACCCTAAGTAAAATGGCAATATTTTGTTTCACACTCCTATACACCATACCATTCTTGCTTATGATTGCTAAGTTTAATTGAGTAAGTCTTGATTTTATCCTCAGTCTCTTAGACACATTCTAGACTGTATAAAATTGAGAGGTTTATGCATCTATTAACAGCTATGAGCTGCCTACTAATTTAACTTCAAATTGCTTGGGCTAGAATTCAGGGGCCTTCTTGCTCTGGCCCCATCTGACTTTCAATTCTTATCATTAACTCCTTCCTGGAAATCGCTTATGATCTAGTCAATTATATAAATTATCTAAAGTCATTCCATGCAGTTTTATCTACACATTTTTGTACTTGTTGCTCCTTTTATTGGGATGGCCTGTATGTGTCCTATAGTTGAGATAAAGTATCTTTATAGTAGAGGGATTTTTTTTAGAAACCATAATTTATTTCACTTATATCTATAACTAATATATCTATCATTTACATCTATAACTGATATAAATATCTTTGAAATTCAGGAAGCTTTCAACACATGTATTGATATCTTCCATAACCAGGGTGCCTCATATATGTGTAAGAGAAGGAATAAATGAATAAATGTCTAGTCTATGATCTTGTATTTATTTTATTATTCATAAAGTATTCCCATATTCTTTTAATGGCAATTTTAAATTTATTATAGGAATGAGTTATTTTCAAAGATTCCTAAAAATCCATTTTCCAGTGATATAAAATACTTGACATGATGCCCAACCCTCCCACTTAAAATAATTAGAATAATAAAAAATAGCTTAAATACATTAATGTGTTAGTAAGAAAGAATGATCTTCAGAGCCAAAAATTAAATGAATATAGGAATCCAGAGAGTTAAGCTAAGCTTTGAATCTGGTTTTCACCTTGAGGACACCCATGAAAGTGAACTTGAGCTTTTTTATTCACAGGTAAGAGGAGATAAATCCTGGGAAGCCCATGACCAAGATGAAGAATCTAATATAAATCACATACTCCTGAAAGTTTAAACCCTCAAGACATATGTGAACTGAAAATAAATCTAAGGTACATCAAAGAAAATTTCCTATTATAAAATGTGGCATTGGGTAGAGAAAGTATAAAATCACCCCTTGGAATTCAAATCCACAAGCTGTCCCACACTAAACTCATAGCCCAATCTATTACCAAAGGATATCAAAACAAAAAGCAAAAAGCAAAAATTTCAGGCAGGAATTTTTAATTTAAAGTGTTTTGTGTTGTTAGAATTCCCCAACATTTGACAGAAGCGAATAAAATAGTAACTGGGTGTAAACTTCTAATATATGGTTCAAAAAGTTCAAACAGATGTAGTTCTAAAAACTACAAACTTGTAGTTAAAACTCACAAAATGCATGAAGAAACAGTGCAACTAAAGTTAGCGGCAGAAGAAATGAAAGCAAAGTTAGACTCATAAAGCCTTCAGATACTGGAATTAAGACCAAAAAAACCCTAATTATAGTTACTATACTTTAAAAACTAAAAGGGCCCTGAAAATAGAAGGGAAAAATTTTAAAAGAACTGGATTAAGGGGTGGGAAGATGGAGCCGTGAGAGAAAAAGGAAAGGATAGAGAAGAGGGGTAAGGAAGAAGACAGGGAATAAGGAAGAAAGGAAGGAGAAAAGGAAGAAAAGGAGGCAGCGAGGGAGGGAGAAACCACATTGCAAATAAAAACTCCATCAGAGGGGTGTGTGTGTGTGTATGTGGTATAAATTTACATGTTGTATCTAAAATCTATACTGAGGTTCAAGGGTCAAAACTGTCTGGACTTTATTTGATGAAGGCAAAGGAAAAATTTTGGAGAAGTGACTTACTAAATACCAAGACAATATAAAATGTAGGAATTAAAAATAGATGGTATTGATATAGACTGATAGAGAAATTCAGATAGAATACAAAGCTTAGAAACTCTCTCCTACCAACACAGTATTGAAAATTTGTGAGAGATAAATGAATTTATCCATAGATGATACTGGGACAACTGGAAATCTAAAAGGGGAAAAAAATAATACTATATTCTTACCAGATAACACAAAGAATGACCAATTTCTATTGGACTATATATCTAAATGTGTCTTTTAAAACTGTAATTAGAATACAATATAGGTAAATATTTTGTGACTTCAAAATTTTTCTTGAATAAAATGTGCAAAATAAAGGAGATTTTACTAGAATTCTAAAAATTAAGTCAATTAACTTTAACTTACTTAGACATTTACTTAAAAATTAAGAACACCTACTCCTCAAAAGACACCCCCCCCAACACAAACAAAAATCCATAAACCAGAAAAAAAAATGATACTGGGAGAAGGATTTATATTCAGAAAATAAAAATAATTCCTATGAAAAAATAAGAATAGAGAAACAAAGATTATTAAAAACATCCTTCCAACAAACTTAATTAACTACAAGCAAATACATCCTTACATTTCTATCACAGCATGTTCTGGCCATATCAATTTTAATTTTTTAACACTGAAATAAGCTTATTTTTCCTAAAACTATAGTCATCCAAGCTCATAATTTGTTGTCATACTTGTCATTTACCTCACTTTGCTTTACATATTCAATTGTTTACTCGATATGAACAGTTCTGCAAATTGCACATTTTTTTCCATCCAGTACCATGACACTATCACGGTTCTGTACTTCATCGTCCTCAACTTGTGATAAACTCCAAACTGATCTCCTTACCTCCAAGTTCACATTTATCCCTTCCTGTTTCCTGCTCACAAGATCTAAATCAATCCACCTAAACCACACTTCATTTCTTCAGTCCACCATAACCACACACATTCAATCACAACCACAAAATAAAGTATTAAATCTGATCAAAGAATGATGAGTGACTTTTTGGTTACACAGTCATGAAACTTCAGACTTGACAGAATTAGCATGTCAACTTAATGGACAATATTTTTGACAACCATATTGAAAAAAATAAAATTATATTCTTGAATCATACCATATATATTACAAAATAAAGATATTAGATACTTTCTTTACAAACTTATGTGCAAGGAGTTTCTTAATGAAGACATAATAAATACAAACTACTTAAGATTTGTAAATGACTAAATTAAAATGTAAAAATGAAAAAGATAAATCATAAACATGAAGATAGGAACCACAAATTACTGTCAAATAATACCTAGAGGTAAGTACTATTTTAAAACCTCTTGTGAAAATTGATGTAATGACACAAATAACCCAATGGAAAATGGGCAAAAGTTCTGAAAACTAATAGATGTGAAAACATAAATGATCAAGAAAAAGAAATTATATCTAATCTTATCAGTACTCAAGGTTATACAAATCAATGTTTTTTCTGAGCTACTAGATCAGCAACAGTTAAAAAGTGATAATAACAAGATATGGTGGAGAGCAAATGAAAAATTTAACTAGGTTGTGTGTAAATTGGTAAAATACTCTGAAAAAAATAAAAACTGTGATATTATCTAATAAAATTGATGCATTTATTCTAAGCTTGATCAACTGTTCTCTTGAGAATATATGTCCTCTACAAAACATTTGCATTTTTGAATCAGGCTACTAGTAAAAGAATGTTTACACCAACATCTGTTTGCTATAACAAAAATTTGTAAACAATTTATATGCCTTACAACATTAAAAGGGTTAAAAATTTGTGGTTATACATACAATGGAATTCCACATACAACAGAAAAAATTAAAGAACTATAGCTACACAATAAAACATGGATAAATCTAAGAACATAATAATATACAAGAAGTCAGACAACAGAAAAGTGTATAATGTGATTTCCACTCATGTAAAGCACAAGAGCTTGTAATACTTAAATGGATTTTTTTTCTCTTGTCCATATTGTTGGGTCATCACAATCTGATGGTAAGAAATCTATGCAGCTGGGAATTTGAAGATAATTTTACACATTATGACTTTCCTGGGAGTCAGCCAGAGAGCTTCTCTATCAATCCTTTTCCAGAAATTGATAAAATACAAATTAGAAAGGAAGAGAAAGAGAATGAAAGCATGAATGGTAGAGTGAAAGAAGCATATGTATCTTTCTATGATACAAAATCAATTCAACATTTCAATATTTCACCTTTCTGTTTCTTTCCTTTTCTTTAGAGTTCAAGTAAGCAATTTTAAATTCTAGTTTACAAGACTGTAAAATGTGCAAAATATCAACAGAATTAAAGTAATCAGTTATATAAATGTCAGCATAAGGTAAAGCAACAAAGTATGCCCAAAAACTGTTTCTGGTTCCAGTTCCACAATTAGTCATGTGTCATTCAATTTCATCATTATTCAACTTCAGTGGGCTTCAATTTTCCCTTCAATTAAAATGGGAATACTCATGCCTATCTCAGAGCACCTTCATAAGAATTAAAATAGCAAACTTATTTTTAAATGTCTGCATAGTTCTCAACATATAATAAGCATCCAACAAATTAACAGTTCCCTACTTTGGTCACCTTGCTACTTGAGTATATGAATAATTTAAAAATAAGCATGTGGAGAAGGGAGCACAAAATTGGACCTCAGAAGTCATGAAGCAAATTAATATGCATTCATTTCTTAAGCATGAGGCCACCATGTCTGTTGAAAACACATTTACATGTCTGTTGTAACGAAAAGATCATGGTAATTCTAAGTTATGTTTTCTTTTCCTTAGCTATTACACTACACTCTCAGTAACCATGCTAATTCATTCCTCCCTCATTTTATATCAATCCTTTGACAATTTGATGACAATCATCATTTGTTTCCTATTTTTCTATATAGCTATCTCATGATCAGATCCAAAGATCCGAATCCCATACTCCTATAGATCACCACTGATGGCTTAAAATGCTGCATCTTTTTTTATGCTTATTTGAAAAATCAACCTATTGCTGGTATATCCAATTTCGTATACTGCTTAGGCCTACTCTTTTCTGTCAACCAGTCATGAAGACTGTAATCACTACCAGGGACCTGGGCATTTAAATTTGAAACCAGAAAAAAATGTTCTTTGACACATACATTCTTTCTAGATATTAAATGTGCCCCTAATTTCTAAAAAAACAAAACAAAACACAAAAACTTACAATGGCACTTTGGACTCAACCTATAACTAAATGATTAATTTGAACAGAATGAATTTAAACGACTGTCTCTGATCCATAGTCTATATCCATACATGGGAACATTTGACTCTTTTTATTTTCTTTTTTTTTTTTTAAGATTTATTTATTTATGCATACAAGCACTGGGGTACAGGCCAGAGGTGTAGGGGGGTGAGAGGATTCACCACAGAGAGC
>JAGFMF010012021.1:596285-620575 GCA_019455555.1 Galemys pyrenaicus | reverse complement strand
CCTGGCCGGCAGCAGGGATCGAACTCGTGCTGCAGTGGCTGCGATTTGCTTCGTAGTGCGTTGCTTAACCCACTGCGCCACCAGGGGAGGCCCCTGACTCTTTTTATTTTCATGCTAACACATTGCTATGCAACAAACTGTTAGTGGGGATGTACACTGGTCCAGTCCCTATGTAAAATAATATGGAAATTTCTCAAAATATTAAAAAGACTTACCATCTGATCCTGCATTTTTACTCTTAGTAACTACTCAAAGAATTCAAAACACTAATTTAAAGGGCTATATGAACTCATATATCATTGCAGCACTATTTATAATAAGTTATGGAACCAACCAAAGTGCCCAAAGGCAGATTAGGAAGATGTGATATATATATATATATATGGGCTTTATATATATCTATACATATAACACACAAAGGTATATATATATACACACACATAGGAATATAATCCAGCTATAAAAATGATAAACTCTTGGGGGCAGGGGGAGTGGGTTATGTTGAGCAAAAAAAGTCAGAAAAATAAAGACAAATACTGATAGTATCACTTACATATGGAATACAGAGAAATAAAAGAGTCAGATAAAACTGAAGCAGTTGAAAAAACAAAACAAAACAAAAAAACTCCTAGGGATATGACCATGGAACTGAGGCTAGGAGAAAGGGAAGAGGAAAGTAAAGTGAGGAAGGGGCACAATGGTTATGGTGGAGGATGATGGGTACACCGCCACAGACCAGCTGTGGCAAGGAACCAGGGTCCCCACAGGATGAGACAGCATCAGCAATGAATGGATGCCAAATCTTATCATTCTATGATGCCAAATCTTACATCTTTCACCGAGAGTCTCAGCAGATCTTTATTTATACTCTACACACAAGAAATAGGAAAGCAGGGAAACATCATTTGTAACATTTTTTAGGAAAAACAGGGGACCTTCAGGCCCCAGCCCTGTGCAAAAACATGTTTTTGAGAACAGCAGAACAACATTCATTACATTTCCTTAGGACTGGTGCAAAACAACATGTATCCATCCATATACCAAACATTGAGGCAGATGTAATAACCCCCAGCTCAATCACAATGAACTAGCCTTTTCACCACAGGCCCCAAGCAAAAGGAAATGTTAAAATTAAACCCCAAACTATATCTATCCCTTATCATTCAATCCCCCAAAGCAGCCACCAACCCCAACCTATCCTGAACCCAATAGTTCATCATCAAAATTGCTCAGCAACCAGTTATTTTGTTTGTTAAAACAGCCAATCTTAAAACTCCCCCCCCCCCATAGGAAATTTCCAATTATCACTTAATATGCCTTTACAAGATGGTGACAGTAATATCAGCCAAAACAGTGGAGATTGGGCAGGGGCCAGCTTTGGAGCTCCCGATTTTTCAGGGTGTCCCTCATGCCGGATTTTTGTCACTCAGCAAGAGTAGCATGGCCCCTGACAGTACACTGCAGAAGGTGTGGTATGATAACATACCTGAAGGGTATACTCCCATACCTCTAAATCATACACAGTGTGGTAAACCAATTTTGCATCAATTAAAAAACATTTTTAAAGCAATACGGTCAACAGGCAGAATTTTATTAAAACATATGACAGAAATAGTAGGGAAGTTACTCTCATCCAGTGATACAGGGGTGTACATGCTCTATCTCAGGCTCTGTCTCCTAGCACTCTTAGAGCTTTTAGTTACCTTTAAATCCCTCCAGTGACTAAAGGAAATACAATAAATAAAATTTCAATGTAAATTTACCAGTTACTAATCATTTTGTCATGTCTAACTACACTCTGTATCTTTAAGTCTTTTGATTTTCAAAGACTTTTGATAACATGAAAATATCCTCAAACGGGTCATTTCTTTAGCTTCTATTACAAAATGCCTTATCAACATTAGCCTAAGACTGGAAAAAGAGACAAATGCAGAGTTTTGAAAAAGAAGAAATAGGATCAAAGGAAAAAAATTTGGTAACCTAAACAAATTGCTTCACAATTTGCCTTGGACCAGTCCTGAGAAAGAGTATGCAATAAGAATCATTTTACATCTGCAGTGTATTTTATATTGTAACAGCACAGGTAGTAAGGTGGTATGATTGAGAAACAGAAAAAGGAATAAAAGCAGTATATCCTTCAGTGACTCTTTCCCATTTTAGATATTATCCATTCCTTTGAGTTTAAGTATCTGTGGTAGACAGAGCAATATACACCCTGTCCCAAAGATGTCCACATCCTAATCCCCAGAAGCTTATGTGCCAAAAGAGTCTTTGATAAAGACTGTGATGAAGTCTAATTTTCTTGACTATACTGGATTATTCAAGGTGGGTCCAAATGTAATTATAAGAGACTTTAAATGTGGGAGAGGCAAGAGTGTTCAGAGCAATACATCCTGACAGAGACTGACAGGCCATTTGATTGAACAGGATGAAGATGAAAGGGGGAGTGGGTGACCTCTAAAATCTGGAAACGGCAAGAAAATCAGAAAGTTCGCTAAGACTTCCAGAAAAGGCACACAGCACTGCAAACACCTTGATTTAACCAAATGAGAATCTTTTTGGACTTACGACCTCCAGAACTTAAGACAATGGATTTGTGTTTTAAGTCACTAAATTTTAGATAATTTTCAGCAGGAACAGTAAACTAATACAGTACTCATGAGGATTTTTTAAAAAACATAAATATAAACATGGGCGAGAGAAGCAAAGATGAAGTAAGAATCCATTCATTATTCAATCAGTATATTTGATCACTTGAGAAGAGGTTTTTGAAACAGGTCTTCAGGTTTATCAGTGGTTCTTCCATCAGGAAACATCCCAACATGGAATCCTGTCTAGAATACAAAGCTGAGCAAGATGCCTCAGTGGAGTTCTACAGGGAAGATGGGAACTAGACTTGGGCACTAGGTGACAGGCACCGAAATGGAGCAGGACCCTAACAGCTTTTTATGCTTCTGTTTTCCTGATAGATTTTAAAATTGTGAATGGTGTAAAAGGAACACAGTAGTAGATATTCAGCCTGGTAGGATGATGAAAAATCAATCATCTCAAAACAGCTGCATCTCTAGGATAACCAGTAATTCAGGAAATAATGACCTGTTCTTGGCTTTTTGAAAATATATGCAATCTTACATTTCATAAGCTGTAAGGGATAGGTGACAAGAAATTATTTATTGGCTAAAAATATATTACATTTGAAGTTAGAAACTGGGAGAATAATCCATCAATATTTTCATATATTTTTTCAGTTAAAATGAATGCTAGGAGAGAAAGCAAATTGTTTTAACATTGGTTGTCTTTAAGCAATTGGTCTAGAAAGTTACATTTTCTTTATATTTATATGTGAGTGTACATAACATTAAATTTTGACAAATTAGTACACCTTAAAAATTGTTTTTAAAAATATGATTATATATAATTTTTAATATAATTTTTCAATACTAACAATTAAAAAGTGAAGCTAATTAATGATCAAGAGCTAATGGTATTGTACCATTATCTGTAAAAAGCCCTCTGTAGTAATTACACTCTTTAAAATACACTGATGTGAAAGACTACTAGTATGCTGCTGGTGGGTATGGGGTGATGACATACACTTGGAAGGTGAGACCCTATATATCTAAATTATATAAGTGTTGTAAATCAGTGTTACCCTCAATAAAAATGTTTTTTAATTTACAAAAATAATAAGGTAAAATAAGCTAAGTGAAAATCTATGAAAAGAGAGATCAAATAATCCACCTTCTTAGCAAACGGTGATTCTGCTCTGTCTTCAAGGATATCTGTCCCACGTTTCCCCACAGCCAGAGAAATCACAGATTATTTAAATCTAAAATTAACTTCCAAACATGAAGACACGATATTATCAAATTTACACTTATAAAAAAGGAGAGGTGATCACAAAGAACTTAAGCTTTATGTGCAATTTAGACCAGGAGTGAGCAAACTTTCCCAGAAAGTACCAGATAATTAACAGTTGTAGTTAATAAGATCTCAGCTACAATTGCTGAACTCAACCTTTATAGTTCAAGAGTAGCATATATAAACATGTAGGCAGTAGTTACTATCATGAATGGCAATTTTTGCTTTTGCATGTTATGGGATTATGTCCTTTTCTACCTATAAGTTATATGTGCGAGAGAAACAAGTATGTATGAATATAAATGTGTAAAATCAAAGTGACCTGAGTCTTGAATTACACATGAGAAAAATCTGGCCTCCATTAGGCTTATAGGAGTCTAAGGCTCGAAGACAAGACATATAGGTTATAGTTCTACTTCTGATCCCAACAGAGTTCAGTTTGGAGAAACTCAATTTCTTATGTAAAGTGAGTCAAAGCATTCTGATTCTACTTTGTTCTTGGTGCAAATTATATTACAACAATCATTCTCACCTTATCTTCAGTAGTTAAGCACTACTACTGTCCTTTGCCTTTCTGGAATTCCATCATTTCCATTATGTCAATGACAGTGCCCTCACAATCATTTCTAGTCTCCAGAGAACAGTCATCACAGTCACACAGTTGTTTTATGGATGCTGGAACTTCTCTCACTAATATGTTTCTCAGTGCCTTAGAGAAAGGAGTAATTGCTGTGCCCATTCTAGTATTATAGTGGAAGGTGCAGTATCAGAACCTCCAGTATTGCAGTGTGAGGCTGCATATAATTAATCTACTTCAAAATTCCCACCCCGAAGGCCTTTGAATTTCTTCCTCAATATTATGACCAGATGTCTGGCATTTCAGTCTCATTGAATGTAGACAACCACTGAGTCCAAGTTTTAGTCAATCAACCAAGCAAATTGTTACAGCCTCTCCCAGCTGCTTAAGCTAATATATTAAATCTAGGTGCTCTGTGAACTCATTGAATAATTTAGCCTAATCCAATGTTATATTTCATATATCTTAATTTAACCAGAAAAATCCATCACCACATAAAATCACTAAATCTCTAATATATAATAATAAAATTATATAGTTCTTTTGGCCCTCTTGGGTCATATTTTGTACCTGTTCTGACTAGAATTAAAGAAACCATGACAGGTGGTCTTGACAAGGTTAGGCATTCCTTTTAAGGCAACTGCCATATTACAGGACCCTGGGGCAAGGGAAAGTCAGAATTATTTGATATAACAAAAGGAGCTGACTTTGTTGGCAAAGAGATGATCAAAAAAACTCAGGGGTTCAAGACTTTTATTACTGTCTTGAACTTTCAATGTCACCTATTCCAGATCCCATTCCTTTCCAGTCAATGCCCAGACTTTTAAGTAAGAGATTGGCAGGTTATAAATTCAACTTGTATTTCTGAACCACACATAGTTAAGTTCTGGACTGTTCTGTAGCAAAGTTAATTCCATGGCTACAGAAAATAAGTTCTTTTAAGGTTGCTATAGAAACTTGGATTCTTCAATGGCATCTTTAGTTGAGAATTTTATGGTGTGAATTTGTCATCAGTAAGTTCATGAGTACAATCAAAAGTTTTTATAGTTTTCATTACTACCAAAAAAAATATACATGACAGCTATTTGGTCTCCAAAACACCTGCCTGAGCAAGCACCACAAGAGATCATTTAATTAATCACGATACCAAAGCATGTCATGGATTATTAGCAACATGATTTTTATTACCAAGTAGTGAGGCAGTGTATTCAAGGCCAAGAACATACACACTAAAGCAATTCCAGGATACTGTCTTTTAGGATATGTTTCCTAGAGCCATTCCTATTAATCTGTATTATGATTAAGAAAACAGACACCAAAGTAAGTATTTCAAGAGGGAGTTAAATATAAGGAAATGATTTACACAGCTGTTTGATGAACTGAAATAGCAAAATAGAAACAATAAGATAACACAAAGATAATAAATATATTACCACTCGTTAGGCCCAGGGACTACAAAGACAAGTTTAGGTTATCAGAACACAGAGGCCCAGAGAAGGTATCCTCAGAAATATTGCTGAGGAGACGAATAAGCAAAATACTAAAAGAAGATAGAACTTGGAATAATTCTGATAAAAGGGACTTATTATAAGTAATTAACAATCAAATAGCTTGAAAAAAATCCCTTCTTCTCTCCTAACTCCTCCTCAAGTACTAGAAGGACATAAACAAAAAAATTGTGGGTAATATATACTTTGTATTACTCTCTGCTAAATCAGAGCAGAGCAGAGTAGAAAATGTTAAAATTTGTACTGAAATGACAATAATGAAGTAATTAGGAAACTGTCATTTAAGAGTGTTCTCATATTAACCAACCCAGGTGACTGAAGCATTTAAAACCAAACACCAATTTAATTTTAAACAATAAAAAAGAATTGCTATGGAATCAGAATGCCTAAAGTCATCTGTAAGGTAGGGAAAATCTCAGTTCCAAATCAGACTTTATATTTTGAACTTTGTATGTGTGTAAATACTAACATCCTCCATAATCCTAGTGTAAAGATCCTGATTCCTCTTCTCATTTTAAATTAATCTATCTAGAATACCACCTGAGTGTTTACCCTCTAATATCAGGGACATGAAATCTCTATTTTTTCAGTTCTTTAGGTTCATTAGAAACCTTTCCTATTTAACAACAACAACAAATATATATATATTTTTTTTTCCCAAATTCCATGATATTTAAGCCTTTCTGACTACAAATGACAGAACCGTAAAACAAATTGGTTTATGCAAAAAGTATAAGTCATCAATTTTAGCTAATCAGGCAGTATGCATATATTACCTGAATTATGTTATTGAGGACTTCGGGCGTTACAGTGAAACGCTTTTCCTCATTGTTCCGGTGTGTTGTTGACTTCAAATACCCACCCTTTATGATTAATAAAGTTTGCCTGTGGCCATATATAAAAGATCAACACTCTGCTCTAGTTAACTTCTCTTTCATCTATGCTTCAACTAAAAAAGATCCCCACTAGACCCTAAGATGTTTAAGCAGTTTTTTATTCAGTGATTAAAGTGAAAAAGACAATTGTAGAGAGCTGGGGATAGAGCATCTGGGATTGGTCACTAAGTCTCAATTAGAATATGACCCAGCGATTCCACTCCTAAGAATCTACCCAAAGGACACAGAAACATCAATTCAAAAAGTACCTGTACCCCTATATTTATTGTAGCACTTTTTATAATAGGTAAAACTTGTAATCAACCTAAATGTCCAAAAATAGATGACTGGACCAAGAAGATGTGGTATATATACACAGTGGAACACTATTCAGCAATCAAAAAAGATAAACTAATGCCATTCACAACAACATGGATGGAACTTGAAGGGATTATGCTCAGTGAAATAAGTCAAAA
Organism: Galemys pyrenaicus; assembly: GCA_019455555.1. NCBI lineage: Eukaryota > Metazoa > Chordata > Mammalia > Eulipotyphla > Talpidae > Galemys > Galemys pyrenaicus. The sequence continues at coordinate 613,278 of JAGFMF010012021.1, read as the reverse complement.
GGAAAAAAAATACTGGATGGTTTTACTTATAGGAGAAATACAGGGGATAAAGGCAAAAATAAATAAATAAATAATAAAACCAAAATTAAAAAAACACAACACAACAAAAGAAAAATAAGCAGACAGCTACAAATTAGAGACATTCTGCAGGGAAGGGCAAGGGAAAGGGATCAAAACAAGGGTGGGAAGAGCACAAGGGACTACGGTTGATGGTGCACTGATGAACTGGTGGTGGAAGTTCTATGAGGACTATACCTGAGAAAAGAAAGCAACTATTGTAATAACAATAATAGTAATATTTTTTTTTAAAAGAACAACTACCTTATTCCTTTGTACTACTTATATGGGAAAGGCCTCCCACTACCAGAGGCCTCTGGAGAAAGAAGGCCAAGCACAGAGCCCTGCTTCCCCATGTTCTCTCTCTTCTCTCTAACATTTCCTATAGTCCTCCTTATTCCTTCACCCTACTACCACTTTCCTCCATATTCTGAAAAGGTGCTTCCCCTCTCTTCTTAGTCCTTGCAAATCTTATTGAATACAAGTTTTGTCCACCTGGCTCTGTTAGGGAAGGAATGAACACAGTCTCCATGTCTGTTGACTCACTTGGAAGTAAGGGTAAAAAGAGAAGATACACAGATATATACACACATTACACAACCTATTAGTTCCGTTTTTCTGGAGAACCATGATAAATATAATACCTATGTTAGAAAAAGAGATTCTCTAAGATGAAAAGATTTCAGAGTACTACTCAGTAAAGGCCTCCAGCTTATAATGCTTCTTAAATGCCCCCTTTTACTTGGCTGACAGTGTACCAATTTGTACTACATGTCTACACATTTCACTTCTTTTTTTTAAAGATTTTATTTATTTATGCATATAAGCACTGGGGTACAGGCCAGAGGTGTGGGGGGCGGGGTGAGAGGAGTCACCAGAGACAGACCAGGGAGCAGAACAGGCAGATCTACTGAAACACACTGCTGAGGGAAGCAGCGGGTGAGGCAGGAGAGGTCTGCCGCACCATGTGGGTCACCTCCCTGGCCGGCAGCAGAGCTTGAACTTGTGCTGCAGTGGCTGCGATTTGCTTCATAGTGCATTGCTTAACCCACTGCGCCACCAGGGAGTGCCCTACACAGTTCATTTCTTCAGAGACCTACTTTGAAAACAAGTTTGTTGGCTATTTTTGCTTCTTGATTACTCAACAATTTAATTCTGTTTATATGTACAAATTCCTGCAATTCTGTGATACCTAAAATCTACATTAGTCTTAAAATAATGGTAATTGTAAATAAGAAAACTCTTTATAGTTCTTCATTGTGATCTTCAGTAAAATTTAGGGTTTTTTCCCAGCTGTACTCTAATCCTTCTCTCAGTTGTTACAGATTCTAAAAATGCCTTGCACACAACAGGGTTCAAAAGATATTTATTTGTCCTCTTACTTAAATACCGTATAAGGAAAGCTCTCTGTTTGTTTTCAGTAATTTAATTTTCCCAGATAGAAATCCTGAAAAGAGTAAAAAACAGAAAAGAACAAACCTATTTTTTTATTGTTAGTGTATTCAATTTAACTTCTTCACAGTATTAAGGTGCAAAAGCACTATTTGTTGGAAGAGAATCAATTTTAGGGAATATAGAGATTTCCCTTGCTATTCTTAATTGGTAAAGTATTTTTTGAATTTAGAAACACCGTTACCATTGATTTATGTAATGTAGATTTTGAACATTACCCAAAAATAAATCACAAAAAGAAATGACAAATAGGAACGCTTTACTTGTAGATAACTGATAAAACTTGTACCAATACCTCTGCAGATAGTCCATTGAAAAGTTTGTTTCTGAGCCTTTCTGTTGGTGCAGGGGTTAAAGTCTCAGCACTACCAAGCTATCACTAGCCACTGCAGCTGAGTTTAATCCCTGGCTAGGGAACTGACCCCTCAGTAGTGTATTTTAATAGACCCACCTGTTCTGCTCCCTACTCTGTCTCTAGTGAATCCTCTCACCCACTACACGTCTCATCTAAATCACAGTTCTTGTATGCAAAATAAAGAAAAATACATCTTTTTTAAAAGTTTGTTTCATTCATTCATTCAACATGTATGTGTGAAATTTGTAGGTTCTGGCAGCACACAGGCTAAATGCTGAAAAGTACCACTAAAGACTGGTCCACAATCTCTTATCCACAATTTGGAAGTTGTAAAAACTGTGATTTTCTTCTGATATCTTATGCCAAATTTTTTTTGGCTGCAAAACTTGATCTCAGCTAACATAAATCTATTTATGGTCTTTATTGTTTCTACTTGGCTTGAATGTTTCTGTACGTCACTGCCAAAATATTTATGCATTTCATTGCTATGTGAAGATCCAGACCCACAGAGGATATTTCATATTAACAATAACTGTATCATTTTACCTTTCCAAAGGTAGAAAATGGGAAGAAATTTTGATTCTGAAACACTCCTGACTCTAAGCATTTCAAATAGGAACTGCAAATCTGCTCCCCAGGAATTTATAGGTCTAGGCATATTACAGTCACCTGATCAGCTGTTAAAATGTGGCAGTGCTCAGTTCTCACCTAGGATCTTTTAAGGAACACTAAGGGTGGCTTAAGTATGTAAAAGTTCCTCCAGGGGCCCTTTTGAGAATCAAAAAGGAATCACCCTAACAGAAATGCTATAACATTCATGCTCTTAATAGGAAACAAGTATATGGTCAATGTGAACATAGTTTTTTTTAAAGTACAAGCCATAATTTCATTTGAGCCAACAATTACTATGGAGTTTCTCAATTGTGTTTTAACAGTTTACAATCTGTAGGTTTTTCTTCTCTTCCCTCATCAAGATCTTTGCACAGATGGTTGATCATAACGCATTTGCAAGGATGGCTTATAAATGAACAGAACTCACAAATGTTTTCACCCTGATATAATTTAATGTTTTAATGAAACCACTTAATGATGTGTAACAGACAGCAGAACTTGTGTCTCTATTACTCATGATTATTAAAGGGGTAAGTAGCTAGAGTATTAAATAATTTTCCAAGACTGAGTAAAAGGAGAAAAAAGGAATGGGAAAAAGAAACACAAAGCCTGAGACAGTTCAAACTATGCTGCGGCACAATTCATTTTTTAAGAAGATTTGTAGGAAGAACAACAAACAAATTAAGATGGATAATAAATGTAAGTATCCATAATTATGGGAGTAAGTTCTGGAATTTCAAGCTCTACCACTGTCGCATGAGCAGCAAGCAAAGCAGTTAATAACCTATAAATTATCAGTAGCAATATCTGCATTCTTGGGGAAGAATGTATTGTCTTCCTATTTTTGAAAGGAAAAACATGGTGCTATCATTTAATGAACAAATGTCATTTTAAAAAATTACAACAAATATCTTGCTGAAATAATGGTAATTTTTTCTCTAATAGAAAATGAATAAATGCTTACAGTCTATACTGATAGAACTTGCTCTTTATCCCTAAGTATCAGGTACTTTTGGAATCTTCTGGAATATTGGGTGTCACTGGTGGAGCAAGGGGTTGAGCGCTGCACTGTGGGGCTTCAGCAGCCACTGCAGTACAAAAGTTAGATCCTGGCCAGGGAGGGTACCCACTTAGCACAGCAGACCTCTCCTGCTTTGTCCGCTGCTGCTCTCCCCAGTATATTTCAGTCGATCCCCAGTCTGTTTCTGGTGAATCCTTCCACACACATACACCTGTGCCTCTGGCCTGTACCCCAGCTCTTTAAAAAAAAAAAAAAGAATCTTCTGGAATGCAACATGAAAATAGACAATACCCTGGCAGTTGGTCTGGCAGACTGGAACACCTGGAATATGCAATACAGCATACTGGCATCATGATAATAACAAATAACAAGATCCTTAAGTACAACTCAATAGCTGACAAAGTTGCACAAAAAGCAGACAAAGGTTACTAACCTGTCCACATGACATTACATCCTCAAAGTTCAATAATATAAAACTTCCCAAACTAAACCCTAGGATACAAGTCTTGCTAACTAGTTTTCACCTATAATCCTGAGATACTGTCCTGGCTGGTGAGTGAGGATCTTAGTCAGTGACCTCATCTTCTTTCTGAGGTTTCTAACATCTCTTGGAAAGTTAGCCATTGGCTTATAAAGATACCCAAAATAGGGGCCTCCTTGGTGGCGCAGGGGATCAAGTCTTAGCACTATGAAGCTATCCACAGCCACTGCAGCATGAGTTCAATCCCCAGGCAGGGAGGTAACCCACATGGGGCAGCAAATTTCTCCTGTCTCACCCACTGCTCCCTTCAGCAGTGTGTTTTAGTAGATCCGCCTGTTCTTCTCTCTGCTCTGCCTCTGATGATTCCTCTCACCCCCCAAAACTCTGGACTGCACCCCAGTTCTTGTATACATAAATAAATAAGTCTTTAAAAAAAAACTTCAAAAAAAATGCCCAAGATAGATCAGAATACCACAATACTGCTGGCATTGTATTACCAGGGATATTAGATCTATATGTTGTCTTCCCAACCTGGTTTTACATAATACTATTTCAATGTGTATATATATATAATATTTTATATAAATATATATTTTATTTTATAGATAAATATATATATATTTTATTAATGCAAATCAGAAAGACAAACAAGAAAGGACATATACAGAAGGGGATTTCAATATTCCATACATTTATACTAATATTACTTAAACTGAGTATAGCATTCCTACTTGAAAAATATCATTTTAAACTTAATCCACACACAGAAAATATACCCTCCACTTTCCTCACCTTGTGCCAACCCCTTTCTTCTTGCAAGAGGATTGCAAACCAGGTTAATTAGACTCAAATATTTATGCAGCCATACCTAAAATATCCTGAAAAATAGAAAAACACATGTGCAAATATTAAATATTATGTTTATATAACTACATTCCATTGTAAAATCTGTATATGCATGAAGTAGGTGGGAACTTATGAACAGAACCCTCTTAATGAGTGGCACTTGATGGTAGTAGATCTGCTTCAGTCTCCCTGTGCCTCCCCAACATAGGGCTGTGATATATTTGCGTCCTGACTTATCCATGCTATTGGCAGTGTCTCCTAACACTACGCTGACTTTTTCTCCCTAGATGAAAGGGTCAAGCATTGCCAATGCTGTGCTGTGTCCACCATGATGGAGTGAACATAGTTCCTGTGTCCCACCCAGACCTAAAGGAACTCACTCAAACTCTTGCTTTTCCTACCACCTCAGGTCTGAAAAAGAACTTCATGGTATAGTGGTCTCCTCTGGAGGAGCTAGGTATACAGTAAACTAAGACATAGAACCCCATCAGGCACCAAACTGATACCCAGAAGGACACACATGGGAACAGATAGAATAGCTTAAAGGGTTTTCTAAAACTTTCAAAAAAATATTTATTAATGACCATTTTACTTCTTTTATGAATTTTTCCCATTTTTAAATTTATATTATGTCGTGTTGAAAATTGCTTTTTAAAGGTTTATTTTATATTTAAATTTGATTTCATGTCTATCATATATTGCAAATATTTTCCCAATTTTTTGTTTATCTTGATTTTTTTTGAGGTTTTGAGATTAAATATTGGTTTAACAGTATATTTCAGAAATATAAGATCATACCTCTTCATGTATGTTGTACAACATAGCTATCAACAAGGCAACAAAGCCCTGCATCACACTCCACAGGGCCTGTTCCATACCCACTCTCCACCTTCTCCCTCCTCCACTGGGAGCCTCAGTTCTACAGTCAGCTTTCTATGGTTTGCTATTGGTTTGGTTCTGACTGGTTTCCTTATTTTAAAAGTTCTTAGGTAGCAATCCATGATTGCTTCCATATACTATCTACATGACTATTGGTTATTTTTTCCCTTTAAATATGTCATTTTATAAACTCCTCCTGACTTCTCTGGGCCAAGCTTTTTTGGCCCAGTGATAAGTACACCATGGTATATGTGTAAAACACTGGACTATTGAGGTGTTTATTGCATCCAGGACTAGGTATTGTGGACACAGTGTGGGGACAGTTTTCAGCAGCCTTTTCATATTGCAATGACAGAAAGATAGTATTAGTATTAATAGATCAGGCTCATTTCCTTAAAAACTATAAATTGATCAATTTTTCCTGTACTTAATATCAATGACTGTGTCAGCATTCTGATTTGGAGGCTAATTACATGATTTCATAACTATTCTGAGAAAACATGCACATACTGGAAATAGAAGGAAGGCGTTGACCAAAAAATGGAGACAAGCCAAATTATTAATGACTTCCATGCTGAAATCATCTCATGGCCTCTGCTGTTATCGTTAGAATCTATAAAAGACAGATTTCCAAGTTAAAGACACTTAAGAAGTGACCATAAGAAGTCATTTCTTCCTGTAATTAAAAAAGTATAAGGTCCAGGCCTCCCTGGTGGCACAGCAGGTTGAGCACCGCACTGTCAAAATTCCACAGCCACTAGAGCACAAGTTCAATCCCCGGCCAGGGAGGGGAGCCACAAGTCGCAGCAGACCTCTCCTGTGTCACCTGCTGCTCCCCTCAGCAGTGTATTTCAGTCCATCTGCCTGTTCTGCTTCCCACTCTGTCTCTGGTGAATCCTCTCACCTCCCACGACTCTGGTCTGTACCCCAGCTCTTGTATACATAAATAAATTTAAAAATCTTTAAAAAAAAATATAAGGTTTAAAGTCAATAATCATTAATAAGAAAAGATTTTATTGGCCAAATTTTTGCCTTGGTTTCCATGTAGAGGAAGTATAGTAGTTCTCACAGAAGAATAAATTAGATGTAATGACACAATAATCTCAGGAAGGCCTCAAAATTAAATGGAAGAAAAGGTGATAGTTTGGGAGAAATGAGAGCAGAACTACTGATGGGGGTTAAGGGGCTCAGATCAATCATTTTATGTGTTCTTTCCCATGCCAACATGTATAGACAGGTAAAATCATACAAAATTAAATTATATACATCATTGAAAATAAATTATCAAATTCATTAACAATCATTATATGTGAGAAAAAAAAACAACTCAAAATGGCTTTAACAATACATGAATCTTTGTCATCAAAGATTGCTTCTCTCCATCTCACATATTCAGCCTTGCTTAATAAACATTTTATCCTCAGGCTATATATACTGTTCTTCCTAGGACATTCCAGGGTTTCGCTGCCAATGGCAGCAATATGACTATAGTAAAACCAACCTTACATGTTAGACTTCAACATCTAGAATGGCAGCAATATGACTATAGTAAAACCAACCTTACATGTTAGACTTCAACATCTAGGAGAAAGTAGATGCCTCTTCTGCCATTATGCACAACTGATTTTTTTTTAATCTTTCTTGTAAGAAGAGACCTCAGCGAGTGTGAGTGTAACTTCCATTGCTCTGATTTGGTGCTATATCATTCTGAAACAATCATTATTTTCAGAAGAATGGGATACACAAAGTGGCCTAAATCTGAATATTCTACAATACATGTGTAATGTACCCAGCTCACATGCAAGAGCCTTGAGAGCTCAATTATCAGACAATTTCCTCCTCTCCTAATGTTTACTCCTCTTTGAGTTTCTTTGAGAAATTGTCTTCCATTAGGACTAACATGGCCCATTAAAGAGGTTCTAATAACACTGAAACTCAGAAGGGTTTCATATTTCTCTACTCTCCCAGGATATCTCTCTTCTACTACATGAATTACCCTCCTCAGCAGTCAGCTCTTCCTACCAAGTAATCATAGGAAAAACTGTCCTTGTAGGGCCATATTTCCTCTAAAGAAATAGATTTCTGTTGACTTATATTTGTATAAATTATACTGTCAACGAAATTTTAAAATCCCTGTCTCTTGATTCAAAGGAACTCAAACATGGTAACTTTGATCATTTGGATGGTTTCTTTTTTTAATGGCATCTGCAGCAGTCACTTACAGATTTGTACTGTTTGAAATTTTCCAGCAGGTGGTGCCATGGTTTTATTTGGTTTTAGTGTTGGTTTTGTTTTGTTTCTTTACTTTTCCCATCTTCTGTGGTTTTGGAGACCTGATCTTGCAGCTGCTGAGCTAGCGGTTGAGGAGCCTGAAAGTTGCAGTTACTAGTGGGAATGTTCTGCGAGTGAGGAGCTCGCTCACGTTTGTGGCATCACTGACATTCCTCCTCTATGGAGTTCCAGACTTGAGTATCTGCAGTCTGTGCCACTTTCAGTGCACTTCATAAGGTCAATACCAGCCCCGAGGGGTGGGGGATGAAGCACATCCAGCACACTATACTTGTTCTTTTCACTGCGGAACCTGCATCCCAGGAACCTGTCTCACCTGCTCTGCATGTTTCCTCTCAGTCAGGGGTATATGCCTCCACACAGCTCAGTTCTCTTCTCCCCAGGGTGCTGGCTGAGTGCTAGCACAACAGTTTGTGTGGTAACCTCCCTGCTCCTGAACACAGAATCTAGTATTTCTCTCTACCCACCTTTTGTTCAATGAAGCATGACTCTCCCCCATGTTCCTTCTGGTGTAGTCATGCTGATCTCTAATGTCCAAGGGGTGATCCAGTTTCACCCCAACTCAAGGGACTATCCAGGTATAGCACCAGTCTAGTAAACTTTCATATTTTCTTCCCAGAAGGAAAGTATCTCCTTTGATGCCATCTTGATCCCAAGTAATTCATCTTGATCCAAAGTTAAAAATTCTCTAAAAAAAGGAAAAGAGAATTTTTTAAGAGTTTCCAGGGTTGTTTTTTTTTTCCTCTTTTCTTTCTTCTTTTTCTTTATTTATACTTGACATCAATTGTGGTCCCCATGGATTTCCCACCACCATTTCACCAGTGCACCATCAGTCACCTCAGTCCCTTGTGCTCTTTCTTCCCTCAACCCAGGCCCTCTCCCCTCCCCACAAAGTGATTCTTATTTGTCCTTGTCTTTTTGCTTTTGTTATGGGTTGTTTTTTTTTTTTAATTGTTATTATTCTTTTCCTTGGTCCCTTATGTTTCTAGGTTTTAGCCACAATGTTGACTAGTCAACCAACAACTGGTCCCAGTTGTGTCAGGTAAGAATATTTCCACCATTGTTCAAAAACAAATAGATTCCGGCCTCTCTGGTGGCGCAGCAGGCTGAGCGTCCGCAATATGAAGCAGCCACAGCACAGCAGCACGAGTTCGATCCCTGGCCAGGGGTGGCACATGGTGCAGCAGACCTCTCCTGTGGCATCCACTGCTCTCCACAGCAATGTATTTCACTTGATCTGTCTGTTCTGCTCCCCACACTGTCTCTGGTGAATCCTCTCACTTCCCGCACCTATGACCTGTACCCCAGCTCTCGTATGCATAAATAAATAAAATCTTATAAACAAAAACAAATAGTTTCACTGATATCCCCAGCAAGTACCCTGGGCCTAAAATGAGATGTGGCAACAAAGTGTGGATTATTACTAATAATCTAAGCTTATACTGGAGATGATGATGGTTTATGGAGTTATATTATCTTTTAGTATCTTACATGTCCAAGAATCAGAATAATATCTCTTTCATAACAGGTGATCAAAAGCTTCTTGTTAAAGATTTTTCCTGGAAGTATGTTATTTTTAGTAAAAACCACATTTTAAGTAGCTGGACATTGCTTAATCATTGCAATGACAAATCATTCATTACATTATAAGCAATATAAGATCATTCCTTACCACTTCCTCAAAAATCTAAAGTACAAGGTAAGACCAGAAAATGTCTTACTTATTTACTTCACTATATTCAGCTTCTTTTTCAATCATTTGTCCTGCCTAGAATCTTTTTAATGCACTAAATGATGTAATTTGAATGTAAATGTCTTACTTTATATTGAACTATCGAACAGCTACATGTTGATTTTTCTGTTTCCAGGAATGTACCACTTAGTTTTTTTTTTTTTATTTTACTCTTAAAAGTAAGGCTACACTGTAGATAATTTTTCACTTACTGTTACAATAATGGAAAAGATTAGTGGCATAAAGGCTGAACCATGTCTACACAATGCAAGCCTCCTATAATAGATAATATTTGCTTAATTAGTAGCCATTAATCTTGCAGAAACTTTATCTACTCTGTAACACTGTCTGATGACTCTTGCTAGTCTTGCTTCTTCCACTTTACATTCAAAGATTTCTCTCCCTAATAAACTTTTTAGTCATTACCACTCTGCTTGATCCAGGCATGGTATCTCACTCAACATAGCATCTGACTAGGGAGCTGACTTATCAGCAAAAGAAATATAGGAGTGCACCCATAAGCATAAGATACACTGGTCATATATCACATGTCTCATCTAGTAACTGTCAGCTTGAGAGTCATGGACTAGTCTTTTTATAGCATTAATGAGTTATCAGTCTAGAGACAATATTCTCTAACTCTTTTTTTGTAAAGAACATATGAGAACAACTGGTGAAACTTGAATGAGATTTGGGGATTAGATTATACAAATGAAATATTAAGATTATGTAGGAACATGTCACAGTAGAAAATATACACCAACATATTCAGGGCTGGTAATGGATTTCAGCACATATTTAAATGGCTAAGTTTTAAAAAAGTTCATTATACTGTAGTTGCAAATTTTCTTTAAGTTTGGTATTGTTTGATTTTGAACAAAACTAGGGAGAAAAATTTGTGTATATACATTAGTCTTCAGAACCCTATGAACGATGAAACTTTCTTGTGTGAACTAACTTTCCCAAGGATAGTTAACTAGTCATTGACAGAGCTAACATTAAATAACAGAGGTAAACTTCTGGCCCAGATATATAAAGACTTTTCTCTGCAGGAGACAATTCTGTTATGTTATTTTGGGTCATTTTAAGTTACCCAGGTCTTTACCTCAAACACTTCAGCTGTTTCTGTCTTCAAAGTTGAGTTTAAATCCAGTTTCTGATTCTATTTTAATTGTGTTGCTCCAAGCAGGCACATGGGGAACTTTTGATCTCTTGGGTTTAGGTCTTCTAAATCCAGCTGAACAAAGGTAGTGGGGGAAAGTGGGAAAATGAGAAATAAGGTAAGATATTCTTTTTTCTTCAGTTTAATTCTGTCTGTGCTTTTCAAAGCTTTCCCTAAGAAAATATGACATAGTCCATATGTCATATACTTTTTCCAAAATGATTAAAAACCATTCATATTATGACTTTTCCATGTCCAATCCAACAATTTGAATTGTTAGTGTTTCCCACATCCTCTGAATGCATTCTGAATATGGTGCTTCTAATTTAATATCCTTCCATTTTTTGTCAACACCTCATCTAAACACTGACAGCTCAAACTACCAGCATTATGTTCTTCATTCTTATCCCAAATAATTATTTAAGCAAATATTTTTTAGTTATTACTTTGCCATTTGTGAAAAGATATCTTTATTCATTTAATGAACTGCCAAATTCCTAGTCTAGAATTCATACTGAAATTTGTAATATCTCATTAGTACTTTTTTAATGTGGGAAGCAAATTTAAATTTCCACCTGATCTCTTCCTTCCAGTTCTTTACCTGGGTCAATTTACCATTGTATTCTATTGTGTTTTTGTTCAATTGCAAAAACTTTATATAGCCTCAAACTTCTCTAAAAGTACTTTTTAGTTATTATAGCAAAATTAAAAACTGGATTTTTCCTGATATATTTACCCTTGAAATTTGGTATAATGGGATATTACACCACCATCCTGACACCTCCATTGACCTTTCCTCCCACCACCCTTCTTCTTAACTTCACTTAGCTTATAAATATCCACTAGTTTTCATAAGTATTTTGCTTCATCAAATCACCTGCTATGTAAATGTCCAATAGTTCTTTGTCATTCTAACATGCTTTTCAATAATAATTCCCTTGGATTCCTTTGATTTTGTCATAAATGGCAACATTTTATCTTTTCTAATAGCAGAATAGTATTTGTTATGTGGATATACCACATCTGCTTGACTCAGTACTCAATAAGTGGGCAATTAGGTTGTTTCCATGTTTTAACCATTATAAATTAATGCTACAATTATAGAATTATAATTATTATAAACATTATAGAATACATAAGTTTTTGATTTGATAATTTCATGTTCTTTGGATATATGCCCAATAGTGGGATTTCTCCATCATATAGTATTTCCATTTTTAATATATTAACATAAATCCAGGTTACTTTCTGCAGTGGCTGTACCAGTTTCCCACAAACAGTGTACTAGGGTTCCTCTTTCTTTGTATCCTCTTGAGTCTTTTTAATTTGTGCCATTCTCAAAGGTGTGAGATCATATCTCATTGTGCTTTTGACCTGCATCACCTTTACTAATAGCCATGATGAGCATTTTTCCATGTATTTATTGGCCTTACAGATATTATCATTAATGAATTGTCTGTTCAGATCTGCTGCACATTTATTAATTGAATTGTTTGGTTTCTTATTATTAAGCTGAAGATGTTCACTTGTTGTATATCTTGGATATTAACTATCATGATTTGAGTACTGATACATATGTGGATTTGTTATTTTTTATTCCATTCCATTGATTCATGTGGCTATTTTATGCCAGCATCGTATTGCTTTAATTACCATTGCCTTATACTATAAAATCAGGTAGCATGTTGCCTCCATTTCTCTCATTTTTTCTTAGTATTACTTCTGTTGTTCAAGTCCTTTTATGGTTCCATATAAATTTTGTTCATTTTTTTGAAGAATATTATTGGTATTTTAATGCTGACTGTGCTAAATTTATGTATCACTTTTGTTATAATAGTTATTTTTACTATATTGATTTCCCCATCCATGAGCATGGAATGTTCTTCTTATGTCATGACCTAAATCCTTTCAGAATGTCTTATAGTTTTTATTGCATAAGTCCTTCACTCTTTGGTTAAACTAACTCCTAGGTACCTGAATCTTTTTGAAGCAATTGTGAATGAATTATCTTCTTTTTCTTCTTTATTGCTTGTATATGAAGTCTACTGGGATACATTTTATTTACTTTAATTTGTATAAAAAGAGGCTTAAGCTTTTCCTAGAACCATTCAGTTGTTCTCACACGTATTTCTCATTTGTCTTCCAAGCCTTAAGCCACCAACTCCTTATAATTGTGAAGCCTGACTTCCAGTCTATATCAGTCTATAGTTGATTATCAAAGGGACACAGGACCCATTTTAAATAGTGACAAGTGACCAAATCTGGGACAATTTGAGCAGCAAAATATAAAAATATTATTAGGCTATAAACCAAAGTATGCAAAAAAGATCCATGCATCTATACTGACATATTTGCCTAACTGAATAAGTTAGTATCTTCCATGCAAAATAATTCCAAATAACTTATGTAGATACTCCATCCTCAAGAAGGAGAATAACTCCCCAATCCTAAGTATAGTGATAGTGACTTCCTTGTAAAGAATATGGAGGAGGGGTATAATGCTGGCAGTTGGGTAACTTTATAGGGAGAAACCTGAAAAAGATTACCTCAGTACAGGACTAAGATTCACATTAACAGTGGGAAATCATGTGGATAACATGGATATGTGATATGATATAATGAAACTGGCACTTTAATTCTGTGCTCTTCCTCCCTAAAACCTATGGACCAAGTATAATCATGAGGGAAATTTTAAAAAATTCCAATAGTGGGACATTCTCCAAAATATCTGACTGGTAATCCTCAAAACAGTCAAAAACAAGAAAAGTTGGAGAAACTGTCACAACCAAGAAGAATCTAAGAAGATATGACAAATAGATACAATAAAAAATGAACATTCAGTAAACATTAAAGACAACCCAATAAAATATGGACTTTAGATAATAATACTGCATCAGTATTAATCCATTAATTCTAACAAATATACTACATTAATAAGGATACTGAATATAGTATATGCAGAGACTCTGAGTCTCCTTTTTTCTGTAAATCTTAAACAGTCCTAAAAAAATAACACCATTTTTTTTAAAAGATAGTTTTTTGGCTATATCTAAGTCTGGGCTTTTCCTCACTGTCTGTCAATTAAAAATACAGATTTATTAGCCTAGTATCCAGATATTTAATTGTCCCCTAATAATTTACAAATGTTTCTATTAGAACATAAAATCTAACTCACAGAAGGGCTTGGTCAGTGACCTGATAAAACGAAATAATTAGAGGATTAGAAAGTCCTTGGGCATTGAGACCTGACTTCTTTGTTACTCTTGGAACTCTGCTGTCACAGAAACAGGCTCAAGTCAAAAATGAAGTGACAATATGGAAAACTGAGTCACGCTAACCATCACCCTATCAACTAGACAGTTGGCCATTTAAATCATCTCAGCTGCTTGAATAAAGTCAGGTGAAACAAAAAGAACTAACTGATGCCAGCCCCAACTGCCAACCTATTAAGTAGTGAACTAATAATCATTTTTAAGACACTAAAAGCTGGAGTGTTCACTACACAACAAAGACTAACAAGAATACCCCTCCAACACTTTATCCCATCCAAGTTATAGTTACAACTCTGTTTTCCAGAATTCCCCTATTGCATGTTTTTTTACTCTCTAAAAATGTTTTGCATTTTTTCTGAATATTTCCTCATGAGACTTGCCTTCGCTTGAAATGCTTTACTCTCACATCTCTAACTAGGGAAAAGTCACTCAGACTTTTACCTTCTACAGACTTGTACCCCTTCTACAGAAATACATTTTTATATAATATATTATGTTAATATATGTATATAATATTAATATAAATATTAAAAGAGGAAGAAAACTTGATTCAGAAGAATTCCTTTTAGAAAAAGCACAGTATACACTTCAGAAATGTGTTGGTGTGAAAGGTGAAAGTCTGAACAGTACTGTTTGAATTAGGATATCTATGAACTAAGAAGATAAAATTTACATCTCTCTCATGTCACAGTCAGGGCATAATCAAGAAAGGACATGTATGGGTGTGCCACTATGTCAATCCTCCTTGTTGCTCCACCATTTCTCGTTACATTTATCTATATATACCTCAAGATGACTCATTACCATATCCACGTTCCAGACAAAAGAAGAGGGAAAAGCGAGAAGGAAGGCAACCTTACTCCTTTAGGAGGAAAAAAACCCTAAAAGTTGTATACATCAGCTCTGTTGATAACATATTGACTAGAGTAACAGTCATACAAATCTACCTGGCAGCAGAGGAGGCTAAAAAAAAAAAAAAAAAAAAAAAATGTCACCATGGCACTCAAATCTTCAATTACCTTGAAACATTTAACTTTTCTATAAAGCCTCCAAATTTTTGGAATGAATAACCCCCATAGAAACTGAAGAGACTTGATTCTTCAAGGTAAAACAGAGTATATGCCTAGATGCAAGATAAAGAAAAAGAGAGTCATGATAATGTAAAACCCTGAGAGCCTGCAGAAGACTACAGAAAACTTCAAACGTAACTAGACTTTGAAGCTGGACATTTCACATAGACTTCATGATAGGAGGCTCTAGATAATAAGTGAGTACCATCACAGTTCCTCTTAAAATTCACGTTTTAAACCAATAAGGGTACGAGGAGCAGCATTAAGCCTAGTTGAAAAAGACATGGCTTTTGAAAGAAAGTCTGTGTAGAATTCCTAGTTTTGCTACTTATAGCAACTATAAAGTTAGCAAGTTGACAGAGCTTTAGATAGGTTTAGCATAGTGCTAGTTTTAGCTATGGAAACAGACATGAAGCATGAATCACTTCCTTAAGTGAAATATAGGCTAAATGTAACCATCACAGATTGTAAAAATTTCACCTAAATTTTTTCTCAGCTGCATTTTATATACTGACACTGAGGTATGGAAAGAGGACAAATTGGTCAGTTTCTGTCTTTCCAAAGGTCTAAATGGACTATAATTTATAATGGACATCTGTGCATTTATAACAGACTATAACATGCCTGATTACAAAACAGTTCATTGCTGAATTTGGCTTTATACACAGCAGAAATGCTCATGGGGAAGTCTACTTAGAACCAAATAAACATAGAGCAAGAGTCATTAGAAGCTCAGTGGGCGGGCCCGCCCTGGTGGCACAGTGGGTTAAGCAATGCACTGTGAAGCAAACCGCAGCCACTGCAGCACGAGTTCGATTCCTGCTGCCGGCCAGGGGGGGGACCCACATGGTGCAGCAGACCTCTCCTGCTGTGCCCGCTGCTCTCCTCAGCAGTGTACTTCACTTGATCTGCCTGTTCTGCTCCCCACTCTCTGTGGTGAATCCTCTCACCGCCCCCCCCCACACCTCTGGCCTGTACCCCAGTGCTTGTATGCATAAATAAATAAAAAAATCTTTAAAAAAAAAAAAAAGAAGCTCAGTGGGCTACATGTATCATTTTTTTTTTTTTGTATAGAAAGTGATCTGTCAACGTTAACCAGATACAAGAAGGTTCTCTTTGAAGAATTGCCTTGTTGAACAAGTTAGTTCTATCCTTCTTATGCAAGTTGTAGAACAACAGTTTATTTTTTTTTCTTTCCTCATATATATTTGACATCAATTGTTGTCTCCATGGCTTTCCCATCACCACTGAAACACTAATCAACTAGGAAGTTTAGAGCCTCACTCCATTCTAACTAGGCTTTTGGTGGGTACTTCAGTTTTTCGCCCAGATACTCAGGGAACCTCTACATCACTATTACTGACATACAGAATTCAGGTAATTTTTATGACTATCTCACATTACTAGTAATGTAATAAATGAGACTATCTAGTGTGCTCAGGCAACATTCCTTTTCTGTACACACCATGGCTTATGTCAGTTATATTTGAAGATATGTTGAAAGTAATATGGGGGCCTCCCTGGTGGCGCAGTGGGTTGGGCAACCACTATGAAGCAAACCTCAGCCACTGCAGCACGAGTTCGATCCCTGCCGCCGGCCGGGGGGGGACCCACATGGCGTGGCAGACCTCTCCTGCCTCGCCCGCTGCTCCCCTTAGCAGTGTGTTTCGGTCCATCTGCCTGTTCTGCTCCCCACTCTGTCTCTGGTGGATCCTCTCACCTCCCGCGATTCTGGCCTGTACCCCAGCTATAAATAAATAAATCT
>JAGFMF010012021.1:554274-596235 GCA_019455555.1 Galemys pyrenaicus | reverse complement strand
TGTTCTGCTCCCCACTCTGTCTCTGGTGGATCCTCTCACCTCCCGCGATTCTGGCCTGTACCCCAGCTATAAATAAATAAATCTTAAAAAAAAAAAAAATTGCTTAAAAAAAAAAAAAGAAAGTAATATGTAACTTTTTTTTTCAGCTTCTAATATAAAGTTTCCAAAATACCAATCTTTTTAATTCCTTCATCTCCTATGACAGGGCTCAAATTCCCTGAATTTTATCCTATTCCCACTTCCAGTCTTACCTTTCTAGTGCTGGAAAGAACTCAGATGGATAATCCAGTCTTTCTGGACCTAGAGACATCTCTGTAGTCTTTGGAATGCCCTCAGTTGTCTCCTGAAAAATACCTTCCAGATTTAAAAAAAAAAAAAAGTGACTTTCAGCTTCATGTTTCCTCCAACATTCATATCCTATAGTACAAAGTTATAAATAAGAGCTACAGTACGGGTTATTCATTCCATACTTCCCAAATTCCAGAATCCATTAAAAAAAGAGAGAGAAATGAGCTATAACATACATATTTTGTACAACTTTTACTAGTTATGTAAAACCAAATACCAGTAATATAAAGCTATGTCAAATATCTTTTAGTGTTTTAATGCTTTTGCACTAATATTGGTCACTGTCCCTTCCTACACTTTCTTGCATTTGTTTCCCTCCCTCCACCTAAAAAGGCAATTTTGAGTCTGCCATATACTTCGTGAGAGGAAAAAATAAACAGACAGGGGCCTCCCTGGTGGCGTAGTGGGTTAAGCAACGCACTATGAAACAAACCACAGCCACTGCAGCACGAGTTCGTTCCCTGCTGCCGGCCAGGGAGGGGACCCACATGGCACAGCAGACCTCTCCTGCTGTGCCCGCTGCTCCCCTCAGCAGTGTACTTCTGTTGATCTGCCTGTTCTGCTCCCGCTCTCTGTGGTGAATCCTCTCACAGCCCCCCTACACCTCTGGCCTGTACCCCAGTGCTTGTATGCATAAATAAATAAGTCTTAAATAAATAAATAAAAATAAACAGACAGGTTAGAGCAAAGTAAAGTAAACTTTTTAATGTGTTTTATAAATTTATATGAAACAATATTGAATCCAGACTTTTTGATCTTTAAGAACCAATAACTACGGAGAAATATGAGCTTCAATGTTTCTAAAACCTTGCATCTAAAGTCCAAGAAAAGTGCCTAAACCACCTAGATTAGTTTATATCATGAAGCAAAACATCAGGAGAATGCTTGTAAGAGTAGTTTTTCCAACCAAAAGAAAATGAAAAATTTGTAAGTTAACAAGTGTTAGCAGGTAACTGAGACAGAACCCCCATCTGCTGTTTCCTTCTTAGCACAAATCTTGAGAAAGAAAAGAATTAATAAAAGACATGCAGGTAAGTTTGTAGGAATCCCAGAGAAGAGACTGTTTTCTAGTTTTACAGGGTTTAGAACAAAGATTCTATGTTTTCTTTAGCCAATGCTAGAAAAAAAAATTACTACAAAATATTGTGGCTTAAAAAACCAAATCATTTTATTTCTGCTCAGAGTTTCTGTCAATCAGGACTGGTGAAAAGCAGGGATAAGCAGTTCTAGTTTCCGGGTTTCTCATGTTTCTGCAATTAGATAATTCTTGAGTTTAACAATTAATAGAGGATGTCCATAAATTCCTTCAGTGTTGTAGCCCTATCTCCATTCCCTTAAATGTAGCTTGGGCTTAGTTACATATTTCTACTGAATAAAATAAAAGTGACATATAAACCTGAAACTTCTATGTAGTAGGTCATAGAAGATATTGCAGCTTCTATTTTGTTCTTACTTGAATCACTTGCCCTTCAGGAATATAGTTGCCATATTGTGAGGACACTCAAGCAGCACATGGAAAGATCTACATGACAGGAACTGACTCAATATATGAGGATGAAGCCTGTTGCCAACAGCCATGTGAGAGTCATTTTAGAACTTGTTCTACTGGTCTTAGTCAAGCTTCCATATTACTGCAGCTCTGGATGCAAGTTCTTGAATTTTTGACTCATGGAAACTATAATAAATGTTTGCTTTTTAAACCACAACATCAGGATTATTACACAACAGATGAGTAATATGGAAGGCAGACTAGAGCAGCTGAGGGTTCCCCAGTCAATCTTCTTTTTCATTAAGTTTTTAAGGCCTTTCCATGTGATTTTTCTAAATGGGCTCCTTTGGGATTCCTCCAGTGTGACATCTAGACTTCAATGACTTAAATGGCAGCTACTTATTTGGTGGCTAATCGAGCTTTTATGACCTGTCTTCAGAACTCACAAAGCACTACTTTCTACATACTTAATTGATTAAAAAAGCCATGAAGTTGTCTAGTTTCAAAGGTGGAAAGTAGTTTTATATTGCTCCACTCCTCTCATATTGATAGGAGTAGTGTTAAAGTTATATTGCATGAAGAACATGTTAGATGGGAAATGCCATTGTATCTATCTTTGGAAAACACAATATTCCACACAGCAAGTCTTCCACATCTAAAGCAAGTGCCACATCCAATATGGCATATAAATTGTACATTGGCAGGGTTATAAATTTAAGAATCATTAGTGTATTATGAGTAAATAAAGTAAGTAAATATCTGTTACAAAGACAAAATGAAAAGGGATATAGGCCTAGTAGGTCGCCAGCAGGAACTATGAAATTTAAATGCCAAGCTATTTAAGGTATTTAGAGGTAGGGCGGATTTTAGAGTAATTTATCATAAGATAAGGCATAAGATAAGGAGTTTGGGAGAGTATTCAAAGAAAGAAGAGGTGCTCATGGAATGATTCTAAAAATTAAAATAAAATCTTAATAAAATATTGTTTATTAGACTTAGCAATGTGGAAGTCATTAATGATTTCTATTGGCATTAGAGGCTGAAACCAGACAGTAATGATTGAAAACACAGATGAGGTAGTAAAGCATAGTCCTAGGAAATGAGATAAAAAGAAGGGATTCACTTTGAATGAGAGAAGGAACATCTTTAGGACTGAAGAAAAGGACTTTAAGATAAGCAATAAGAGTGGGTTCAGGCTATTGAGGGAGTTTCTGCTTAAACAGTGTCTGGAAAGGTCATTTGTTAAGAGAAAGAACAAATGGTCTGGAGAGCAATCTAAAGGCTTGTCAACAAGCAATGACAGATAAGCTCCTTACAAACTTAAAATGTATGATCTATGACTTTTAAATTTCATTGGGACTGAATTTCATCTTTTACTTGCCTAAATAATAAAGAAAAATGAAATCAACCATTTTGCTTTCAATGTAAAATTCAATAAATATAGAATATTTAATTCTACCTCCAGATGAACAAGGGAAAGGAAATGGGAATACAGAAAAACCTGGTAATTTGTTGCATTCCATCATCAGGTATAAGCCTCCTATCCTAGGAAAATACATTTTTAAATCCTTCATTCAATTTATTACTCAAAACATAGTTGTGTCGGAGAGGGATAAAAAAGACCTAAAAGTAAAAGGCTTCAGGTTTATTTTTATTTTTTACCCATTGCAAGAGACAGACTGTTTATAGAGTACTATATTTACTGTGACCTTTTCAAATAGCATAGTTATTTATAACTTTATGCACGAAACATTGTTGTATCATATATCTGTCCTGCAATTGGTCTGCAACGATAAAGCAGCATGGGTCCTTTCTCAGAGGAGCTTCTTGTGAATATTTATTATGGGCTCAAGATCAAGAGTTTTCAACAGAGAATGATTCCATAGCAGATGGCTGTTTGGCAAAAGAAAAAAAAATAAAAGACTAGCATCATGTGAAAATGGGCTTCTGCTCAACAAAAATAGTTCATCTATTTATAATGAAAAAAAAGGAATTTCACCTTCAGATAATGGCCTTAGGTCGTGGTACTCCAGACTGAACCAACAGACCAAAGTTCAGCATAAATGTAAACTGATAAGAAACATAAACACAGAAAAGACTTTAGCTATCCTGTAACTGCAAGAGTCACAAACCTTCCTCACCTGAAGTTTGATCATAATACCAATACTGCTACAATGGTTACAACAATAAAATATGAGCATATGTAGTAGATGGTCTATAGACACTCTGCTTTCCTAATCTCTTTTTTCCCCTTTTCCTAAAAATTACATCTTACTCGTCTTCACCCTTTCTATCCACTTAAGATGCGGTCATTATGATAAAGGTATTATGCTCTGGAACTTAATTGGTATTGCTAATTTTAATACAATGTAGATATTCTTTAATTAGGTGGGTATTAAAAGATTCAGTTGGTATTTCGGGTAATTTGAGGGGAGGAAGAGCTTGCTTAATAAACAGAATTTTCTGTTTAACTTACATTTTAGTAAAGATTTATTTTTACTTATTTATGCATACAAGATACAAGTGAAGGCCAGAGGTGCAAGGAGTGAAAGGATTCACCAGAGACAGAGTGGGGAACAGAACAAGTGGATCTACTGAAATACACTGCTGCAGGGAGCAGCAGGTGAGACAGGAGAGATCTGCTGTGCCATAGGTGGGTTAGCTCCCTGGTCAAGGATCGAACTTATGCCAGAGTGGCTGGCAATAGCTTGATAGTGCTGGGACTTTAACTCCTGCACCACCAGGGAGGCCCTGAACTTAGATTTTAATTCTAACAATTTCAGGTCAAGAAAGACATCTAGCTTACATTAGTCATTTGTACAAATATTACTCTGGTCAATATGTGTGTGTGCATTATATTAAGAGAATATATATCATGGGTATCCAGTAAATTCCAGTAAAAGATGATTCCTCAGTTAAAAGTCCTATGTCTTTCTAGAACTTAAAACAAATATGAAAGCAGGCTTATTTCCAAGGAATTTTAGAGAAGCTAAAAAACTGTAAATCTCTATCTCCATCAGCAATAGGTTCATTTGAAAGGAAAACTAAACTTTTAAAAGATATCTAGAAATAGACCACCTGCTAGCTATTGTTATTTCGGTATCTTTATACAGTAAAAAATTATTTATATCACATTCCTGTTCATGAAACAGAATTGTTGCCCTTAGAAATCTTACTAAAATATATTCTCTTTTCCTGCTCTCATTTTTTATTGGCAGAATAGGTAAAAACAAATATCTGATATTTTGAGCACTTTTTCAAGAATGTTCAAAGTGCTTTGACTAAGCAGGACCAATTTAGATTAAGTTGATGAGACCAACTGATTTATGTTAGTCTTAATCCCTCAGTAAACTGTTAATCATGAGCAAGTTTATGGGCAGTTGCAAAAATTTAGTAACGTGGTACGCTAACCAAGAGTTTTATACAGATGTGTTGAAAAAATTATTATGATATGATCTCCTTTACCAGAATGTTCCTTGACATAGGAATCAGATTCCCTATGCCTGAAATTGCGCTCGCACAAAGTATATGCAGGAACGTGTGCAAAAAAAAAAAAAAATGAATATATCATGGACGTAAAAATTGCTAAAAGTTATGAAGGTTACACAAATTCCCTCTGTCTCAGTCACTGCATTGTCTGTGCAAGGGAATACAATGTATTGATACATTGAATAAGAGAGAAGGGGATTAATTAATGGTAAGTCTTTAAGTGCTAGTAGACGTTCATATTTGGATTTCAAAGCATAAGCCCTGATTTTATTATTGTTGAAACTTGTTCTTAGCCATACTATGTCACTACCAAATTCAAACCAACAGAATTCCCACCTACTGATAAAGCTACTACTTTGAAAGAAAAAAAAAAAATCTTGCTGAACAATAGGGACATCTACTGGTTAAAATCTAATGCTTCTATCCTTAAAATATCAGTTAGATGGACAAGATTTGGGCACTAAAGCAACACAGAACATATGTCATTGTGTTGAAATCACCTCCTTCTATTAGAGTAATAATAAAAGGTAGCATTTGCTTTCTTCCAGAGATGTCCAAGTAGAGACATCATCTGAAAAATAACTGAGCTCTCCTGTAGTAACTATTACCAAGGAACAGAAATAGCTAGATCCTGATCTTCAGATTTATGATGCTTACTTATCTTTGATGTCAACAAAATGTATGTCTGTCAAGTTAGGTATTGTGCCATATGCTGGAACGCTAAAGCTGAGACAAGGTAGAGGTGGCAGATGGTTCTGCTATCTCTGGTAATTTGTCAAGTTCTAGTCTTAGTGGAATAGGAGTTGAATGCAGTTAACTTTTAATCACTGAGTAATATTCCATTGTTTGTATATAGCACATCTTCTTGATCCACTAATCTGTTTACACTGTTTCCAATAATTTGGCTATTGTAATAGTGATGTAATAAACATGGAAGTGTCAGGATGGATCTGAAATGCTAATGGATAATGAAATAGGTCAAAAGGAGAAAGGAAAATACTAGGTGGTATAATTTATATGTGGAATAAGGAAAAACCAAAGTAGGGATCAGATAAAGACAAGGTTAACAACTAGTCCCCGAAAGCTGACTACATAACTGAAACACCAAAGGGGGAAGGTCAACTAAGACTTTAGAAACTCTCAGCAAGTGAGGATAAGTTTCCATTCTGGCATTCAATGGGAGGAACGAGAACAGAGGGAAGGAAGAGCAATGGACTATAAGTGATTTGGGGGTAGGTACACTACCATGAAGATACTTGATTGGGAGGATGGGAGGGATCTTATACTACCAAAATACCAATAATAAGTAAACCATTACCTCAATAAAAAATAAAATAAACACAATTAACCTCTACAAGGGCTAGAGTGTACCACTGACCAGTGCTATGCTCTCACCATTTTACAACATTATATAGGCCAGCTGTTTTATACAAATATACTCTTTCCCCAACAGCAGGGCAAATTTCCCTCTACTACTCCCTACTGTGATGATGTCTTCACACCTTTCCATTCTCTGCCCAAATGTCTTCTCAGAAATTCCTGCTCTGAGCTCCCTCATACAGCACACTTTGAAAGCACCCAATTGATAACCTTCTTAGTACTTATAAATATTGGCAATTACTGACATTCACCCAATTTTTATAAAGTATCCATGTTTTTGTATACCAAAATTTCAAGGGTAGAATGGAAACTTTTATCCTCATTTGCTGAGAGTATCTGAGTGCTAGCTGGCCATTCCCCTAATTCGAAGAGGAACATATTTTTGTTACAGTTTCATTTACTACTGTACTCTGAGATCTCAGTAAAGCTCTGTTGCAAAAGAAAAGAAGAGAAGGTATGGAGAGATGGTGACCAAATTGAGGGATTAAGAGAAGTATGACAAGTCAATGACATAAAATGGAGAACAGGAGAAGGATTGTAAAATGGATTGCCAGAAGCCCCCCAAAAAAGTCTAGAGTAGGAATCTGAGAAAGAAGGGAACAGGAGAATGAGGTATATGTACTGAACTAGGAACAGTTTATTCATTTTTCTATTAGCATAGGAGTCCCAAAAGTTATGGGAGGCCTTCCAAATACATTCATCAGCTCTATTAACAGAACTCAGAGACTGTGTAGAAGGACATTTTTCATCTACTTAGAGCAAAAACTTTTGCAAGCATATCTTTTTTACCCCTGAATCATACTATCCAGAGGTAAGACAATCATGAAATAACAGAACCTGTTTTATTTTTATACTATGCATCATCCTTTAATAAAAGAAGGGCTATTATGAATAGCTAATCACTGATGAGTTTTATCAAAGTGTTACAAAAAATCTGGGGTCCAACAAAGTTAACCATAACTAGAAAATGCAGCAAACATCATGGCTGTAGCATATATACTTTTATAACTTCAATTTGCTATAGAAATATTTCTCATGATTTTTTACAAAATATCTAATTCAAAATTAGGTAAATCCCAGGATAGTACTAAATCCCACACATTTTCTAGGTACACACTAAGTAATGAGTAAGAATAACCTAGAAAGGTAACTTCAGAAAATTACTCTAGGATTCAAATTGTCAAAGATAATCTCACACTGATTATTCAAGTTCTAATTTTACCCAATGTATAAAGTGTTACTATAATAGATTTACATTCAAAATTAAATATTATGTTAGTATTAAAATACATTTATTTTCTCCAAGTAAATATCAACTGACCTTGGAAAAGATCGTTGTCAAACTCAGCCAAAAAAGGGAAAATTATGAGGCTGTACTTGACTTTTTAGGGGAATTAACAGCAGAATGCAAGCTGACCTAAGTTATTGCAGAATAAGCCACCAGACTATAATTTAGCCATCACTACCTTAGTGAAAAGAATCCTATATGGTTATGTTTTATGAAAGATGTAGTTAATTAGGGACCACCTCCTCATAAATGTTAACAATTTTATGTATGTAATTATTGTTTCATTACAACTGCTCTTTAAGTAGTTTAATTGCTTTTCTGGTTCAGGGGTTTATTAGTTTCCATTTTTAAAGTACTTACTACAAATGCCAGGCTCTAGGCAAAACATGTCACATTATTCTGCAAGGTAAATTTTATTAGTCCCATTTTTCTAAGGCAAATGAAGTTTAGTGAGGTGAAGTACCACACCTACTACTAAGTAACAAAGCCAAAACTCACTCAGATCTGACTTCAATGTGTATACTACAATACTATCCGGCTCATGGGTTTGCTTATAATACTTATGTAGTGATTTAAAATTTTTATGGTACATGATAGCCAGAGAAGGAGGATAAATAGTCCCAAATTGATAACGTCAAGATGCAATAAAATGCTGTATCTGGCATTTATTTTTGAAAATACCAAACATCTATCTTCAAGTTTCATAAAGAATCTGGGCACCGATTGAAATAATCTCTCTTCACTATAGAAAAGACTACTGTCAATGTGTACTTTGTGAGCTGCAAAAGTTTTGTCTTTCCAAGACGTAGTTCAAAACATAGGCTCTGGAACTAACATTTCCATTCTGACTCTCCTACATATTTGCTGTGTACCCCTGGACACATATCTTCGTTTGTTTTGCCTTAATGGGATTCATTTGTAATAAATGTATTGATGCATTTGTAAAGCATTTGACACAAATCACTCCCAAAATCTTTCTACTCACAATATCCAAATTCAAAAACTATTATTTGGCCCTTTCATGCTTTCTGTTTTTAGGTATATTTAGACTTTATCTTTTAGAGCAGTTTAAGAGTCACAGCAAAATTGAAGAAAAGGCAGCAATTTCCCATACATCCCCAGGTCCTCACAAGCATAGCATCTCCACTACCAGCATCTCCCACCACTGACTCCCACAATTAATGAACCAATGTTGACATATTATGATCACCCAAAGTCTACAGTTTTAGTGTTCACTCATGTTCTACATTCCATGGGTTTTAATAAACATATAATGGCATGTGTCTACTGATAGAGTGTCATAAGGACCGTTACTACCTGAAAGGTAAGGACTTTACCTTTCCCTCCTTCCCCAAGTGCTGA
Source organism: Galemys pyrenaicus (assembly GCA_019455555.1). Lineage (NCBI taxonomy): Eukaryota > Metazoa > Chordata > Mammalia > Eulipotyphla > Talpidae > Galemys > Galemys pyrenaicus. The sequence continues at coordinate 586,879 of JAGFMF010012021.1, read as the reverse complement.
CAACCACTGAGATGTTTACTACCTATAGTTGCTGTCCTTTCCAGATTGTCATATAGTTAGAATCATAAAGTACATAGCTTTTTCATACTTCTTTTATTTAGTAATATGAATTTAAGGTTTCTCCATGTCTTTTCATGGCTTAAGAGCAGTAGTCTTTTTAGTGCTGGCTAATATTCTATTGTATAAACATACCAGTTTATCCATTCACCTACTAAAGGACACTGCGATTGCTTCTAAGTTTTGGTAATTATTAATAAACTTACCATAAGCAACTGTACACTGGTTTTTATGTGGACATAGTTTTCACTTGGAGAAATACTAAAGAGCAACTGCTTTTTATGGAAAGAATGTTTAATTTTGTAATAAACTGCTTATCTTGGGCCTCCCTGGTGGTGCATAGGGTTGAGTACACTATGGAGCGGCGGCAGTCACTGAAGCACAGTTCAATCCTTGGCCAGGGAGGTGACCCACAAGACGCAGCAGACCTCTTCTGCCTCGCCTGCTGCTCCCCTCAGCAGTGTACTTCAGTCTATCTGCCTGTTCTGTTCCCAACTCTGTCTCTGGTGAGCCCTCTCAGCCCCCACATCTCTGGCCTGTGGCAAAATTCTTGTATGCATAAATAAATAATTTTTTTTTAAAACCTGCCTATCTTTCAAAGTAGGTGTACTATTTTGTATCCCAATAGTAATGAGAGTTCCTGTTGTTCCACATTCTCACCAGTATTTGATGTTGTCAGTGTTTCAGATTTTAGCCATTTTAACTGGTGTGCAATAGTATCTCATTGTTTTACATACTCTCATGGAGAAATGCAACATGCATGAGACAGTTACACCAAAAAACGTATTTGGCATAAAATACAAACAAATATATCTTTTTGAACCCTTTCCAGTGTGTTATTTGCTGCTCCTCACCCCATAGGTCATAGACAAATTAAGGTCAGTTCCAACCTTTCAACTATACATTGTATTCAAAAGAAACCAGCCTTGAAGAGAACTGGAACTGCTAAAATAAAAGGAAATCCCTAATTCTTAACCTCTTGAGTTACTTAAAACCAATTTAAGGTGCTTATTGTTTCAACTTTCCAAATATAGTATTTATTATTCAACATGAGCACTGAAGAAAAATCTCCATCTAGAAACACCACTTCCAAGTGGCCTCCATAGTGGCACAATGAGTTAAGCACAGCACTATGAAGCAAACCACAGCCACAGAAGCATGAGTTCCATCCCTGCCACAGGCCAGGGAGGTGACCCACAAGGTGTGGCAGATCTCTCCTGTCTCACCTGCTGCTCCCCTCAGCAGTGTGTTCTGGTCAATCTGCTTGTTCTATTCCCAACTGTCTCTGGTGGACTCTCTCACCCCTCACACTTCTGGCCTGTACCCAGTTCTTGTATGCAGAAATAAATCTTTAAAAAAAAACAACAGAAACACCATTTCCAGAAAAAAAATATATATATATAAATAACCAAAACAAACTGGTAAAATGCAACAAAAATAACTCTTATACTCTGAAAAGTGACATACTTTAGTCTCACAATAACAGGTACGAGGAGAGGAATGTTACTAAACTGAGAATGTAGAAAAGGAACTCTCATTACTAGTGGGATGCAAAACTACACCTACTTTGAAAGATAGGTAGTTTACTACAAATGAGCTGAAATCTATGTACACACAAAAACCTTTATGCAGATGTAATACATATTAAGAGCAACTAGGTCATGAATGTATGTTTTCAAAGAGCTAAAAAGCAATGCCCATATCATTCATTCTCTTTTCCTCTCCTGACCTTCAATAATGCTTTCAATTATGTTTTTAATAGTGATAAATTTAAGCATGAGTATTTTTTCTCAAATTTTGATTTTTCCAACCCTTTATATAACTATATAATTACAACTTCACACCTTCATATGTGCACATGCTTCACTCACCCTCAACAAAGGTTCAGTGTCAATACCCAATCATTTTACCGCCTTTCCCTAGTCCCATCCCCTCTGGCAATGCTCTAGTTTTGAGAGTATAAGAGTTATTTTTGTTTCACTTTGCCAGTTTGTTTTGGTAATTAATATTTTGCAAATGAGTGAAACCATTAAACACAGCATAATTACTTCAAGCTCTATTCATTTTTATCTCCAGAAATCACTATTTCATCTTTTTAAAATAACTTTGGAGTACCCATTTAGCATATATTCTATGATTCCTTTATCCAGTCACCTGTCAGTGAGCATTTAGGTGGGTTCCCAGTCTTGGTTATTGTGGGTAATGCTGCTTAATGAACACAGGCGTGCAGAAATTTTTTGGTATAAATGTTTTCGTATTCTTCAGGTAAATAAATAGTATTGCTAAATCACATGGTATTTCCATTTTTACCTTTTTGAGGAATCTCCATAAATCTTTCCAAAGAACTTTCACAAGAGGAAGTTATATACTGAGAGTCTTCAACTGACCTTCACAACTAATGTTGACTACATTCCCATTGTCACAATGTTGAGTCTCCTTGTCATTGGAAACAAGAACATTAAGTGCAACCTTAAACTTGTCATTCCAGTAAAGAAATAGAGTATAATCAATCTGGCTATATATAAACAGGTAAAATGATCTTGGAATCGTGAAATGTTTTAGCAAGGTTCAGACGACTCAGTCTTCCAAGTGTCAAGGTCTTGGAACTCTTCAAAAACAAACAAGATCTCTCACAGGGTCTTTGTGAAGATTCTGAAACAGTGGCCTGGGGACACGCCCTAGTATTCATTTTCCCTCTAAAGCTCACCAAGTAACTTCAAAGCAACCTAACTAGAAAACCAGTGCATTAGAATGAAAAGCGGAGAAGCATCGTCCTACACTCAAAGGGGATAGATACATTTCACCAGAATTGCAATAGGGGTCCAAACAGGTAACATCTCAGTTTAAGCGTCTACTTCAAAGCAAACCAAACGTTAAGGGTAAGACTCACAACTCCCTGCTTTATTTTGCACTCAGACCCAACCTTTCAAGCTGTTGCACTTCGCGATTCCCTCCGCTCCGGCCCCGCGAATTGAACACAGTCAGCGGGCCCCAACGACCCTAGAGCCAGAAGGACCATCAGTGCTCCAAAGCAGCAAGGGCCTCCTTTATAAAATTTAACAGCCGAGAGTCGACAGAGAAATCTCTGTGGAGCTATCTATCGACTAAAACACCGCGACGCAGAGAAAGTACCAAATAACCCAGAACCTTTTTTCGCGCTCCGGATTAGCCGGAAGTGACGCCAAAATCGGCGCGCAGAGCCGCCCCAAGGGGGGGAGGCCGAGAGGAGGGAGAGCGTGCGGGGGCTGGGGGCGGGGCGCGGCCACAGCTCCGTTTCCGGTGGCTCGTCGCGCTCGCTCACTCCAGCTGCAGCCACTCTTGCCCGTGGCTGCTTCCTCCATCCTGGTATTTTTTGGAGCCTCCATCCTGGTTCTTCCAAAGTGCCCGGACCCAAAACAGGAAGTAAGTGCGATGGAACCTTCAGGTCCCAACCGCCGCCAGGGCCGCTCCGCCCAGTGGAGCCTGACCGGCCCCCTTGCAGCCCGCTTGGTCTCGCCGGCCTTCGCAAGCTGTCGGCTCCCGGGCACCGCGGGCGGGGTCGGAGCTGGGCTTCGTGACGCTGGAGCTGCCGTACTCGCACGCTCAGGCCAGGGCCTCCCTCTCGGGGCCGGGCCTGCGGCGGTGGCTCGGGCTACAGAACAGGGTAGCGAGTGGCCGCCGAGGAACAGCGGCAAACCGGCGGGGGCGGAAAATGGCGGCTGCTTCGGAGGAGCTAAATGGCGCCGGGACCCCTGGGGGTGGGGTGGGCCAGGAGCTTCGGTAAAGAATTGGGCCCTGGAATGTGAAAAGCAAGTAAGCCTCACTTGCTTTCTCGTAGTATTCTTTTGTAAATTTTTTGTTACCTTTCCGATTTTCTTTTACCTTGTTTGGGTCTTAGTCTCTTTTCCCCATCTTTTGGGGTTGACTCTTAAGCCATTCATGGCCCAGGCAGAGGGAATCTGGATTACTGGCCGAACTATCTGGCAGCCTTAATCTCTTAAAAAGGAGGGACGTGGGCTGGAGTGCGGGGACCGAGCCTAACATAGCCTAACAGAACAGTAAACTGCGTCTGCAAAGTAGCAATTGTCATATTTTGCCGACTTCTGAAGTTCAAAAATGATCAGTCTCCTTTGTCCTACAAAATACTTTGAGAATCTCTTTACCGGGGGTAGAGTATGTTAACCCAATCACCGGTGTGGATTTGAGAAAAGTGGCCAAGTGTCTTTCTGTGCAGTTGAACGATACAGCTTGTGTTTTTACAATTGAAATACTGCTGTAGCTAAGAAGAGGGTGATAATTTTATGCAATGTAAGTCAGGACTCCCTTTCCCCGATTGAATTTGTAAATTCATTATATGGCTGCTTTTCTCGATTGTCGTCACAGAGCTCCTTTTCTGACAGAGGAGGCTGTTAGTTGGGACATCTGACAAAATGCATTTCCTCTAGGATTACTTTCTAATACGCAATGTTTTAAGCCTAGACTAATAAAACTTAAAAATATTTTGTGTTTCATTATTATACCTTTATTTAAATTAATTGTAGACAATTAACCATCTGCAGCACTTAAATTCCAAATAATAAAATAGTCTTCCATTGTGTTCAAAATTTCACAAAGAGAAAACTATTTTTTTTCAGTCACGGGTTTTCATTATTTCAGATTCATTCTTTGAGCTGGTTTTAAATAACTTTGACTTTTATTGTATTTTAACCTTTTAAAAATAATTTAAGTAATTTATCACTATGAAGTGTTAAGACTGATGATAATACGCCAAAAGCTTAGCTCTTATGATGGTGTAGTAGTGGTTAAGATTTTATCAGGTTAAGGTTTGGTGGGGGTTGGGGGGAAATTGAAATTATATTCCTAAACATTACCAAAATAGTCCCGCTGAGTAAAATTTGGTGTGGAAATAAAGCTATTTTCCCTTCATTCACAAGGTATTATAAAAAGTAGATTGATCCTGTCTGGGAAAAAAAAAAATCATTACAGTTAGGAAGAAAAACACGTTTTGTTATTTTAATTCCCATATACTAAGTGCTTTTATCTGCCACCAAGCTATTTTTTTCTTTACTATTTTAGTTGATAGACTCAAAATATGCTTTTGGGGACTGAACAGGACCTTCATGTTCTGCTTGAATCTCCTTTAACTGATTGCAGTTGAGCTAGATGGTGGAGTCAAAATGCTATTACCTGTCTTCATCACCAGTCTGTATGGGCACTACATACTTCAAACTTATTTGCAGTTCATACTTTTAACAGTTATATGAATAAATACATGTTACATAGACTTTTTTTGCTGGGTTTTGAAGTTTTCAAAGTATTTTAAGGAGAAGCAATCACCAAAAAAAATTTTGGAGTTAGGATTTGAACTTTGAAAGCAGGGCATGATCATAAGTTATATCTGCAGAGAAATCTTTCAAAAGAAGGGAGTCCCCATTTTTTTAAGCCCTTTTGCAGGCTTTTTCTTTTAAGGTGAACAAACATCCCATTTCACCCCAAGGCATTGGAATAAATAAGTGTTTGTAAGGTTAACTAGATGTTAGTATTTACTAAAAGAATAAGATTGGTCTTTAATCCCCCCCCCATGCTTATCTATCTGCATTTATCTACAGACCCAAATTTTTATTTTTATGATAAATTTATATGTCCTGAAAAATCACAACTCATTTTTAAATAGCTGTTTTTTAATGCTCCATTAGTTATGTTGGCTTAAGGTAACACCTGTGAGATTGAATAAAATAATATGAAACAGGTGTCCTTGGTGATTTAGAAACATGCACATGCACTCGCACATGCATATTAAAATACTGAGTTAGAAGTGTTCTTAAAAGTATTGAGGTTCTAGATTATATCCATTGTAAAGACATCAAAACTTTGGAATAACAATAAAATTTAGTACAAGTTCCACCTTTTAAATATGTAGAGACTGCTTATTAACACAGATGTTAACCTCCCTTCTCAAAATGGACCTTTCTTTAATAGTAGCACTTTTCCCATATAAAAGCATTGTCTCATGAATTCAGTATATATTTATACATTGCAGTTTCAGATGCTTTTTTAAATCTCCAAATGATCTGAAACATCCTGAGAAAGCAATAAACATTTTCAAGTGTTTACTGAATAAAGCAAGCAAATGTGCATGGCATTTGTTTGCTTTCATACTTGTCCACTTTTACGTATTTTTTTCTTTTTTACCTTTTATAAAAATTATTGTAATAGAAATCACCATAGGTTTTACTTTGTTTTGATTTCATAGAGGTAAGCAGTAAGATTAAAGAAAACTTGTTTATCTTGTCTGTATATCCTTTATGGAAAGAGCATACTCTGACTGAATACCAGAAGTTGCCAGGAAAACACACTGGAGAGCACTTTATAACCAATTCGTTATATTTTTTTAATGTCCCCTTTCTTGCCTGTCATTTTGGTTATGCATATTATTGATAGGCCATTTTTCTGAATTCTGGGTCATCAGGAGTATTCTTAATTTACTAACAGGTGTTCTGTTGTAATAAACATTTTTGCTATCCATGTGTATTTTAGTGTGTTGAGGAAATGCTCTTTAAAAATCAACTTCAGGGCCCTCCCTGGTGGCACAGTAGGTTAGGCAACACACTGAAGCAAACGGCTACAGCCACTGCAGCACGAGTTCGATCCCTGCTGCCTGCTGGGGAGGTGACTCATGGCAGACCTCTCCTGCATGGCCCGCTGCTCCCCTCAGCAGTGTGTTCCGGTCCATCTGCCTGTTCTGCCCCCTCTTCTGTCTGGTGGATTCTCTCACCTTCCCGCACCTCTGGCCTGTACCCCAGTGCTTGTATGCATAAATAAATAAATCTTTTAAAAAAAATCAACTTCAGTGTAAATCATAATGATAGAGATAATTTGTATTTCCCTTTAAACAATAAGAACTTGCCTAAAGTGTTCAGTTTTTAATAAATGAATTCCTAAATGTAAGCTCACTATAAGCTCTTGTTAGATGCTAGGTGAAAACTAATATTTTTGCTTTTCAATAAACAGTATTATTGATGCTATACCTTGAAATTAACCACACTACCAAATAATTCTCTTAACTCATATTTTCAGCAGTTAACTGAAATTAACATGTTAAGCAATTAATGTCTGTTATGATAAACTGCTTTATTGATGTTACATGGCAATAGTCAAATTTACCATCTTAAAACCAAGTCATAATGAAACATGGCTTAATTCAGTGTGCTTTATGTTCATTTAGATATAGCTCTGTTTCTCAAACTTAAGAATATAGAACAGCAGGTTCCCCAGGAACCTAGGACCATATTTCAAAGTATTGACCTAGAGTGTAATGTTTCCCCATTCTTTGTCAATAAAACCGATACGAAGATGTTACTCTAAATTTTCTTTTATGATATCCCTGTATGTAGCAATATTCAGGATGTAGGAATTTGTTCCCTGTTCTCTTTCACTAAGACCTTGTGTTTTACAAAGAGCTTAATCTTTTAAAAATAAAAACCTTAAAAAAAGTCTCCTTCAAAATCTTTATTATATATTACTAAGCAAACCCCCTTAAAAGCATTTTAAGGCTTTATTTAAATCAAGTGTGATGGTGGTGATCAACATGGAATCTATAAAAACATAATCTCAAAAATAAATATTCAGTAATAGTTAATGGTTAGATAAATTTAGATACGCCTGTAAAATGATGTGGAATAATATATTGGAAAATGCTCTTAAAAAATTGTGTCAAAAAGTTATAAAAGATGTGACATCTCAATATAAAAAAAGTTTTGATACATGCATAAAAAACTTGGAAGATCACAAAAAAGTAATGAAATAAATGTAATTTTTCTTATTAAAATGTAGTAGATTTTAAAAAGTTATCTGAAAATAATGTGTCCTTACTGCCTTATTAGTTGCTATGCCAAAAACTGCCTCTCTGCTAGTATTTCTCAATCTTTACTTCATCCAATAAAATTCTGGCACTGCATATGTTTGTTCAGGGCCTTGCTTGTTTTCCTCTTAGAGAAAGTGTTTTACAATACTGAATGTTTTTCATGCCACTCAGTCTCATCCAATCTTCTAGGATTTGCAAATATTAGCACTTAGGCTTTTCATCATCATTGCAAATAGAACCTACCCATCCTTACTTGTATTTGTACTGTGCTTGGGAACTGATAATAAACTTAGCTACAAAATTAATCCCCCAAACAGGAAGAAATACCTCTTCTCTTTGTTCCCATTTTTAGAAATTTGACGAGTGCCCAGCAAATTAAAACCATAGATTTGGTTAAGTTTAAGACAGTCCATAAAATCAATACTAAAATGGAATTAGAGAAAGGACTCATTTCTTTAAATTCTGTGTTAACAATACAGGTTTTTCTATATTAAAGTCATTCAGTGGAAGCTATAAGTGAAAACAACTGCATTTCTCAAGGGATTCTGTGGGTTTTTTTTTTTTTTTAAGGTTGTTAGGTTTAAACTATCCACCAAGTGGTATAAACATGCCACAATCTGATTTCACCAGTTAAAATAGCTTTTAAATTTTTTCCCTTCTATCTTCTCATTCTAGTTAGCATAAAAATAGTATATATATAGTGTAACCCACTACAGAAAAGGGGGGAAAAATTAAATATGCTGATGTGTATTTATTTGCCTCACATAGGACAAAACATTTAATGGTACAATTGGAGAGCTTCCTGGTACATTTCTCTGATAAACCAAATGGGGATTGGGTCCAGAAGTGAAGCATTATATTCATGTATAATGAATTAGAATTTATAAGGCACCAAAATATTCACTTTTGTACTTTACTATCATGAATTGATTTATTCAACATTTCTTCATATCAGAATACAGATGTGCTCTTTTAAATAACAGCTTAACCCCACTATAGCTAGCATCCTTCCTACGTATATTGAAAGCTAAATCTTGTGAATGAGCCATAGTTTGTTTTCCCTGCTTTGAGTTCTCTATGTATTCTAGTAGGATTTAACCCATCTACTCTTCTGACTACTTTTATTAAGGTTCCAATGACCTCTGTATTGCCAAATCAAAGAGTCATTTCATCATCTTAGCCTCTAGACAGTATTTAATAAAGTTGACTACTTAACACTGCATGAAAACCATTCTTGTGCTTCTTAGTTATAACACCTCTTAGTTTTCTCCATCTGGTCTGTTTCTGTCCATTGCTTATTTATGTATCCCTTGACTACCAAATCTTTAGAGTACTCTGGAACTGAAATGCAGGCGGTATTTCACCTTTCCGAGTAATCTTACCTCTAAAAATAATATGTATACCACTATCTCAAATGTATAGATCAAATCCTTGCCCATTGAATTCCATCTTCCAAAGATCCACTTGACACTCCCACTTGGATACCTTGTATTTTGGTTACTGAGAAAGATATGTAATAAATACATGTAAGTGCTCCAAAACTCAAAGCTGTTTAACTCAAAAGCCTAGCAATCATCTTGAGGTAGCTCCCCTTAATTTCCATCATCTCTTCATTCAACAAATCCTGTCACTCTTGCCTGCAGAACATATTCTCTGTCTAGCTTCCTTTCTTTTCTTGACTGCTGCTTGCTACCTATTTCCAAAAAAAAAAAAAAAAAATCACCTCTTAGACTGCAGTTTGTCTTCATAGCTTAGTCTCACCCATTCTCCACACTGCAGTCTAATCTTTTAAAAATGCCAATTATATTCCCCAACTTAACACCTTCCAAGGATTTGCCTGGTAAGATTTGCCCATCTTCATCTCTAAACTTAACCTTACTTTGCTTTATCTGAGGTCTGCTACACTGCCGGCTGTTTTCCTTCCCTGAACAGACCAAATCAGGTCTTCAGGATTTTTCTATTAATCATTTGACTGGCCTGTGGTCTCATACTTGGAGTGCTCTCTCATCTTGCTTTGAGACAGTTGTAAAGTAACCATTAAAGTACAGTTTAGTGTTTGTAATATACTATTTCTGCAAGAAGTATCTGGAGGGATGCGTTATATACACTTGAATGCATGAAATAACTGAAGGGACGCATGAGAAATTGCTAACATGTTTACCTCCATGGAGGGGGACTGTGTGACTGGAGAACTGGAGTGGGAAGTAGACTTCATAATACAACTGCATTTATCTTTGAATTTTGAGCCATATAAATGTGTTACCTATTAAAAGTAAGTCAAAACTGAAACCAGGTCAGCTGGAAAGTTAATTAAGAACATATCAAAGAGGGCAGGATTGAAAAAAAAGTGGCCATTAAGTCCTGAATGTCTGACATATAATAGGTGTATGGTATATATTTATTGATTAAACAAATAGTCCTGTTAATTTGCAAAGTTACTTAATCTCTAACATGAGCTGCCCAACTTACCAGGTTTCCTGATTAAAAAGTGGTACACTGTGCGTATCACTTCTAACCAATACAGGTTATCAGGAATTAAATACTTTAGCTATTTAAACTCCTTTTTCCTTGAATATTATCTTGACTATATATCTTCTCAAGTCCACATTTTTTTTTTCTTGAAGTTTTAGGTTAACTTGGGTTCTGAGATGACTTTTGTTAAAATACTAACCCAGTAATCATTTTAACTGTTAAATGAGTAGTTGTGCTATTTTTGTTTATAATGGTTTCTTTTTAAATAAAAATACTGGCAAGGTTACTAGTAGAGCTTATGTTTCACTGGTTAAAATATAAAGTTGTACCAGCTTTCTTAAAAATAGATTGCAATGATGACTTGAATTCTAAATTTTTCTTTGTTATATTAAGAAGTATCTTCTATATTCTTTGTTATAATATTCAATTGTAAATAATATCACTTAGGAAAATAAATTATTTTCAATTCTTTGTTATAAGAATTTGTTATATTCTTTGTTGTAATATTAAATTGTAAATAATATTACTTAGGAAAATAAAGTGTCTAAATGGTCAAACAGATAGTAAAGAAATGAAAAATAAATGCCCTAAAGTAATTGTTAAATAATATATTTTTTATACAATATAAGTTTTGAACAATAAAGAAAATTTTTGCTAAATTTCTAACTTGGTTTTCTTCACGCTTTTCAATATGAATAAACTCTTGAAAAGCAGGTTATAAAACTGCTTATGCAAGACTCTCATACACACACCCCAAGAGATTGAACTCTGATTTTGTTAACTTTGTAGATGGTGTTAACTTTTTTGTTACATTTTTTAACATTTAATTTCTCCATCTTCTGCAGTAGGTGTTACATACCAAATTAAAATTATTAAGAGATTCAGAAATGAAAACCTGAAATCTAATAGCCTACTGGAGGTTTCTCCCATAGGATCTGTACCTTTTCCAAAGAGTTACTATATATATGTATTATATAGACATATATAAATATATAAAATATATATGACCATCCTGGAGATGGGAATTCTAATCCTTAGCTTTTGCTGAAATATGCTTTTAACTTCAAATCCTTTTTTTTTTTTTTAATTTTGGCTAACGTTTTGGAGTAGAGGTGAGAAGTTTATTGAAAGAAACCTTTAAAATTCAATCACTTCAGCTTTCATAAGATTTTACATTGCATTCAAAAACTTGCTTGTCCGTTCTGGCTAAGTTGTTTAGGATTTCTTTTTCTCACAGATCCCTAGGCAAGTTTATTGTATAGATGTTATGTAATTTTTAGTACATTAAAATAAAACACAGTTTATATAAAGAGGTATCAATAACATAAAGGAAAAACAGTTTCTGGTATTATTTATGGCACTATATTGATTGATGGGCCATATTACATAGGTATCAAAATCTGTAGAACCTACAACCGCTAGTGTAGTTGAACCTTTTTTTTTTTTTCCCCGCAAAAGGGTTTGAAAAATCTGATGAGGGACTGCTTGGGTTAAGAAACTATAGGATCTCATCATTTCTGCACTTCATTGGAAATACCTTTAGAAGCTGATGTCCAAAAAATATAATTAAAGAATAATTATGATTTTTGTCATTCTTCTAATTGAAACATCACAGAGCCTTCAGGCTTAGAATGTGATCAACATATACCCTAGAACTCAGTTGTTCTTATGAAGCCTTATTATACAATGCTGTTACTTTTTCAGGGTGTTGCAGAGGTAGGAACATGGGGGAGAAGCAATCTGGATAACATGAAAGTAATGCTGGTGGCTAAGGGAAGGCGACGTGATTCTGTGGGAAGGGCTATAGCTGATCCATCTGTTTTCTAGGTAAGTTGTTCCAAGGACCTCACCTCATTATTTGTCGGTTCTAGTCATAACTGGATCATGATTTCCATTTATCTTTGGGAATGGCATCATTACCACTATAAGATGAAAGATGTCCTTTTAAAACTATAACTTGTATAGGAGAATTTAATGAGTCACTGGATCTTTATCATGTAAATGCTAATGGAGCTTAAGTTTTTCTCCAAGGGAAAATGCATTTGGATAAATACATGAACAGGTTAATATCTTGTGGATAGGAGCCAAATAAATATTGAATGATAAATATACAAGGCATGTATGCTCTATTATTTAAGTGGTTAAAAAAAATAAGTGGACAAAACCAAAACTGAGGATTAAGATAAAAACTTCACTGACTAATATTAGGTAAACCTGAAGACTTAAATCAGGCCATGATTATAATTCAATATATTTTCCTTTGTCAACCATTATATATGTAGTCTAAGAGTGATCTTTTAGTCTTTTTAAAAAAGAGGAAAATAATTGCAGGTTAAAGGCACTTTAAACAAATTCAGTTCTATATTTTAAAAGATCTAGTTCCGTTTTTATTAGAAAAACAATTTGATAATGATGGATATGTATGTACTTGTTTAATAATATGAAATAAACAGCAAGATGTATTAGTGTTTCCTTTTTTTAGATAATAGAATTCAAATACTTGTAATGAGTGTTTAGAAAAGCTATTCTTGGGCCTCCCCTGGTGGCGCAGTGGGTTAAGCAACGCACTACGAAGCAAATCGCAGCCACTGCAGCACGAGTTCGAACCCTGCTGCCGGCCAGGGGGGGGACCCATATGGCACAGCAGACCTCTCCTGCTGTGCCCGCTGCTCCTCTCAGCGGTGTACTTCTGTTGATCTGCCTGTTCTGCTCCCCGCTCTCTGTGGTGAATCCTCTCACCCCCCTACACCTCTGGCCTGTGCCCCAGTGCTTGTATGCATAAATAAATAAATCTTTAAAAAAAAAAAAAAAAAAGAAAAGCTATTCTTAGGTTAAGATAAAAGTTTTGATAAATCTGCTAAAGAATTAGAGGGTAAAGGCCTATTTGAATATAGCACAAATCTGCCAGTAAAAAAAGAACAACAAAAAAGAGTGTTGATAGGACAGACAACTTGGAACAGATCCTTCCATTGGATAGGGTAAAAACAATCCTTTAAAAAGTGTATAACAGATTCTAGGAAATTATTACATCTAATTCTAAATAATGGCTGTAAACTTGACAAAGAGCATTCTTAAAATCTGAACTGTCATAATTTCATGTAAAGAACAATACACATACCCAAATTTTGGCAGTTTTTTGGGGGAGGCAGAATGTATTGAACTACTTTATGTTTATATTTGAAAGTAACTTTTTGAATCCTAATCTGAAATCTGTTGTACAGATTTGAGTATGAGCACAGTTGAAGAGGATTCTAACACAGTAACAGTAGAAACTGTGAACTCAGTGACTTTGACTCAGGACACAGACGGGAACCTCATTCTTCATTGCCCTCAGAATGGTAGGAGAACTTGGTGACTTATTATTCTGAGTCTTCTGAGATTTATGACACCTTTGATCCTTATCAACCAGATGGTTTAATATTAAACAGTAGGAAAAAGAAGTTACATGCTTTGGATCATGCATTAATGTTAATTCATGTTTTTATATTTTTTAAATATACCTCCGTATAGTTTTTAATTTGCCATACGTTTTCATCTTTATGAACCTCATATCTACTGTGTACATAGAATCTGTAGAGCCTCCAAAGAGGATAATGGGATAATATACTTCCTTTTTGATACTATTGGTCCCAATAGTGTATGTAGTGCATTAGAAAATGTAGAAATCCTGCCAGTGTGAATAGATGGAACTTCTTTCTGCTGGAACCTATGTTAGAGAATTTCACATGACTGAATAAAATTTAATGTGATCATCTGTAATGAATTAAGATTCAACAGCCTTGAGGCTTGTGATTATGTTGTTAGTTTTCTACCTGTTATTTATATTTTTTATTTATTTTGCTTTTACGTTCATCTTTGTTTAACCTTAGTTCTGTCTTTTCGCTAAATGCATAATCCCTGGATTTATTTCATTCAGGTTTTAAGTAGCACCTACCTATCGAAATGACTCATCCTTCTTTATTTTGAATTCTCTGTCAAAGGCTCCTTAAATTTCAAATGTCTCAAATTATAGTTTTACAAAATTCCCAAATTTAGTTTCGTCCCTTTCTCATTCAGTTTCATTATTGTATCCCAGATCATAAATATGAATAGGAATAAATTCTCTCATCTCCCATACGCATTTCATCATGAGGACTTGATAATATAGTTCTTGAATTCATGCTTTCCTCTCTATTTAAAACCCTTTCTTTGTTCAGTCTCATTTCTTACCTGGCTAGTTCTAGTAGCCTTTTCAGTCTCTTTGTAACTTATTTCAAACTTTTGGTCACAGTGGTCATGATACTTAATATATGAAGATTTTTTTTTTTTTAAGTTTTCCATGTTTTATAGAATGTAATTAAGGGTTTTTAAATTTGGCACATAGGCCTTCTATCATTTCAGCTTTCCTTTCAACCTCAATTCCCTGCCATATTTCCTATAATTGCAGCAGTCATGACTGTTTTCATTTTCCTAACTTATATTAGAAAACATAAGTTTTCATACCTCACTTTCGTTGAACCTACTATTCCTACTACCAGTTATAATTGTTTTCCCCTGGATTCTTTTTGCCTTTTAAGTTTAAGACATCTTCTCCAGAAAAACTTCCTTCACCTCCAGCCTAAATCATATACCTCTCCTCTCTACTTGTGTAACAACCCGTTCATTCCACTTTCATAACGCTTATTACACTAGAATATATTTTTTAGCCATTTTCTGTAATACAGTGTAAATGCCTTGACAGTCAGGGTACCTTGCATTGTTCTGTTCCTAGCATTTAGCACAGAGTAAACATTAGACAAATATTTGTGAATGAATAAATAACCAGCCTTTGTTTTTACATGTGAAATATTTGGCTAGGTAAATAACAACACAAATGTGTAATATTTTTTAAAAATGGTCCATTTGTTCATAGTTCCTTGTCATAAGAATGGGAACTAAGGTATTGCACTAGGTATATATATAGAATGCAATGTCTTTTTGAGTCCTGCTTGCAAAAATGGATTTAGTTCATTGAATCAAATCAGTAGGAAGATTGTTTTGTTAAGATTTTGTCTTTTCCCGATCAGTTTGGAAATTGAGATTTTTATTACTTTATTTTCATTAGAAGCTGATGAAATAGACTCAGAAGATAGTACTGAACCTCCACATAAAAGACTTTGTCTCTCTTCTGAGGATGATCAGAGTATTGATGATTCTACTCCTTGCATATCAGTTGTTGCACTTCCACGTAAGTCACTGTTTATGAACTGAGAGTTCCCTTTTGAAAGAAAATTTTAGCTTACAAGAGACCGAGTTGCATTTCAATGTAGGCTTGGGCACATTATTTTTCTCTTCATTTAGTGAAAAAAAACCTTCTTTAACTAATACCTAATGAGTGCTTATTTATGTGCAGACATAGCTCTACATCTCTCTACATATGTCTCATCTTCTCAGTCTTTTTTCATTAATGAATTACATTTATGTCCTTGCTTTGTATTAAAGAGATTTTTTTTTTACCTACCCTTAAGAAGCATCTTTGCCCTTATTGAGAATGTTTTAAAACAGATATTAATATTACCTTATTGTAAAAATGAGGAAACAAAGGTACAGAAAGGTATAGTAACTGTTCTAAAGTCATCCCAAGTCTTTTAGTTCATACTCTTAATCCTAGGGCTACCCTGCCTCCTTATGGAATATCGGAAAATGAAGGTTAGAGAGAAGCCTGATTAGTTTATTCTCATAAGAAAGCTTTTAACATGTTTCTAATTCAAGATTATTGAAAGTAAACCAGATTCTAAGTAGATACAGTACTTTCAGTATACTACTGACTACATATTACATGGTGTGGAATACTGCTGACTAAATACTACCGTATGCCAGCTAACACCAGATTTTATTTTTGATGTGTTTAGCAGGAATATGAAATCCTGTTGAGTTATAGTGGCACTAAAAGGCTGGAATAAATGTCTTAGTCCCTGGCAACAGAGTTGGGACACAAAGCAGTTGATGGCACTCTGTGCCCAAATCTTGTCATACCTTTGAACTTTCATTTTGCGCCCAGCAATTAGCAAAATCATATCTTCTTCCAGTGGGAAAAACTAAGACTAGGTTTTCATCTTGGAAAATCATGTCTCCACAAGCAGATATGTGTTCTATATTTACAGAATTAATTGCTTAGTAAATTGAACATAAAAGAAATTACACAGTTACTGACAATTTTAATATTATATCCATTTGTGGCTTATATAATTCTAGTTAGATGATTTCCTTCTAATGATGAGTCATGTGATTTTTAAAATTCCTCAGTTGACTGGCATTATATTGTGATTCAGTTTTAAAATGATAGACCTATTTGTACAGATGTCATACTAATTGCAGATGGAATTGACATAAGTTTTGGTTGTACAGCAAAGTGATTTGGGGTGTGTGTGTGTGTGTGTGTGTACACATAGAATGTTCACCATCGTCTAGTTAACATCCATCACCACATATTTACAAATTCTTTTTCCTGTAATGAGATCCTTGAAAATCTGCTCTCTTAGCAATTTTAAAATAGGCAATGTAGTTTTAGGATATTTAGGTTAGTAATATCCTGTACATCATGTCCCTGGACTTATTTAAGCTGGAATTTTTGAGTAATCATTGTAATATAAACAATGAGTGGTTAATTCATGAGTGTCTTGATCATGAGATTCAAATTGCACTTGATAATTTGTTCTATTTACTAGTGTTAGAGGGAATTCTCTCATTCATTTAAGTGGATAGGATAATACGGAAGTGTTGACATAAGAGCAGAACTGCATACATAGTATTAGGTCAGCATCATCACGTGGAAGGTGTTCTCTGGAGCCTAATATTTATAAAAAAACTGAATTTATGAAGATCATATTTGAACTATTTACATGTTCCTTTAATTTGTAAAAAGTATGTTGATGAAATCAACTTGAGACAGTTTCTATATTTTAATAAAGGCACATTAAAGCATTAAATCTTACATATATCACCATCACCTGGGACTGAGGATGTATGGGCAAATCATTATTTGCTAGAATTTGTGGAGGTAATTTTAGTTTTTAAAGATCTACCTTTAATTTCATATTCAGGTTTTCTTTATATACTTTATAAAACTGATAATAACATCTGTCTGGGCTAAAAGTCCTCTTAATTCTCATATTTATCAGACCAGATCATCAGCTGACCACTTCTTTTAATATTCATCTACCACCACAATTATTTCATTCTGTATTCATAGTTATAACTCTTTGATGACTGTTCATTTATATGATTATTGCAGTACCTTAGCCTATTACTCCTTCCATTTTCCACATTGCTTCATTTATCGCTTCCATTACCATCCTTCCATTACCTATTGACTGGATTGCTTTTGTGATCTGCTTCAGACATTGATTTCCTACTACTGCTTCCCGTCTTTCCAACTTGCTTCCTCTCAAACACTTTAACTCCTGCAATCCTTTGCCCACTAGGCCCAATAATCTTAATTTTTTATTGTTCCTCTTCTACTGTATGCTTTATTTCTTGCACATTTTCAATTTCTTAATCATTATAATCAATATCTTGCATTTATTCTAAGATTGTATATGTTCCTTCTCTCACCTAACTTTTTTGGTGAAAAAACATGACTAATTAAATATATCTGCCTACTTATGTCTGTGCCAGTATAGCTAACTGGAAGGGATCAGAGGAAAAGAGTACAAGCAGGCTGATTGGTCTTACTTTATAAATTTATGATCATTAACTTAAGGTGGGCTTATAATGTTGTTTGCCATTCGTATCAAGTGACTTCTTTCTCCCACTCTGAGATGAATATTTCATACATCCTGGATACATTTTCTCTACCTTTCTTATTCTCAGTGGGTAACCCTGCTTTCTACTTCACTGAGAAACTGAAGTAGCCAGAAAATAGTATTTACAAGTTTCTACTACCACACATACTTATATTTACATATTCTATCTTTTCTCCCAATTATGGCCAGCCCTTAAGTTATCCACATCTTATTCCTTTTTCCTATTCAAGGACATTGTTGCAAAAACTTTTTTTCTTCTGAATCACAAACTTAAAATCATTCTCTATTGGATCATCTCTATTAGCAGTACAAGCATACCATAATTTCTTAAGGTAAAAAGTTCCATTGGGCCATTTTTGGCTCCCATACAGTTTCTCTCCTGCTCTTTAGAACAGAATACTTAAAAGAATTGTCTATACTTGCCTTCACTACTTCTTCCTCCATTCTTCCTTAAACCTGCTCATTCAGGCTTTCATCTGGAACATTTTAGCAAAACTGCTCTTCCCAGATATGTAGTGACCTTCTTGTTGCTAAACCCGTGATAATTGAGTTTTTGTTGTATTTGATCTAACCAGTTTTTGACAGTGTTTCTAATCCCCCTCCTCCCTGAAACATTTTGTCACTTGTCTTTATGAGAACATATTCTTCTGGTTTTCCTCTTCATTTTCCATCTATTCCTCAGTCTCTTATGCTAGCTTAGCTGTATCTCCTAACCTCTAGCTGTGGAAGAGTATCCTAAGACTCAGTCTTTGGTGACTTTTCTGTTTTTACTCTATGTGATTTATGGTGTTAAATCCTATTTCTAGTGGTGATTCCCAGATTTATTCCTTAACTCCAGATTTCCATTAATTCTAGAGGTTTATAATGTTTCTCAAACTAGTATGTTTAATACTGAGCTCTCTCTTGTCTGGTTTATTGAGTTAGCTCCTTAACTAATCCCACAAAGGCTCTTGCCAGCCTCTGGTTGTTTTCCCCATAGCAACCAGAGTGATCCTGTTAAAATAAAAGTCAGATTATATTACTCCAGTGGTCTCCCATAAGAAAATTAAAAAGTAGCCTTTGAGTGGCTACAAAATATTTTCCTGACCTTGTTCAATCTGCTTTGGCCACATATTTCTTGGTATTCCTGTAAGCATGCTCCTATCTCAGAGTCTTTGCACTGACTTTTCTTCTGCCTGAAGTGCTTTTTCTCAAATTACTTGCATGATCAACTCCCCTTCTTACTTTGTTCCAAGTCTTGGTTACTTTTCCTGACCTCCTATCTAAAATTTCAAACACTGCTCTCCTGCCCCCAGACTCTTAACACATTCTCTTTCCTGCTTTATTTTCTCCATATCACTATCCAACATAATGTTTTCATTATGTGTCTCCTCCACCACTACAAATGCCATGAAGTCAGGGTTTTGGTTTTTTTTTCAACTTTTGCTTACTGCTCTCTCTTCATCCCCCAGAGCAATGACAGTATATTTCTACAAAGAATGTTAAGAAATTAGATTGTCGCTTGTGTTTTCATGAAATTTTTTTAAAAATAATTAGAACCTAACGTTATTATTATTCTGGAGTTGGACTGTTCTTTTTTTCTTGAAGTTTCAGAAAATGATCAGAGCTTTGAGGTGACCATGACCGCAACCACAGAGGTGGCAGATGATGAGATTACTGAGGGAACGGTGACACAGATCCAGGTATAGTAAGTGTACTTGGTGCAAGAGAATTATCCTTTATGCATAGTTCAGGTAAAAAAAATGGGTGAGGATACATTTTGTTTGACAGTAATCACAAAATTGAGGTAAGGCTTACTACTTCATTCCAGTTTCATCTACAAGTTTTAAATTGTAAGCAAAGATAGAATTTTAAAATTCATTCCCTGTGGAATGGTTCACATCTCTTGAAAACAGAAGATGCATGGGCATTCTTTACATGAAGTGATCTCACCTGAGTTATAACTTTACATTTTATCCTACCAAAAATTATACAGTATACTGGTTAGGATAAAAATCTTTTTAAGTTAAGTTTTACCCACCAGTTGGGCTGTGGTAAGTGATTTAGAGAGGTCCTGTGTTGTTTGTTCTATTGTGAATGGAAGCTAGTCATTTTAAATAGATTTTTAATAATAGTCATAGCTACATTAGTACCTTTCCTTTTGGTACTTACAGCACTAGATACACTTTACCATGTGTGAACATTTTGGATAATTATTGTCTTACAGTTTTTCTCTTTATGTGTATTCTTTAATTGTCTCATATAACTAGCTAAGTTACTCCTATCAAAAGTAAGCAGAATTCTTTGCTCCTCTTTAAGTCTGAAACTTAAATCTACTTTATTTTAAAACTTTCTCTCTGGTTGATTATACCTTTCATTTTACTTGTCCCTTTCCTTTATCTTTTATTTAATAAAATATTTTTGAAGTAGGCAGTAGAGACATTGCACAATTAGTTTTTTATATGAAGCCTCACAATGACCCTTACTCAGTTAAGAAGCATAGTTACATAGTTGATACATAACATCAAAAATAGGGACATCTTATATAGGTGCACTGTGACTCTTTGTAACCAGGAGCTTCAGAGTTATTTCAGAATTAGAGGATTTCCAAAGCAGTGAGTCTCTGATGTGCTTCAAATAGCTTTGAGCCAGGCTGGAGATGTCATAATCTGCCCTTGAATTTCAGTGTATGATTTCAACAAGAAGTTTTTCCAAGCCCTCTGGTGTATTAGAACACATTTTCAAAATGGGACTTAAAAAGACTATGTATAGTCACTTCCGTTCATTTTCAATACAGTAAAAATAACTGTATACATATGTATGATTTGATTTACAACTCTATACATATGTATGATTTGATTTACAACCTAGTTATCTAAGACTGAGCAGTGGTAATGTTATATTACAAATTACAGCATTGTTTTGTTTGGACTGTATCCAAAATTAATGAGTTACAATTTAGTATTAGTCTCTTGGTTTGTTATTACCATTTTAATAAGTGAAAACCTTTATAATTCCTATTATTTGATTACATTAACAATAGGCTGAGAATGAAAGTCAACATATGGTAAAGTTCAGAAATAGTTTTGAGCTTGGGCTATACCCTTTTTCATGAAACCAGTCACAGAAATTTCACAGCTTAGTAGTTAATATATGTCTTATTCCAGTGGTGGAGTGGTCTCGCTCTATTTCTCTCTCTCTCTCCTCCCCCCCCCCCCCCGCCTCGTTGGGTGACATTTTCAGGTTTTTGGGTTTTTGTTTTTTTTTTTAAGATTTCTAAGCCTGTGTATATTTTAGGCATGAGACCCTACAAATGACTGTCAAAAACTTCATTTTAAAAGCAGCATTATATCAAATAAAGCCTCAGTAATTTTAAGATTGATGCATAGGGAAAAAAACAAAAAACACTATAAAATGTATTAATATCTATATACTAAGTATAGATAGACACTTTAAGGTCTCTGGTTGTCTGCTCTTCTCATTTACTCATTTATTATTGACAGCATTGAACATTACTGCTAACTTTAATGATTATCTGCTTCATTTAATGACTGTCTAATTGCTTAACATTATACAACTGAAGTAATAGTTGTTATTCATCAGGAAAATTTGAGTTATAAGACATTGTTTACCCAAAGATAGCAATTAATCGGCATAATGGGTTTACTCCTAAGGTACATAGAGTGGGCATTGCTGTATATATAAACTCACTTTGGGAAATGCTGATTTTATTCTTTTAACCAATTGATTAAAGAGAAGACCAACTCATTGAAACGATGATAGCCTGTTAATTCTTTACTTTCTATATTACAGATCTTAAAAGAGGGTATTGTGTGTATCAAAGTCTTTGGATAGTTAGCTTCATCAACCTTGATGAATAACTTCTAATGAAATTCAATGCATTTGTGATCTTCAGAATACAAAAGGCCCTAGACATCATCTATCTGGCCTATCTTAATTCTCAGCTTTGTACAGAATGCATGACACATATGTATGGGTTATAAAGCTTTTCATATTTATTCCAGTGATTTCTAGATTTTTGCCCATGGATTTAAAAAAATGTAAAAAGGTATTTTCATAAATACAATATGCTCATTATCAGCAGATATAAAAATAAAGTAAATGACAATAGAGGTATCACTTTTCTCATTATACTCTGGTTGCTCACTGACGGCTTCTCTCAGTGAAATTGGTTTCATTCCCTCTTGTAATTAAAAATTCATTTTCTGTTTAAAAAGAAATAGTCCATGACTATTAGGACAGTCAGGACTTACCTCTAGCCAATGATAATGCTTAATAGTTGATTCACTTCAGAGAGTAAACCAAGTCGAGTGTTCACTAGGCATGTGACTCCCTTATCCAATTTGCCTGTGATAGGTTCATACCCGACTTAGGTAGTACTATTATCAAATCTTCCTCTCTTATGCTCTTTAGTCTGAGGCCAACTCTCTTAAAGGAATCTTTGTTTCAGCATAACTTGTTAGATTAAGTATGTCTGTAATTTCAAATATACCTGCTGATACTATAAATATACTGAATTTTCTGTATTTAAAGGATTAATTTTATGGTATGTGACTTTTATCTTTAAATAAAGATACTTTTTGAACTATGCATTTCTCAACAACTGCTTTAACTGCAGTAATAAAAGGAGTAGTATTATATAGCTATTTGAGAAGAAGTTATATTAATGAGGGCAAATCAGCTTTAGTGGTTGGCTAAAACAAAATTGTCAGTAAGCAATAAATCAAGATTTTGCAATAATGCATTCTGATAGCCTGTTAACTTTTTAAATTTAGGGACTATAGTACAGATGATTTTATATATATATATAGACAGCAGATTACCTATGAATACTTAACAATCATAACTCAATCCTAGCATTCCCACTTACTGTAGTTATGAGCTCATTTTACAAATATAAAGACACAAATGGTTTTGGATAACCTATATTGATTTAAATACTTAACGGAATAGTCTATAAAATTCAGGTCACCAAGACAGAGCTACTTGCATAAAAATAAAGGTCTTATTTTGTTTAATGTATATAATTTTGTTTTCACATTGCCATATTATAAGAACTATTTGTCTTTCTATAAATTGAATATATTTTAACTATATCTAAAATAAATGAATTATAAACAAAGATGAATTTGGTGAGTTATTAAAACATGTTGCTACTTTTTTTTTTTTTTTCCACTTATACCTTTTTAAGATTCTACAGAATGAGCAACTAGATGAAATATCTCCCTTGGGTAATGAGGAAGTTTCAGCAGTTAGCCAAGCATGGTTTACAACTAAAGAAGATAAAGATTCTCTGACTAATAAAGGTAAGACATACTGTGAATTTTAGTGTTCAGTGGAAAATAATGGAAGTAAAAGAGCTTATAGTCATCAGGATTCTTCTGGGTTAGACCTTCTAATAATTGGGATTGAGTAGTTACAGGAATTGAGCTTTTCTAATTGACTTAAATTTAGCTTTAAATGAGACCATGACATCAACATTTGTTTTTCAGTAATCATTATTTTTTGATATGAAGTAGATTTTATCTTGTTAATTTTGTACACAAGCACAATGGTGACACTTGAAAGACAATGCAGTTGTTTATGGAAATGTGAAGTCAGATAAAGCTTTTTTAAAGATCAGAGAGACTCAAAGTAGCATAGTGTTTAGTGTTGCTATATTCCTAAGGATGGCTAGGAAATTGCTACAAGTATACATCACTCTGAAGTACAGAAAGGAAACAAAAGTAACTTATTAAGACTATTTTCCACCACTGTAAATACTTATTTGGAATATATTACTGTCCACTATATTATGTTTACCTTATCTTAAAATCTTTTGTACTTATTCTTTAGCCCATAAAATTTTTCATTAAAAAAACTTTTCAGGAAGTTTGAGTATTATTTGGCTTTTCTAATATTTTTAAGTCCTTAGCTGTTCTGTACTACTGCTGAAAGAGAAATAACTGAGGGAAAATAATTTCTTTCAAACTTTTATTGTCTACTTTTGGTCAAATATATAAAACTAGAGGTTATAAAAAGCAGCTTTTCTGAGCTCTTTCAGTTTTCAGATGAGTAAGAAATTGAATGATCTACATTTTATTCCTGCAGATAATTTACTTTATTACAAAGTACATCTTTGGTATTTTATTACTCTCAAGGAATAATATTTTCTATAACTTTAACCTTTTTTCTTTTAAAGGACATAAATGGAAGCAGGGAATGTGGTCCAAGGAAGAAATTGATATTTTGATGAACAATATTGAACGCTATCTAAAGGTATCTTGTAGCATATTTGTTTTTCTAATTTGTTTATTGCCAATTCTAAAAATACCAAGGCAGCATATTATATATAAAGAGCATTTTGTTAACTTTTGTAATGGATGACTGCCAATATATTGTAATTTAATAATTGAACTCTCAGTTTAAAATAGCTTAATAGCTTTAGTCAACACCTGAAATTCAAATACAATCTTCGTAGTCTCTCAGAATCATAATGCTTTGTCTTTCAAACAGCCTATAGCGTTTGTTTATATTTTCTAAAGTCTAAGATATGTATCACCTTGTTTGAATTAATTTATAACATGCTAGTTAATCCCGTATTTAAAAAATGTGGTTATTTTCATATTTGGGCTGATTTCCTGTTAGCTTAATTGTTCTCTTGATTAAATGTCTGTTGAGCACATATTTTTGAGGCATTAGAGCTATGAATTACTTTAACATGTAGTGTTTGCATTTTAAAAGCCTCAGCCTTTCATTTGGGAATGCTGAAGATAGCTGAAGAATGGGATAAGGCTTTGTAGCATGTGAGAAATAGATGTTGTGAATTCTGAACAAGGTGAGAGAAGGAAGAGTGTGTTCTCATGAGAATACAGTTATGGAACATTTTTCAAGAACAAGCATGTGAGCTGAGCTTAAGGG
Source organism: Galemys pyrenaicus (assembly GCA_019455555.1). NCBI lineage: Eukaryota > Metazoa > Chordata > Mammalia > Eulipotyphla > Talpidae > Galemys > Galemys pyrenaicus. Next base: position 561,844 of record JAGFMF010012021.1, on the reverse strand, counting down.
GTAGAACTTACACTAGCATAGGACTGAAGGGAGCAGCATGAGTAAAATGCTAAGCACCAAGGAACCAGAGATCAAATCCAGAGAACATTTAATTAATCCCTTTAACTTGAACCAAGATAATTAGCTTCTCCAAACTGGGTCTTTGACGTCTAGCCCAAAGAATTAGAACTTTATCCTGTAAGAATGAGAGATCATGAGGTAGTTCTGTGCTCTTCTCAAGGACATCTATCTTTCCAAAGACTTGCTGATGGTCCCTGTAATGGAGTCAGATAATGCACAGTTGAACTATAGATCATTAGCATTATTTGGGAATGGAGGTGTACAGTATTTACTTAACCATTCTTGTATTGCTTGATACTTAAGTTATTTATAATAGTTCTTAACCTTTCCATGTTCTTATGCTTAATTTTAAACTGTACCCTTCCTAAACAAAGGTTTGTATGCTACAGAGTTAAAAACTTTTATCCTTTCTTCATGACTTTTCACCAAACTGTTTGAAAAGAAACAAGAACAGTGACCATTAAAAATGTATCCAGGAATGTAGTGTAGTGAAGTTGTCCACTGGTCACATACACTTTAGTTAAGACAGGAGAAAGCTTGTAAATTTGATAAGGCAGTAGCAAGTGGTAAGAATACCAAATTTTAGGAATTAAGCTGGTTTCAGGCTATCTGTTCCACCATTATTGGTCTTTTGGGTCCTTTCTAGTTCCTTAGTTTTTTTAATTTGTATAAATTTGAATGGTGTAAATGATATATTTTTGTGCTTACTGGCCATTCGTGTTTCTTCTTTTAAATGCCTTTGTTTCTTCCAATTTTTCTATGGGATTGTTTCTTTTTCTACACATCTTTAATATATGTAACATACCAATGGCTTTGGTTATTTGTGTTACATGTCTCTTGTCCCATTTAAGTGCCCTATCTTTTCCTTCTCCTGAAGTATCATTTCACTAAAAAAAATATTAATTTCAGTATCAAAATCACCTTTTTACTTTTATGATTTGCATTCTTATTTAAAAATTCCTCCTTTGCCTCAAGGGCTTAAAGATCTTATATATTGTCTTATAAAAAGCTTGATAGTTTTGCCTTTCACACTTGATTTTTTTTTTTTCCCTGCAGGTATGACATAGGGCTTCTTTGCTCTGGGTCTTTGGCATGAATGACAATTTTCCATCATTATTATGGAATGTTATTTTACCCCCCATCTCCATTTTGTCCTAAATCAAGCTTCAGAGACTTGTATTCCACAGCTTTTAAATGTATTCCCAGGTTCTGTTTGCTGATACCTAGACTAGCACTACCTTGAGAAATCCCAAATTCTTATAGGGCAAGTCTCTTCATAAATGCCTTGGCTTCTCTTAGTTGGCTCTTTGCTCCTCAGTTATAAATTTAGTTTGCAAGAATAGAAGACTCATTGAATTTTTATTGGCATTGCACTGAACCTGTGCATTAGTTTGAAGGGAATTAACTTCTTTACAATATTCTATCTTCCTTTTGAATGTTGTATAGTGCTCTGTTTTAGTATTTCTTTAATGATTTTGATAGTTTATTATATATGAATGTTGAGTTTTATAACTGTTCTTTTAGTATCTATTGAGACTTTACACTTCATAAATCTACATATGTGATTAATATTTTTTTATTATTAACCTTTTTATACATTGCTAGATTCAGTGTGGTAAAATATTTTAAGAATTTGACAATTTATGTTACTGAATGATCTTGACCTGAGAATTCTTTTCTGAAACTGTTTCTGGTTTTGCTGTTCAGATTAGGCTAGCCTAGTAAAATAAACAGAGTGCTCCCCTCATTTTTTTCTTTATTCTTGAGTAGTTTAAACTCAGAGTTATGTTTCCTTGATTGATTCATTTGTAGAATTTACCTAGAAAGTCATGTGGGCATAGTGTTTTTCATTGTAGGAAAATTACTAATAACTGATTAAATTTTGTTAATGGTCTGTACTTAATTGACTTTTTATCTCTTTCTGAGTCAGTTTTGGTAAGTTGCCTTTTTCTAGGAATTCAAGTTTATTGTTTTTGTAAGTTTTCAGTTATATTGCAAAAAAATTTTCATAATGTTTGACTGTCTGATGTTCATAGCATATCTACTTACTAATACCCCATTATTCATTTCTAATGTTAGCTTTCCAATAAGTTTATCTTTTTTTATATTTTATAAATTTTAATGGAGATTTTTCAGAGAATCAATTTTTATAGCATTGTTTCATCTTTCCTATTTTTTTATTTGATTTGTATCCATTAATTTTGTGCCTGATTTTTTTTTTTCATTCTATTTAGATTTTAAATTTTTATGATTTTTAAAAGAGGGTGGCTGGACTTTATGGATTTAATATAGCATTTTGGGAACATTTTAAGTATCACTTTATTACCTTTTGCAACATTTTAAAGTTTATATTTGACTTAATGAATTAGCAATATATTATTTTTCTAAATGCCATTGATGATTTTTAACATAGAAAAACAACTTTTAAAAAAGCATAGTATATCCATATGCATTTTATCAGAAATCCCTAAATCAAAGAAATGTAACCCATTTAGGCACGCGGAATAAAAGATGCTACAGAAATCATCTTTGAGATGTCAAAAGACGAAAGAAAAGATTTCTACAGGACTATAGCATGGGGTCTGAACCGGCCTTTGTTTGCAGTTTATAGAAGAGTTCTCCGCATGTATGATGACAGAAACCATGTGGGAAAGTATGAAAACTTGTAATGCTGCATGTTTTCATGTAATTAAGGGAAATACTTTAGGAACTGTCTTATTTAATGCAGTTATAATCAAGACTTTAATTGGAGACAGCTATGGATTACTGTTGAATGTTAAATGTTAACATTCAACATATTTAACATTTAAATGTTAATGATATGTGGATGAAAAATGTTAATATTTTTATTCTCCAGGTCTATATTGTGAATATGGTGAAAACTTAGTTTAATAAAGCCTTTTAGAAATTAGAATATAAATAGCCTTCTATATGTTAGTTTTAATAATTAACTAACTATATACTTCAAAGTCTGCTTCTGCAGTGAAAAGTAATATAAAAATTATCATAGTAATTAAAGATTCAGGAAATATGGGACGAACTCTAAAATTCTTCAGTAACATTTTTCATGTTCATCTTTGTAGTTAGCATTTCCTTGGTTAGTTGCTTTTTAAAATAAAATCAGTGGATAATAACTAGATATCTGAAAGTAATGCATGGATTTTTATTATACATAACATTTACTGGAAGGCAATAATTATATGGTATTAGTAATGTATTTTTAATTTCTCTTTGGGAATTCTAGGTGTTGGTAGTCTGTCTTACTAGATTCTTTTTAAAGAACAATACATTGACTGTATTAAGTACTGTATTTGAGTACTAAAAAAAGCTGTTACATTGTGACAAGAGTATGTCATACATCCATGCATGAGTTAAAAAAAAATTAATTTTTAAGTGCCTTGTGAAAATTCACTGTAGATTTCTTTTTAGCTATGGTTTATAGTGTCATCCATGAGTTTTGAAATAACCATGCAATTTTAATGCCTGAACTTAAATTTGAAATAAAGGAAGAATCAGGCAGCATTGGAGAAACACATGATTTAACTGTTGAGTTTTCTTAGAGAAATTGTACTGTGCTCACTTTAATATACTAAAGTATTTGCATTTTTTAAAAAGGAAAATAGAAACATTAATTTTAATAATAATTATTATTCTAGTTTGAAATTGGCTACTTTAAAAATTAATTTTCAATATTCCAAGACTTAACATTCAACTCCCTAAATAAAATTTTGATTTTTATTGTGGCTTTTGGCATTCTTTATTTTAATGGATTTTTTAAAAATTTCTTTAAATTTTCAGATACACCCCTGAAGAAATTGAAAAGCTCAAGGAGTAAGTTTTTAAATTTTTTCATTGATTCTGATAATTGGGTGGGGAGGATAAGTCTTGTTTTGTTTTTTTATCTGTTTTTACTTTAAAATGTCAAGAAGTTTTTGTTAGATTGGTATAATTTAGTCCTGCTGTTGAGTATGTTTGACTGTAAAATCCAAACCTCCACCGGATAGCCATGTCCTTAAATTTAGTCTCTTCCTAGTGCTAGTCACTAAATAAAATGGGGTTTACAGAAGAGATCAGAAGGCATTCTTGGTAGCCTAAGGATTAACGTTCCTTTGGGGAACTTATATACCAGATCAAAATCAGGGTTACACTATATGGCTTAGTTTAGAGTGGTGATTTTTTCCAAATGTTTTGCTGGATTTCTGGGCTAATCACTCTGTTTAGAAAGGCTATTTCACAGGAAACATAATTTTGTTACATTGAATTAGTGTCATAAAGCATGCAGTGATAAAGCATGTGTGTGGATCATGAAAAACAAATGCCAGTTGATCCTATTTATGGTGATGAGGACTTGTGAAACTTTTTCAGCTAACCAAGAAGAGCTTATTAGGAATACTCAAAAGGGAAAAATCTGGGGATTGCCTGGGAGATTGTATCAATAACCTGAGGGGAAATTTGGTCTTTTTTGAACACATATCCAAGTTACTTATTTCTTCTCTGACCCAGGAAAAAGGCAATTGCTGCCTGTTTTTTTTTCACCCACAGACAACTGTGGACCCCAAAAAAAGGCCACACTTTCAAACTTTGGCTCTCAAAGTATTGCTGCCCACAACTTCCAAACCAGTCAAATGGGAAGAAGAAGAATGAAGAATAAATGATGAAATTAAAAGGGAGAAAACAATTGAACCCAATGCTGATTGGCAGACTCTTGTTTTAGGCTCCGGATAAAGCATGGCAATGACTGGGCAACAATAGGGGCGGCGCTAGGAAGAAGTGCATCTTCCGTCAAAGATCGGTGCAGACTGATGAAGGATACTTGCAACACAGGTACTGTGAGTGCCATCGGTGGCATTTTGGCTGCCAGTTGATCATCTTTCCTCTATCAGATATTGCTTTATTCTTTTGTTTCAAAAAGAAATTTGTCATTCATGTTAAACTTTATTGTCTAAATTTCCTTTTTCCTGAAGCTTAATACACCCATTAACCTTTCATTTTTGTGCTTTTGTGTAAAGGTGACATTGTTCATGGGGATCCAGTATCACCTCAGTTTCAAAGGATTTGGATTTATCATGTTTCAGTTTTGCAGCAATTAAAAACTCTAGCTGGAAAAGTATTTATTTTTAATACTATGTATATAGGTGTTTTTAAGGCATATATACAGAAAGTAATTTTAATTTAGTCCCACCTAATTATTGAACTTCTGTTATCAATCTCATTAATTCATGCATATGAAAACATTTAGTTCTAGGAATTCCTGATTGAGGAAGCAGCTGTGTTCCAAAGGTTTATGTGAATTTTCTTTAATTCAGACTCATGTTTTTCTGTAGAGGGAAAAAATGTGGCTGGTGTTTCACTACCCAGCCCAGAGCATAAATGCCATTTCAGTTCTTAATGTGTAGAAATGTACTAGTGATATTGTTAAACCTACCCTTTATAACCAGTAACAGTATTTAGTAGTCTACCACTAGCTGTCACTTAGCCTTTCTGCGTCTGTTTCCTCTGTTAAAAGAAGATGTCAGAATAGGCGATCTCATAGTTCCCTTTTAGCCCTAAAGTTCCATAAAGACTCCACAATCTATGTGCAGTCTTTCAGTAAGAAAATAGTTTTCAAGTTAAGCTTTAACTTCCAGGAACTAGTGTTTTCTAGCCTCACTCCCTCTACCTCGCTAAAGTGGAATCGAGTTCTGCTTAACTATTTTACCAGCAATATTACTTGCAAGGCAGTGAGAACATAAATTCTACCAACTCTGTCATTCTGTGGGAAATGACAGCTTAAATGAATGAGGCTGGAATGGGAACTTTAGATATAGGATGGGACCCAGAGACTCATAAAAGATGAATGAGTACAGAACAACTTTTCTTAGCATAATTTGGGGAAATGTGCCATTCATTGACTGCTGGCTTCCTTTCCCACTGCTGGGCATTATTTCTGATTAGGCAATCTGCTAGTAAATGAACACAGAAATAAATGGAAGAGGTGAAAAATGGTCCCGTCCCCGTCCGTTCCCCACCACCCGCGCTCAGAGCTCCTTAGGAAATGGACCAAGTGAAACATTTGATGTCATTAGTGGTTTTACAGGTTTAGAAAAACCTGGAATAGAAATAGGCTTAAATACCAGTCTCAGATTTGCACTGAAATTCCATCAAAGTAGCCTGGAGTTGGAGTTGGAGAAAGGGGACGGTATGAACCTAGTTTTCATTTTTACTAGTGAAAAGTCATGGATATTTCCTTGATCATCATCATTTATTCTTGTACATAATAATCTCCAGTGAGCTTGCTTATTCTATGTCTGCACAGCAAGGAGTCTGAAATGGGACTTAGAAAAAAGTATGAGTTTTTCTCCAGATTGCCATTTAATGAAGCTCTTCCCATTAAGGTTTAGTCTGACTTGAGAGTACATATTCCTTTTTAGTTATGTTTTGGGTAGTTTTTCTCTCCTTAAAGAGTCAGTTGGCACTTTCTACTAGGACTCTATTATTTTTCATACTAAGAATCTTAGCTGTGCTAGTAAAATGCAGCTGGCTTGCTAGGTATATGTGTACTTCCCCATCAGTCGTTGGAAATAATGCTGGATATGATTTGCCCCCAAAAAAGGAAAAGGTAGCAGTAGTTGTTTGGATGATTTCCTTCTTTCAGGGAAGTGGACAGAAGAAGAAGAAAAGAGGCTTGCAGAGGTGGTTCATGAATTGACAAGCACTGAACCAGGTGACATAGTCACCCAGGGTGTGTCATGGGCAGCTGTGGCAGAACGAGTGGGTACCCGCTCAGAAAAGCAGTGTCGTTCTAAATGGCTCAACTACCTGAACTGGAAACAGAGTGGAGGTACTGAGTGGACCAAGGAAGATGAAATCAATCTCATTCTCAGGTTTGTGTCTTCAATCTTTTACTAACAAAATCTGTTCAGTGACTATAGATCTCTTAACTGATTTTCCTCTTTGAGGTTTCATAGATGCGTAATACCCCAAAAGCATCCTTCCCATAGGGAGCCATTATTAAATATCCTAAGTATTTCATATTGAGCTCTTTTTCTTTTGTGTTTGTTCCTTTTTAGTGGATTTAGTGCTCGTGAAAGGTACCAGATTGAAGGCGTGGAGACTGAAGTCCTCCCTATATCCACAGAACAGGTATGGCACAGGCAGCGGCAGTGCAGCTTTTCCACTGTCCCACCAATGTGCCTCAGGCCTAGCCTAGTGGGAGCATGTTAAGGGTAAGAGGGCTATTCAGTCTCCATGCCCTTCAATCTTTGGCTATTGTGTTAAAAAAGGCAACAAAGGGGCTGAGTCTATAGTTACCCCACACCTTCAAACTGGACCAAATCAGACATTTCCATTTTATACATTTCACACCCCCGAACGGCTTTAACATAATAACTCTAAGCTTATCTTTTTAAATTAATTGTTCTAATCTTTTTTTTTTTTTTTTTTTTAAAGATTTATTTATTTATGCATACAAGCACTGGGGCACAGGCCAGAGGTGTGGGGGGGCGAGAGGATTCACCACAGAGAGCAGGGA
>JAGFMF010012021.1:477166-547145 GCA_019455555.1 Galemys pyrenaicus | reverse complement strand
CCTCCCTGGCCGGCAGCAGGGATCGAACTCGTGCTGCAGTAACTGCGGTTTGCTTCATAGTGCGTTGCTTAACCCACTGCGCCACCAGGGAGGCCCCAGAACTCAGCTTTTAACAGCTTATAAGAATTTTTTTTTCCTTAGAAATTCTGCTAATTGCTATTTTTGTACATTTTGTATGTTTACTTTAAATAAAACATATTTTCTAAAGTTGTCTATTTAAGGAAGTACTGCTACAGTACTTTTCCAAATATGTGAAGCTTGTTTTTTTAACTGGGAGATTTCCAGTATGTGCTCCAGAAAAGGGATAAAGATGGAGCATGCTGGGTTAGTGCACTGACTTCAGTAGTTTATGGACTGAGTCATGGTGTCCTGCAACAAGTGGTTGAGACCAAACATAGAAATACACAGGCGTGAAGAGCAGGATAAAGGCTGCCTTACCTCGCTGTCTGTTAACCCTCCAGACTAATGACTGGTGACAGTCAAGAACATGGTACCCTTCGGACAGTTTTATAACTGGCTTTCATTTATCATGATTGTGTTTGTGGGACCTTTTGGGTAGAAAGCTAGACTTAAGGAATACTCATAAGTCTATGACTCAGCATTCTGCTACACTGGTGCTCCTCTTATTTTTCTTTCCTCTTCAGTCTTTCCACTTGCAGCCAACTGGCACTCCAGGCACCTACCTACTTCAGACAAGCTCGAGCCAAGGCCTTCCACTAACTCTGACGGCCAGTCCTACAGTAACCCTGACAGCTGCTGCTCCTGCTTCTCCTGAACAGATCATTGTTCATGCTTTATCTGTATGTTATCTTCCATAAATACCTTCATTTTCTAGTTTTTGTAGAGAAGATTGGCTGATTGGTGTATGTTACCAAAATACCATGTGTGGGGGGGAGGTTGTTTTTAATAATTTGATAGAACCTACGTACTTGTTAGGGACCAGGATTAGTTGGTACAAAAATAAGAGTCCAAACTAGTGTATCTCTGTAAACAATTTCTCTTAATGCTTTTTGTCCCAGGAACAGTGTTTCACACCATCACTCAGCTTCACTGGATAGATCCTTTATCCCCTGTGTGTCCTTACATGACATGGACTTACAGTAAGGGAATAAAGACATCAGGAGATCAAAGGCTCTGGTGGGTAAAGAACAGGGGTTCTAGAAAAATAATAAGAATACTGCCATTCCAGAAGTGAGAGGTATGAGAGGGGAACAAGGCACTACCTGTAAGTGTAACTGGTTGAGTATAACTTAAATCTGGTAGGTACTTTTTTATTTTGCCATTGATTGCGTTCTTTAATATTTTATAGCCAGAACATTTGTTGAACACAAGTGATAACGTCACAGTGCAGTGTCACACCCCAAGAGTCATCATCCAGACTGTTGCCACAGAGGACATTGCTTCTTCCATATCCCAAGCAGAACTGACAGTAGATGGTGATATTCACGCCTCTGATTTTCCTGAGCCTCCAGATGCACTAGAAGCAGACACTTTCCCAGATGAAATTCATCAACCTAAGATGACTGTAGAGCCTTCATTTAATGATGCTCATGTATCTAAATTCAGCGACCAAAACAGCACAGAATTGATGAATAATGTTATGGTCAGAACAGAAGAAGAAATTTCTGACACCGACCTTAAACAAGAAGTGGAATCACCCTCTCATTTAGCCCGTGCTTATGTTACTGAGGTAAACTGCACTTGGGAATGGCCTAATGATTTCTTGCCTTAAGTCTTGAACCTCAAGTTTGGAAAGCACCTAGAAATGATTTATGATGTATATGCTCCTGTACCTTCTTTTTTTCTTTTAGACACACAAAGCATAAAACCCAGCAGAATTGCTCTATGTTAAACACAGTTCCTCACTAAACCTTTACTTCTCCACCCCTAATAGGCTGAGAAATGTTTGTTAGAACTGATGGAAGCATTTTTATGAGGGTGGTTAGGAACAGATTATTGTGGTTCATTTTAGGAAACTCACCCCACAGTATAATAGCAGTTTCTTCTGTATTTAGATGACCTGTGACTGAACTGGTTCTTTTTTGTTCCTGTGTGTTGATATTTTCTATATGAGTATGGGTTTATTACCTTTGCCCATTTTTTAAGACCTTAACTTTCTTTACATTCTATTTTAATATGAGCTATGTTTGAAAGTTAAGTCCTTTCAACCTAAACATGCATGAGATCTTAAGGAGAACTGATGGGAACTTAGAAATGAAAATCTCATTTCTTAATTATTTTTAGGATTTAGAGTCTCCTACTATAGAAGAACGGGTTGATCAAACAACAATTGATGATGAAACTATACTGATCGTTCCTTCACCACATGGCTTTATCCAGGCATCTGATGTTATAGATACCGTATCTGTCTTGCCTTTGACAACACTAACAGGTATATAATACAGCTCCATCATGTGTCTGATAGAACTTAGGGGTAAATCAAGCAGCCAGACATTTAATTCAGTTGTTTTAGTCTTGCTTGATCTAACATCGAGATATGTTGGTTACCTGGTTAAACATTGCATTTTGAAAGGGGAATACTTATTATTAATTATTGACATGAATTAGAGAATATATACATTTAACACTAATTTAAAACTTAATTTATTACAGATCCCATACTCCAACATCATCAAGAAGAATCAAATATCATTGGTTCATCTTTGGGCAGTCCTGTTTCAGAAGACTCTAAGGATGTTGAGGATTTGGTAAACTGTCACTAGGTACTTCTTATAAACGGGTAGTTCAAGCAGAGAAACCACACTGTTAATTATATCTCCAAAGAAGTAGGAGCAACCCCAAAAGGCTTAATTTACCATTCCTCTAGCTTTTAAATAGCTACAAAGCCACATACATTGTTGCTGCTATGACTTTTTACCTCCTTAAATATATCATCTGAGGTCTAGTCTTACTTATGACAATGTATAGTTGAGTGTAAAATGTGGGGTCTTACCTACATAAATCCCTATGATTAGTGTTATTTGTCCACAGGAAATTTCATTTACTTCTGCTACGGAAAAAAGTTTAAAATCACCAAAGCTTAATTACTCTGCTCTAAAAGCAGTACTTCACCTCTAAAGAACAGACATGGCTTTTTATTCAGTCTCAAGTAGACCTGTTTATATTTTAGAAAAGTGAGATCAGTGGTTCTACAGCTTACCAGTAACCCTCTCCAAAGAGATTAAATATCATTACTTTGGGATTTGACCATCATACAGTACAGAGACCTAGGAGGTGATTGTGTGACAGTTCCTTTTGGTTTACCCATTGCTGGCAGTGGGAGCAGATTTAGCCTAGGTAAAAAGAAAAGCATTAAAGGAGTTAAGAAAATTCACTACAGGTTTTTTTTTTTAATTATAATTACGTTAAAGGGAATGTGAGTGAGAATAGTAACAGTGAGAGTAGTAACAGAAAGAATTCACCAGAAGCTAAGTAGAGTTATTACCACCCTTCTCCCACCCAGAACCCACTTGTCATCAGTTTACAAAGTTAGCACTTTGAAGTGAAATTAACCTAAATGAAAAAGGAGATAATGGTTCCTATACCACCACCATTTCTTACATGTTTTACTACATAAATTGCCCAGAAAAGAGCTGAGGAGGATATCCAAGTTTGTTGTTCACTTAGTGCATTAGCTGGTGGGGGTTGGATGTAACTTCTCCTTCTCAGGCAATTTTACAAAAAGAAAAATTTGCTTCTGTTATGAAAGGAAACAAATCAAGAATCATTCCTATACTAGAAAAGGTTAAGCCAAAACTAGCCTCTAGGGCTTTAATGAATATGATCCCTATAGAAAAAAAAAAAAAAAACAACCTTGTATAAATTATTTTATTTATTATTGTAATTAGATATTCACAATCAAAGTTGTCTTTCACCGTCTGTGTTTTGTTAACGTGAGATTAAATTGTAGTAATAAGCAAAAGTTGGTTGCCTAGGGAACAATAATTGTATATTCAGTTTAACAGAAATAAAAGATTATTTGTCTTAAAATGCAAGATTGATTGTTACATAGCCTTTCGCCATGCAATTATAACATTGTAAAAAATTTTCATTTCAAAAGTGAAAATTACTTGTGCTGTTAGAGTATTTCAGTGCAGCATTAGCTTCGTAAAGAAAAAGCAAAGTGATATGTCTCCCCTGAACAAGGGAATTGAGATTTACGATTAACATGAAAATCATGTATTAGACTTCTGTGGGAAATTGTTTGGCATACCTTATCCAGCTCTTATTCAGTCCTAATATATCATGTTGAAGAGATCTGATAGGTATTTCTTCTTGGCAGCCTCACTTTCCCACATCATGGAAATACAGGTTCGCACATATACATAACATGATGATAGAAAATAAGATATAGTAAATTAGATTTCTAAATTTCGGTTCTAAGTCTCCTTGTCGGTACCAGTAGATCTAAAAGAAAAATTAAATAAAAGTTTAAGTAGTAGCCACTGGAAAAGTATTAAAGAATTTAAAATTTTAAGACAACTGATTTTTCTGCTGTAACCAATTTCACGAGTATTTGCTTTTCCCCCTAAATGAGGCAGTCTTTATATTCCTGAGACTAACAAAGCCGGAATTTAATTCTTACTCTTCATAACTGAAGTGTCAACTGAGTTTTCACATCCAAGATTGTACTTTTTCTTCTTTCTCAACTAACTGTTTCTGTGTTTAAATATGTAGAATTTACCAACTCATTGGAAAAACCTGGAAGAATATATACCTTCTAAGCTTATTTTAAATATATTTGAGTAAAAGTTACAACTCTTTCTGGTATAGGAAGGAAGTTAATCAACTGACATTCATGTTGCCAATACAAAACAGGCTTACATAACACATATATTTGGTTCAAATCAGATCCACTGTGGGGTCACTTCTGGCAGTGGGGCTGAGAGTGGAGAGCAGCTCCTCTTGCTTTATTGCAAAGGCTCCCAAAGTGGGGTGAGCCCATTCTTTCTCAGGTCATAGGGCTATAGCAGAATCAGAATCTTGGAGATACCCTCAGTTTAATTTTAACTCAGATAAGCACTATACTGTTATAATTTAAGCCCTATGTAAGGCAAAATGGCTATTTTTAAGGATTTACTGTTTTTGATTCTGCCTTTCCTTGATAGAAATGATAACACAACCCACTAATGAATTGGCTGAACACTTGGCAAATATCCAACTGAGGATCCACCACATCTTTCTTTCTTCACCTATAAGGAAAGCTTCTTTATAAATAAGATTGAATATTTTATATAAGGATATAACTGCAGCTTGAGGTTTCACAGGAAATCTTGCTATTAATTACTTTCATTTTGGGAGATAAAAGAGCAAAGATTAACTCTTATCTTTTCCTTAAGAGAACAGCATGTCTCAATGTCTACTGGTCCCTGTATGTGGTTCTCAAAGAAAGATGAATTAGGTAAACTATATGCAATTTTTGACTACCTAAGTCTTCCATTTTTCATCTGTCAAGGGACTAGTTCCCTATAGGCTTACAACTTTAGGATTAGGGATGGGGGTGTGGTGGAAACTATATATATTTCTTTTCTTCCCTTTAAAAGCCTTGCAGTCAACATTAAGAATTATGACATGGAGGAGGGGGTGATTTCCTACAGACCCAGGGTTAGTAGCCATCCTAGGCACAGCAACTCTCAGCCCTCAGGATACTCCATTTAAATTCTAAATAATACTCACAAGTATGCAGGCAGTAATACTACTCAAAGAGATGCAGACAGCAAAAAATACATTGAGTGGTTTTGGAGGTAGTTGAGGGAAAACAAAAGCACTGATCAGCGTTACCTGTATAAAGAGAAATTATGTCAGGCGTCATGAGTAATTCTAAAACAGTTAGCCTGCAGTCTAGGCAATGTAATATCACAAAATCCTTCATATTATAAAATGATATCTAACACAAGATTTGTCTTCTGGAACATTAACATAACAAAAGCTGTCATTCTTGGGACATCAGCTTGTTATTTAACTGTAATAAGTACACTAAGCTATATAACATAAGATGAAAAGTCACTATATGCTGACCAAGTATTCTTTTTAAACCAGAGAATAGTGAATCTAGTTTAGGAACAGAGTTAACTTAAAGTACCAACAGAAATCAGGCATTAGGTGGACTTTAACAAAAGAGAGTTGCTGGTAACCACTAACATGTTTACAAGTGTATTAGGAAATAAATAAAACAACTCAGAAAACTTAGTTCACTTCATATATTAAATTGGGGGTGGGGTGGAAATCAATTAAGCTACTACAATTTTGTTTCAGTGTTAATATATAACAAACCAATACTTCACATGCTGATATACTGGCCCATTTAGATGGTGGTGTTTTGTTGAGAAATAACAGAACCACAATAAAGTTTTCAAAGCTTAGGTTAAAAGCCTAGGTGAGATTAAAAAAAAAAAAAAGATACTTACTAGAATCAATAAGGATGTTAAGCCACCAACAACTAAATTGATGATTCGATCCTGAAAGAAAGAAAGCGTTTTTGAGCCATGTGGTGGAAATATGGCACTTTCAGAGTATAATGTTAGGCTTTGGGGTGATTTAGAATGAAGAAACCAAGATCCTGCCCTTCTCTGAGCTTCACATATACAACCATGAGATGAAGCAAATGGATGGTGCTACCAGAGTGGAAAAATACTTTGGGAAGACACGGACAACTAACTGGAGGCTTCTTGAAGACAGAATATTTTTTACATAAGATTGGGGAGGGCTGAATGGGGCAGGAGACTCACAACCATATGTGTGCTCTTCAGGGCCATGCAACCATAAGCAAAGGGACGGGGCACTGAGCCGGCCAGCTCAGAGTCTTGGTGAAAAGTCTCTGGAATCAGAATGTAGATGATGTCAGGTGTCACCATGATATGGCATCATTGTCTTTGTCCAGTGTAATCTAGAAGTAGATAGTACTGCTAAGCAGGGATCATAGAATGCCGAGGGTGGGAACAACCCTAGAACATCTAGTCAAGTGGTTTCCCAACTTAATAACAAAAGTCTCCAAAGCATAAAAAATTTGATTCTGTGGGGCCCTAGAATCCTACCCATTGAGCTGCATGTCTGTCATTCCCACCCCCACCCCACCAATTTTACAGAACGTACTGAAAAACTCCAATCTAATCTAGTCCTGATTTTACAAGATTAAGATTTGGGTTTATAGTAGTTTACAGAATAAGGCCACAGGAGTTGAAGACCTAATGAGAAACACGAAAGCCATAAGACTACCAGGCAGTCTTATTTCTGAAAAGTCAGAGATGAGTCTTAAATGAATCTGTGGTCATAATGGTTGTTTCAGTAAATCTCAGCTGGGACAGCAGACTACGGAATGTGAGCAGCCAAGAAACCAAGCTCAGAAATGGTAAGGACACTGGAACAAACATAAGGCAGCACTGAACACTCATTTCCAAGTATCTGCTTTTAAAGATAAAAACCCAAAGAAGTTTAAGCAAGCAGGCAAAGCTGGAAGAGTTAAGGAAGGCCAAGTATAATGTCCGGTGTGTCTGATCTACCAAGAACAAACCACAAACAGTTATACAGAACAAAGGAAATAACTCCAGCCACACCCTGCCTGCTAAACTTGGAGGACTCAGAGCTTATTACTACTGCAGTAAGGAAGTTTATACAGCATACAATAGTCTCAAATTAAGACCAATTGTTAAGGAAGATACTCAGGGCAAATCACTTATTCACACATGACAAATGTGTGTATTTAAAATATGTAGATAAGACAACCTATGGAGCCCCATTATTTCCACTTTATGAAAAAGGTTCAACTAAAATCTGGGCTATTCTGAGAAATCAAGACTATCTGCTCCCATCTATGAGCTCTAGGGAACTGCAGAAATTTAGAAAGGTTAGTGTACCTCTCTCAATAGGCAGAAGCCAGTGAAAACATTCAGGTGAGAGGCAGCCAAAACAATCCTAACTTCCTAACAGCAAAGCAAGTTTGCCAGCCAGAATCAAAAGTGGGGGCTAAGAGAGGATGTGGGGGTGGAGGAGCAGGGGATAATAGTGAAAGGACAGTAACTATGCCAAGAGCTTTAGTATATCTCCTAAAAACTAGAACTACAGGCCATCATACATAATGCAAAACAGGCTCAAGGAAACGTGAGAACTTGCCCATGGTCTCAATACCAATAAATGAAGAAAGCCGACATATTTGATTTGTACTCCTCACTGGAAGAGCAACCTAAAATGCTACTGCTGGACTAGACGAAAGTAACAGGGCAGATTCAAAAATTCCATTTGAAAATACTACATTGTTATATACAGTTCAGAAGTGAAGGTTTCATGATTTTCCCTTGAGCTTAGTCATATAAGCATGATTTTAATTATTCTAGTAGAAATACATCTAAACTTAGATACTTCCTTGGCCCTTTCTGCCTTATAGAGAGTTCACTGAACACAATTCCAAGTCATGTTTATGACTATCAATTATTCTAATCTGGTGCAGTGGTCCTCTCTAGGGCTCCGAAGAACTGATGAACTCTTTAGGATATGACAGAGGGATTTCTCACAGGGTTTTCTTCAAGACAAGGTCTTGGCTTTCCGGTCTTCTATCAAAGTTACCATGAATACAGGCCAAAGAAACAAGCATTAACCCTGGAAGACTCCCCGTTCTTAGGCTCCTTATTATTTTTTAATTTTATATATTACATTATTTTTAATTTTTGTACAGTATACTTTCTCAGGTGTGGTCCCTATGAAATTTCCATCACCACCAATTCACCCACATCTCATCACCATAGGCTCCTTATTCTTAATTCTTTTTTTAAAAAGATTTATTTATGCATACAAGAACTGGGGTACAGGCCAGAAGTGAGGGGGATAAGAGGATTCACCAGAGACAGAGTGGGGAGCAGAACAGGCAGATCAGATCAACTGAAACTGCTGAGGGGAGCAGTGGGCAAGGCAGGAGAGGTCTGGTGCACCATGTGGGTCACCTCACCATCTGGGGGCAGCAGCGGCTGCAGTTTGCTTCACAGTGCGTTGCTTAACCCATTGTGCCACCAGGGAGGCCCCCTTATTTTTAAATCTTGCAACACAGAGTGTGGTCCGAGCAAGCAGAGGTTTAGCTGAGAGCCTGCAAAAAGTACAAAATCAAGGACTGTGCCCCAGACCTATAGTATCAGAATCTGCATTTGAACAAGATCCTCAGGTGATTAGTGTGTGCATCTAAATTAATTCAAAAGTTAATTTAGTTAATTCGAAAGTGCACATCTAAAAAGTGCACATCTAAAAACTCAAAAGTTTAGAATCTCAACTATACTAGTTTGAATACTGATTAAGTTCAAATCAGAGTGAAGACTTTTCCCAGACTCAGACATTATTATAATTTTCAGGCTTTAGCAGCTCTCCCATTTCCCAGTCTCTAAAGATAGAACAGTAATAAAGAATAAGACATTACTTAGCATTTCAAAGGGCAGTTTAACTTTGCTGTTTATGGAATGAGCTGAAAATCACGTTATTTCCACTTCTACAGCTAGTCTCCAACTATCATCTCACAGAAAATAGCTTTGTGTCCTACCCTATTTTATTATCCTATTTCTATGTGCCAAAATTATTATCTTATTTTTTATTCCAATTTAATTATTCCAGAGCTAAACCCTGTATGGTTGCTTATATTTTTTTTTTTTAAAGATTTATTTATTTACACATACAAGCACTGGGGTACAGGCCAGAGATATGGGGGGGGTGAGAGGATTCACCACAGAAAGCGGGGAGCAGAACAGGCAGATCAACGGAAGTACACTGCTGAGGGGAGCAGCGGGCACAGCAGGAGAGGTCGCCGCACCATGTGGGTCCCTAGCCTGGCTGGCAGCAGGGCTCGAACTCGTGCTGCAGTGGCTGCGGTTTGCTTCACAGTGTGTTGCTTAACCCACTGCACCACCAGGGAGGCCCTATGGTTGCTTATATTTACTCCCCAAGGAAGGGCAACAGGATGAATGAGCCTTGATTCTCACCAGCAGAGAAAACAGGATTGAGAACTAGGGAATCCTTCCCAAAGAAATACTCAGCAAACACACGAAAAAGTTTTAACCCACGTGCATGTGTGTGTTTATGCACCATATACACACCAACATGTAAATATTCAGAAACAGTAAAGTTTTGAGAGAGATTCCACATATATTATCTAATAAGTCATTTATTCATTTAAACATATCAATTCTATCTCACAGTTTACTTGTCTATTTTCTCTACACTGTAAGTAAGGTCTGAGAAGCGAAAGGCCATGTCTTCCTTTTTCACTGTTGGATTCAGGACCATTGTACACTCTCCGAGCTGTGCACTCCGGAACAGGCTTGCATCCTCCCAGAGGCAACAGCACCCTTTCCAAATTCTGACAATTAGTTCCGGAACTGCTACCATCCAGCACAGAGGCAATTATGATAACCTGACCCATTAGAAAAGTCACCATACCAGCAGATGATGGCACTGGTGGACCCCTCTGCCTACCACAGTGCCCGACATATATTTATTACATGCTCAACTCTTAGTTGAAAGAACAAACTAACTGGGTTCACTACAAATTCATGTTGGTGGCTAACGCATGTTGTCAACTTGAGTAACTTAAGTGTGAATTAATTTTCTTTAAAACACCATCCTTAAAAAGGGAGAAAGGGGATACAAATAAGCAAAAATTCAGAAAAAAAGATTCCAGATGCTTGCACAAAATCTCACAAGGGTTTCTGTCTCCTAGTCACTCAGTGGGACTTTTAATGGAATATTTTTAAATTAAAAGGTATTAGCCTTTACAGTCCTTTAAAACATAGATGCACTAAGAATGAAGAAGCAGCTGCTCCTAATGGCCAGCAGCACTCCATGGCCTCTGTCTCTCCAGAAAGTGGTTTGACACGCCACTTCAGCTCGGGTTCCCAATCCCACTCTTAAAGGAAATCAGCAAACAACCTTATTAATTTTTTTTTTTTTTTAAGAAAAATTCACCCTCCCCGTTTCCATTCCTTCAGGCTGAAGAGTGCCGGAATGTGAACTACTTGTCCACCAATTCTGCACCCATTACCTGACTTGATTAATTATCTCTGTCCTCATCCCACCTCCCTCCTAAATCTCTCCCCCCAAAATCTCAACTCCTTCCAGTATCAGAAGAGCCTTCCATCCATCCTGCTCCCCACTTCAATTCCCCTTCTTTTTTACATGATTAGTGTTGTGAAGAAAACGTAATAGGACAGGAAGAATGACCAGGGTGGAGATGGGTGACTATTTTTTTTTAAAGATTTATTTATTTATGTATACAAGCATAAATACTGGGGTACAGGCCAGAGGTGTGGGGGGTGAGAGGATTCACCACAGAGAGCGGGGAGCAGAACAGGCAGATCAACAGAAAATACCCTGCTGAGGGGAGCAGCGGGCACAGCAGGAGAGGTCTGCTGCGCCATGTGGGTCGCCTCCCTGGCCAGCAGCAGGGAACGAACTCGTGCTGCAGTGGCTGTGGTTTGCTTCGTAGTGTGTTGCTTAACCTACTGCGCCACCAGGGAGGCCCTTGTTTTTAAATATGAGTTCCAGGAATCCTCTCTAAAAGCATGCCATTTGAGCAGCGACTTTGTAAGAAAAAAGAATAAGATATACAAGGATGTGGCAAAGGCTACTGAAAACCAGCCAGTACAGAGAATGCTGAAGACCCTGCAGTAGGAGTAAGCTGGGAACTGGAAGAATACTAGGATGATTGATGCCTAAGAGGAAGGGAAAGGAAAGAATAAGATTTGCTTAATACCTCCCTAACTTCCCTGCAGTATGCACCTGATTAGCAACTGAATAAAAGAATACCTACATGCCCACTTATAAACCAAGTTGTGGAATACATACCTAAAGTACAGAATATGTATGCACACTTATGACCCAGGCTCCATAAAAAAATTACATTCCTTAGCACAGCAATCAAAGGTCTTTATCCAGCCATCTTTCTGCTGACCATTCCTTCCAAGTTTTAGAGTCCAGTCACAAACACTCAAAGTTCCTTACCGATACCTGTACTTTTCCTGCTCCAACCCCTTTAACACAAGCACGAGCTTGTGTTGCTTGGGATTCCCAGTTATATTCTTCAAAAATCTACTTCTGTTTCTATGTTTAAGGCTTAAAAATCCTCTAACCTGATGCCCCTTATTGCATTATTCTCTTCCCGCATACTCCCTGGCACTTTGTTCATCCTTCTATTAAAGGGTTCAATCCCATTTCTTATTCAGTGCTTATCCTTCCCTCCCCTCCCCCCACCCCCTTAGCAGTGATTCTTCTTGTGAGGGAGAGAAAAGAAAGGCAATCCATTCAGCAAGTATTAAAAATGTCCAAAGGCACTATTTCCTACAATTGTTAACCTGGACAGTGATTCAGACCCTTGAGCCACATCCTGCAATTCTGCAGCCCAAGTTTTGCATTACTCAGCTTAAGAGTTCTACTACCATAAATAAAAGGCCAATTCTCAGAAATGAATTTTCCTTTTCTTCTTCCAAACCACAGGGGAAAACTATTCAGGAGAGCTCTGGAAATGGCCTGGTCAGAAACCTATGTGGCAACCCTCTAGGAATAAACATACTAAGAGGATGTGAGAAGTGGGGAAAGGTTTGGTCCCAGGATTTAAAAGTGGGTTTTTCTTGGTCACCCCTGGCTTCCGCTCCCACTGTTGACAGAAGCAGTTCCCCAGAAGTGTCCATCATGGGGATAAGCTGCTGGCACTGGCTGACTTGGGGAAATGGGGAATTCTGATCATAGGCACTACTGTTTAGAGACTTCCCCAAAAGCACCATACTTCACAAAGTGCCAGGAGCCAGAGGATGCCTGAGAAAGGATTTATGAGAACACAGACACACCCACACTTTACAACTCAAACTCTGATACACCATTATTTTTACAGCTAAGTATAGATCCTAACACCAACTTTTCCCTCATGTCCATTTAGAGAAAGTAAATGTATAAATATTTCTAAATGGTTCCCTTATTTTTCAGATTCATATTTTGAAGCATCTTTCAGTTGTGAATATTTTTGTATATCCCTTCTACCAGATTCTCCTTCTGAGGAGAATCTCACTGAAGCACCACTTATGAAAACCAGCTCACAGTAAGATAAATTGCTCCACATGTTTAAGGAACAAAAATGAGCCCTAGACTTAGTACCTATAGAAAGTCCCTGCCTGTATGTGGGCTGCCTTTCAGAACCAGGGGCATAGTTCAAAGACTGGGAGGAGTCTCACAGACCTTTGATTAATTCTTTTATCTTATGCCTGCATGTGGTCAAGGCCATGTAACCCTAAGATTCCTTATTTGTACAATGGCATAAATGTAAAGCACCCAGAACAGAGTTACATTTAGCAGAGGTTCAGTAAGTGGTTGCTAGTATGGTATTAGTGTAACTGCTATTACACTTAATGACACATCTTATCAATGAGAGACGAGTCCTCAGAGATGAGCAGGGACTGAGCCCTATACCTTGGACCCAATTTCTAGACTGCTTTAATTTCAAATGCATTCTATTACTCCCATAAGAACATATCAACCGACATATCCCTTGGAAAATAAAAGTCATTCTACCTTAACATGACCTGTGGACTAAGGAAAAAAAGACATGCCATTCAGTAGACCTGGCCAACTACTACAAAAAACCATGTCCACAGAGAGTAAACCCAGCAAGCCATCAGCTTCTGTGAGGCCAGGCTTCAGCTTAAGTTTTTCATACAGTATCGTACAACCCCTTTCTGTTGCCTCTGTGCTGTGACTCATGAGCAGAGAAAGATGACTTCAACTACCTGAGAGGCTGAGGGACATATGGGTGTCTGGCCTTCTAGGTTTCTGAAGACAGTTCTCACCTCATGTAGTTTCAAATGTGCCCAAAAAACAGGTTACTTTTGGTGCTGCTAAATCTTCTTACCTTAAAATTTAATAAATAAAAGTGGCCACCCCACCAAAAGCAATCTACAGATTCAATGCTATTCCAATAGAAATTTCAATGACATTCTTCAAAGAAATAGAAAAAAATATATTGATGAAATTCATATGGAGACACAAAAAACCTCGAATAGCCAAAGCTCTCCTGACTAAAAAAAAAAGGGGAGTGAAGGTATCACCCTTTCAGACTTCAAACTATACTACAAAGCCACAATAATAAAAACTGCATGGTATTGGAACAAAAACAGACACGTAGACCAATGGAATAGAATAAAAAGTCCAGAAATAAACCCACAGACTTATGAACAACTAATCTTTGACAAAGGAACAAAGAATATGCAATGGAATAAAGACAGCTTGTTCAGTAAGTGGTGCTGGGCAAACTGGACTGCTACATGTAAAAGAATGAAACTAGAATACTGCCTTTCACCATGCACAAAAACCAAATGGATTAAGAAACTAGACATAAGACCTGAAACCATAAAATATATAAAAGAAAAGCAGGCAAAACTCTAAATGACATACACCTCAATAACATCTTTAAAGACACAGCACCTAAAGCAAAGATAGTGAAGGAAAGATACACTGAACTTAAAAGCTTCTGTACAGCAAAAGACACACTAACCAAAACAAAGCGACAACCCACCGACTGGGAGAAAATCTTTACACACAACGTTACTGACAAGGGACTTATCACAAAGATCCACAAAAAGCTAACCAGACTAAACAAAAACATAGTAAACAATCCAGTCAACAAATGGGCAGAAGAGCTAAAAAGACATTGCTCCAAAAGGAAATGCAAATGGCCAACAGGCATATGAAAAAATGCTCAACATCTCTTGTAATCAGAGAAATGCAAATCAAAACCACCATGAGATACCACCTCACCTCAGATACCAGTGAGAATGGCACATGTCAAAAAAAGTAGCAACAACAAATGTTGGCGAGGATGTGGAGAAATAGGAACTCTCTTACACTGCTGGTGGGAATGCAAACTGGTCCAACCACGATGGAAAGCAGTGTGGCGTTTCCTCAAACTACTAAGAATGGAACTTCCATATGATCCAGCAATCCCACTCCCAGGAATATACCCAAAAGACACAAAAGCACTGATTCAAAAGAATACTTGCACCCCTATGTTTATTGCAGCACTATTTATGATAGGTAAAACCTGGAAACAACCTAAATGCCCAAAAATAGATGATTGGATCAGGAAGATGTGGTACATATACATGATGGACTACTATTCAGCAATCAAAAAGGATAAACTAGAGTTATTCATAGAAACATGGATGGAGCTGGAAGGGATTATGCTCAGCGAAATAAGTCAGAAGGCAAAAGAAAAGTACTGGATGGTTTCCCCCCTAGAAGAATATAAGGGAACCAAATAAGCAATCAAGGAAAATAATAACAACAACAACAATAATAACACAACAAAAACAAAAGACAAGGACAAATTGGGGACACTTGGTGGGGAGGGAGAGGGTTGAGGGCAGAAAGCACAAGGGACTGAGGTGATGGTGCACTGGTGAAATGGTGGGAAATCCATGGGAACCACAATTGATGTCAACTATATATAAAGAAGAAAAATAATAATGATAAAAGCAGTCAGTAGGATATGATGGTTACTGTGACACTGGGGTGGCATTGAAGTGATTAGAGAAAGCCCTATTTTACTCATCAATAAAGTGAAGATAGTTTGACTGTCAAGGAAATAAATTTCCCATTAAAAAGAGTATTTGCCCATTTAAAAAAAAAATAATAAACTTAATAAAATCAAGAATTAGATAAGCATTGTGTCTAGTACTAGAAAGGTCAGAGAAATGAAGCTACCGGCTCCTATCCTCAAGGATCTTGTACTGAATCAGGGAGCCATATCTAAACATATTTCTCACAACACAGGAGGTATGTCCTTGGGCTGACCCCCAGGCGCTTAGGAAGGAAACACAGGTGCAGGCTGAGTTGTGAGGAAGATTCTAAAGGAGGGAATTAAGACTGAGTGTTACAGGAGCAGGGAGGCAACTAAAGGAGAGGAATCCATGGGGAGTTGTGAGTCTGGACTGGGCTTACTTAGCCTAAGTAAGACTAGGGGATCCCACCCCTCCCCATGTACCAGCATCTTCTCAGGAGCTTTTTCAAAATGTGAGCCCAACCCCAAACAGCCCTGATGTGGGGGTGGGTAAGAAAAACTTACTGAAAAGAAAAAGTCACCATATGTATCATCCGAAACTGTCCAGCATAAGAAACGGCAGCTTTTTAAAAGTGGTGTGCCGGGATGCAAGAGAGGCAAAGGGAAAACACATCTGATCACTGGACGGGACACAGATGTTAAGCTCAAAGGATCACCCAAAAGCCATCAAGGGGAAGGAAAGGAGCAGCCCACACTCCTCAGAGGACAGTCTTTGGGGCTTCGGGAGGTAGGTTTAGAAACAACAATCTCAGCCACAACTTTGTTCTTTATTAAGCAGCAACTTCCCCGCCTCAATAAAAAAGGCTTTAAGTGGCACTCTAACCTTATCCTACGATTAATACTTATAGAAGCCAATTGCTCCAAGTTTAGGTTGCCTGAATTGAAATCATAAAACGACCCTAGATTTCATTTTCATTGTTTTTGTTTGCTTTTCCCTCCCTTAGCAGGGATGGGAGAGGAGGAAATGGGAAAAAAAGTTTTAGTACATGAATTGTTTTTTGTCTTTGGATCCAAAAAGATGTAAAAATCTTCAGGACTGAGTAACTTACTCCCTATACAGAGGTCCCCGCACCTTTGCTAGCTGCTGACTTGAGTGTATAAGTTTCCCCCCAAATCACTCACTTTTCTTATCACATTGAAGTAGAAATATAAAGGCAGCAGTCATCACCTTTCTTAGATGATAAACCACTTGCTCTGTGATCAGTAAAAAAAAATCAATAGACTAGACTGGTCCAGACAGAAGTTTGCACTGCAAATCTCCTCTTCACTTCTGCACAAGCTCTGGGCCACGAGTGTGCTTTAAAGACATAACCATCCTCCCTCTCCCTCAGAAGCGCCCCATTACGTACTGGGATGGAACTGACAAGCAGCTGTCAAGTCAAGAAATCTAGATGGACTCATACGCCCCAGGACAATTTAATGCCTTTCCAGTATACAACAGAAGAGGCCCCAACAGTGTGCTATCCTAGAGCAAACTTTGAAAGAGCACTGGGTGAGAGAGAGGGCAGTATCTCCACGTTTTAGTTCACAAGATGTGAGAGAAGGGAGGCCAGGGAAGGAGAATCCTAGACAACATTTCCCAAAGGGTTCTTTGGAAGCTTGGCTTCATACTCCTGTGCAGGGGGAGCTAAGAACTGGGCAAGTTACTGTGCTTAACTAAAGGCTGGACCCCAAATAGATCTCAAAGTACTACTTGCCCACCAACTAGAGTCCCTGTGAAAAGTGCCATGAAAGGCTATGAGAAGTAAAGAAAAAATGTTTCCCTGACATGAATATGAAGCCACCAGAACGAATAACTGGCTTTAGAACTATGCTGTTCAACAGGTAGTGCTATTAGCTAGATGGTTCCTGAGCACCTGAAATATGCTTGTGAAAACTGAGATGGGTTTTAAGCAAAAAATAAATGTAAAAAATATCTGTACCTTTCATGTTGATTAGACACAGAAATTACAGGGCTTTAATCAAATACTGAAATGATACTACTTTGGATGTATGGAGTTATATAAAACAATTTATTAAAATTAACTTTATCTTTTTATACTTTAACATGGCTACCAAGACATTTAAAACTACCTATATGACTCACATTATATTTCTACAGGCTATACTCCTTTAGAAAGTGCTAAACTACAATACAGATTTAAAAACCTCAGATGGGGCCTCCCTGGTGGCGCAGTGGGTTAAGCAACACACTATGAAGCAAACCACAGCCACTGCAGCACGAGTTCGTTCCCTGCTGCTGGCCAGGGAGGCGACCCACATGGCGCAGCAGACCTCTCCTGCTGTGCCCGCTGCTCCCCTCAGCAGGGTATTTTCTGTTGATCTGCCTGTTCTGCTCCCCGCTCTCTGTGGTGAATCCTCTCACCCCCCACACCTCTGGCCTGTACCCCAGCTCTTGTATGCATAAATAAATAAATCTTTAAAAAAATAATAAAATAAAAACCTCAGATGCACATTATCATGGCATTTGTGCCACATTTGTTTCTGCACCACAGAACTTGGGAATGGAAAAAACAGAAGAAAGAAAAGAAAAAACCATCTGGACTTTCTGACTATGACTCTAAAGAAGGCCCACAGCAGTATGTACTTCCAAAGGTATCAAGGAATGAAAAATATATTTCTACAAAAGATGAACATTCTTCCTTTTCCTTAGATATTTAGGTAATGATAAAAGAACTGTTTCCTTTCACCTTTTGCTCCATGACTCCATTGGTAAAGTTATTCCGAAGATGCCTGCTAAAGATTGAATAACATTTGGGGCTGGGTAACCAAAATCATCACAAGCATCCAGTACAGGTGAGGACAGAAGGTCCTTCAGGGACTGCCCTCAAAGGTGCTTCTCAAGGCCTACTGGATTGCATAGGTATTGTTCTCAAATGGATTCCAGATCTTTCATCACTCCATGACTTTGGGCAAAACACTTCACACATTTCCTGTGAAAATGCAGCAAGTATGTGGATGTGTATTGTGAAACATTACAAAGGCTTTGTGGGGCTGAACAAGTAGTCTGCTATAAGGTTCACCTCCCCTAGTTGTAAAATAGGAACAAGACCCATCTGACAGAGGAATTCAATGATCACACAGGGAAAAGCTGAAAATCTTGCCTGGTACTTGGCACTGAAGAAATTCAAACTTCCCTCCAGATCCTATTCTGTGGGCTGAAGTTATTTTTGCCTTACAGTTAGGGACCGTCCTTAAAGGCTCTGGTCCTCTCTGTTGATTTAAAATTAAGACACTATAGATGCCCAGTTGTTTTAAGGCAAGTACTATTACTAAAAGTTCCAAAGAACTGTAGGAGTACGACAAGAATAGGTTTTCCTTTTTCTAGATGTTTTCCCCCAAAGTGGTAGTTCACTAATACTGGCTGTTGTGTCCAGTTTCCGGGCATCTAAAAGAGAGCCAGCTGGGAACACCCAAATACCAGAGCCAGGAAAGGTTCCTCTGGGATCCCAAGAACTAATCCTGTTCAACCAGTGACTCCTCTGTGGGAAAGGCTCCCCTGTCAGGTGTCCTAACTCTTCATTATTTGAGATCTACCACTGTGCCTCACAGTCATTTGGTGTCAACAAAGACAGAGACCTCTCCTACAGACCTGGCATCTCAATTTATGATAAATGATACTTTCTTCCATGCTCAGACCAGCAATATCTCTCTTTTCTTCATTCTAAGGGATTCCTTTATGTGCAATCATCCTATCGGCCTCACAGGTAGCTAAAGGGAACAATTTTGAGAGATCTGGAATTATGTGTTACTCTTAACTTTTTCTTCCAGTAGCTAAATCTATCCTTATAATGCCTAAAATTGCCTCAGTAACACTATACATTAGTATGCAATAAACAGAGATATATTTGGAAAATATATAGGTTTCAAATAGAGTACAGGCAATAAGAAACTTAGTAATTGAATATTTCTGCCCAAGCTAGTCAGAAAACATCAATATTTCTAAGTATAAAAATCAGTAAGTCGATTACCAAGTCATCTATAGTGATAAAGGGGTAAGAAGTCTGTACCACCTGGAATCACAATTTGTGCCCCAAATTGCCTGTGGAAGGAAAAGTGAACCTCTTAGCTTTGGGACAGCGGAGCAGCCAGTTGCCCTGGGTCTGACCTCTTCAGGCAGCAAAATTGCCTCCTCTCCCCAGATCCTCTTCCAGTGGAACCCTAATTTGGGGACATTAACATCTAAAAATTTAAAGCCACCACAGACTGAATGGAAAAGCTATCCTGTAAGGTCTTTCCCAAACTTCTCATAGGGAAGTTACTAGTTTCTTTGCTGTATCCTAAGATGTCCCTTTAAACTCCTGTGGTAGTACAGATACCAGGGCACCTGTTTACATATTTCTTCCAGGCTCCTGTGGTACGTAACTGGGTTCCTTGGATTCCCCAGGCTTAGCACATAATGCTCATAATGCTCTGAACCAGAGCCGTGTCTCTCAAGCCAAGTGTCCTCTGGACTGGGATTATGCCATGCCATTAGATAACATGGTCCGTCTTCCTAGAGCTCAAGATTAAAACATTTTCTTATTAAGACACTTGGAGAAAATAAAACACAAGTGTAAGTTAAAAGAAAAAAGCAGCAACTTTGCCGCAGGCAGGCAGGCTACAAGTTCAAGGCTATGCCCCAAAGTACCAGGTGTACAAGTGCCTTATCCTTTTTCTATTAGTGGGCCCTGCGCCAAAGTTGAGAAACTCAAGCAGCTCAGGAATCCATTTACACCTGACTTAATGAGAAGTTGAAAGTACTTTCAGGTGTCAAAGACCACCAATGCCACTTGCTAGGTGGGGAAAAAACAAAACAACCAAACAGGCTAAATATTGTGCCAACTATTTCAGCTTAATGTTGAGGACTGGAAAGGAGCTCTCTTCAACTGTTGGCTCAGAGCATTACATGAGAAGTTTGGAGAAAAAAGTTCTACTTTAAGAAAAAAAAAAAAAAAACGAAAATAATGTACTGCAGTTTATTTGGGTCCAGAGAGTCTCTGATCGCTTTCTGGAATGGAGAGCCATCAAGGCAGCCCTCACTTCAAGTCTCTCCTTTTTCTCTGGCTGCCTCAGCAGTAAAAGCTTCAGGGCCCTAAATAAACAGCGGTCGACAGTACCCCTCTATGGCTCCTAAGCCTCTGGCACATCTGAAGCCTCTTGAAGGTCAGCACTCCAGCTCCACCGGTGGTTGTACAACCAGACCACGGCACATCGTCCCTCCAAAGAGGGGCCTCCGCACTTCCCTGAAAATCCCCAACAGCCCAGAACTTTTTGAACTCTTCTGCACCACCGGTCTTCGAGACTTTGGGCCAACTCGGTCCCAAAGAAGGCTACGAGTGGCAGGGCAAACATTTTGAGAAGGAAGCGGAGTTGAAGAACCAGCTTTCTTCCAACAAGTGCCTTCAGGAGCCGCAGAAGGACCCGGCCGGGACTCTAGGCCAGAGGGCAGACAAGCAGAGACACAAATAAACACACCCAGGCTCGGAATCCCGGTCCACTCACCTTTGCTGACGTCTCTCCGAACAGAGGTCTGTTGTCCAGGCCACTGGTGCCGTAGGTCCTGGTAGAAAAGTCCTCCATTTTGGGGGTTCTTCACTTTCCCCAAGCCTCTCAAAAGCGAGCCAGCATTACCTCCCGAAGTCTCAGGTCCACGACTCCCAACGCCGCCGGTTTATTCACCAAGCCCTCATGGCCGAAACCCAGGTGGGCCCGGGAAGTCCCGGCGGCGGCGGCGGGGGGTGAGTACTCAGATCCAGGAGACGAGGCCGCTGCGCCCGAGCCCCGCGCTCCTCTTCATCTTGAGCTGCTGCAGCAGGAAGTGAAAGGAAACAAACAGCGCGTGGCGGACTCCCCGCGGGACGCCCCCGCCCCTGCGGCTCCCACTTCCCCAAATCTCGGCGCTCAGTTTAGCCCACCGGAGCCTCGGCCGCACGGTCCGCCGCGCGCTGCAGCTCGCAGAGCAAATCGGTTCCCCTCATCCCCGGGGCAGCACGTGATTCCCCGGCCCCCCCCTCTCCCCACCCCCATTTCTTTACCCAATAACTTCTCACGCTCTCTAAATTTTCTACAGTGCGCACGTAAACCTTCATGCTCAGGTAGGGAAGGAGTTTTCGTGGGAGAAGTCATTGCAAACCCCTCGCCAAGCCCTCTGCTCCCTTCTCCATCCCCCGAGTCCCCAGTGGCAGGAAAAGTGAAGTTGCCGGAGCGGAGCCAGGAGCTCCGCGCACCCCTCCCGCAGCGCTGCGGGTTCAGGTCGCAGTCACGGCCGCGCCAAGCAACTTGGATGGCTCATTTGTTGCGTCCACCCGCTGGCCGGCTCTCGCGCTCTCCGCAGGAGCAGCAGAACCAGCTGCGCGGCAGAGCCAGCCAGAGAGAGAATCCCGCCTGGGCCCTGCAGATTGGCCGCGCTCCCAGGAAACGCCCCGCACCCGCAGGCCAAACCTCGGTGTCCCCAGGCGCCCGCACTCCGAAGAGTCGCGGCCGCGCCGGGCTCCGCGGCTCCGGGTCCCACACGCGCTCGGGGATTCCGCGCCGAGGCTCGGGGGCGCCGGCGAAAGGCGTGGAGAAGCGAGAGACTTTCCCAAGTGGCGGAGAGGCGGCGCGCGGGCCGGGCGCCGTGCTGCGGGTCTCCTCTCGGCGCCCCCAGCCGGGACCGCGGCCACTGTCGCAAACCGACCCTGCCCGCCCAGGCCACGTCACGGCCGAGGCTGCCAATCCCGCCTGCCGAAGCGCCGCATTGGTTGCGGAGCCTTATTTCCAAAGGTAGCAGTTTAATCCCCGAGGGGCGGCCAGTCTCCCGGGCTGCAGGTTTCTCCGCTTCTTGGTAATCAGCGTCGGCACGACCCACGTGGGCAGAGAACACTTCTGAAGATAGCTCTGCATTTTGCTGAAAGCTTCTTTAAAACAGCTGACCTCCTTTAACCATCCCAGTCTTTGCCCAGCTAGGTCGAGATGGGGATCACTGGTAATACTGGTTTAGGGTTGTCTGTATTTCTGTCTTGTTTTGTCCTGTGATAGGGATCCAATGTCTTTTACAAAAATAGTCGGGAGAAAACGCATGCCCAACTCTTCCTTGACCTGTTCACTCATCCAGCTAGCGAGGGTGCTGACAGCATGGTTGCAGCCATGGAAAACGTTTCACGTGCCAATCTCTTCTCCAGGTTGTAGAGTATAGAGAACTAGAGTGGAGAGGCCTCCTAGGCAACACGGCGCACTCGACATTCGCGGTCATTTCTAAGTATTACAAAACAAACGCAACCACGCTAGGTTCCCTGGACACGATAGCACCTAGATTGAGAAGACCTCTGACTTGTGTGCAAAGAAAGCCTATTTGGGACGTTGTAACCATATTTGTTCAGGACTTTTTGTTACAACAGGAGTGTTATACAATCCAGCACCCAGTTCTATCAGGAGATTGATCAGCCAACAAATTATTTACTCACATTAAGCCATATTCATTGAATAAGTAACTTTGAGCACCTGCTATGTATTAGGCAGCCACCAGACAGCTGATACATTGCTCAAGAGACAGAAAAGGTCATAGTGTTGAGTCTGTAGTAGAAGACAGAGGCCCGTGATTATAGTCTGGAGAAAAGCTTAGGTACAGGATTAAAGAGCACACATTTTGAAGTCAATCATCCTCACCCTCAAATCCTGATGCCACTATCTACAAACTATATGATCTCGGGCAAGTTATGTAACCTCTCTTGACCATACTCATGTTTAAAAAGTGAAGATGAAAACAACAGATAGAGCTATAATATCTAAATTTAGCCATTTTTAATTTAATAAAGACTATGTAACACCACGCATAAATATCCAAATGGTATTGTCACAAATGGTGACAAGTGCTGTGAACTGGACACTGTGGGGTACCATGGACACACATGAGAGGCACCCACTAGCACGGAAGCCTTCTGAATCAAGACGCAGAAGAGTATGAGTTAGCCAAGGTGAAAAATACAGTGAAGAAGCCAGACCAGCGAGGCCAGAGAGTCACAAGAGGTATATTCCAGGAGCAAAGTTGAATCAGAGATAATGACCCTCTCCCTCTAAAGCTGCTTATTCCCTGTGTCATCAATTTTCTGCTCCATTCTTTTTCCTAAAAACCAGCTTCTTCATGATTACTGCT
This sequence comes from Galemys pyrenaicus, assembly GCA_019455555.1. NCBI lineage: Eukaryota > Metazoa > Chordata > Mammalia > Eulipotyphla > Talpidae > Galemys > Galemys pyrenaicus. Next base: position 523,458 of record JAGFMF010012021.1, on the reverse strand, counting down.
CCACAAAACATCAATTTACATATGGCTTTGGTGTGTTTTGCTGCTAAACTCACAGAAAATGGGTCTCACAACTCTAGCATCCAACACTGCTTGCCAGACTCAGTCTCTTTTTTCAGTTCAGATTCTCATGAACAACTTTATTGGCTGAGTTCAGATTACCAATTTCCAGTTGCACCAGGTCCTTCATCCTTAGTCAGCCAAGAGTTGGATCCAGTTAGAACACACATCTTTTAAGATCTAGCCGCTTTAGCAGAGTGGGATAGAAGAGTATTTAAATAAAGAAGAGAATGTTTATGGAAGTCACTGATAGGATCATCTTGTGCTTTGTCACTCAATGTGTGGTTCCTGGACCACCAGCATCTGTATCACCTGGTACTTTGTTAGAAATGCATAACTTCAATCCTTGCCCCAGCTTTACTGAGTCATAATCTGCATTTCGGCAAGACTCTCCTGGGGATTCATAAGCACAAGTTGAAATTTGAAAATCACTCCCTGCCTATACTTCTATTTTTACAAGTTAGACCACAAGCCATATAGATGACCATCCCAATATCATGGTTTCTCACTACTTTATCTCAATCCAATGCAATATTGTAGACTTTTTCAACACCCAGAATTATAACATGTTTGAAATAAGTCCAGACAGACCATGTAGACGTACCTGTAGTTCAATCCTTCCAGTGCTCCCCTTAATGGTCAACATAATTCTTTGGCCAATTTAATGATCCCCAGTCTCTTGACTTTCTGTTGATGGAATTACTATCCTATTTCCACTTTTCCCCTATTTAATTTTGTGTTCTATCACTGCAATAACTTTCGATAGTATCTTTAGTTCCTTGTCCCATGTATTGTATCAAGCCTGTACAGAAAGTCCCTTCAGATAGTAATCTTTTTACCTTCTCAACACCTGTGGCCACTAGAGAAGCCAGAGGAGAAAATATAAGCACCTTTGATGAAAGTAATTTAAATTCATAGTATCAAAGTTCACTTGCACCCTTAAAGCCATCTGTAAGTCCTGTGTTGTTGGGGAACACCTTCTTGTGTTGTCTACTCCCGCTGACCCTCAGCAGATGATTCAGCCAGCTATTTTACAGGAAAGAAACAGAAGCCATCAGATGGGAATTTCCTCAACACCCCAGCAAACCTCACATTCATCTTTCTCCACCTGCTCCAATTAGAATGTAAGAGATGTCTATCCATTTATCATGTTTTACATTCCATAACAGCCAACAATCACAGAGATTTAACTACTGTATTTTTTATGAGGAGTATTTTAACATACTCATTTTCAAATATAGTAAAGAAAATAAGCAAAAAATTTGCATTAAGTCCTTGTCTCCCTTGCCTATCATACACTGTCCATATACTCCTTGAAATTCTTGGTTGCCTACGCAGTCATCTCTCTCCTACCCCTTCATCCTTAAAAGAAGAGTCTATGTCCTAACATATAGGAAAACACACCTATTCACTCACTGAGACTGGGAGAGGAGGAGGAGCTTGTTTGGGCCAATGAGTTTTTAGGGCAAGTCAGTCAGAGGCTTTAAGGGAAGGTTTCTTCCCTTATCATAGAAGAGACACATGAAGAGAGCTACTCTGTAGATACTGTCCTGTGAAGACATGATGTTCACCATGAGGGGCAGCAAGGGAATCCCAGGGAAGTCAAGTAGAGTTTAAACCTGTGAACAGCATACATCTCAGCAAGCTTCATGCCTTATATGTGTGTGTGTGTTTTGAATGAGAGAGTCGCTGTTGTGTTAAGTCATTTTTGTTTGAGTACTCCTATGCATAAAGCTGAAAAGATACTGATACCTTTTTGAAACAGAATTTCTGTAAAAAGGCCCATACAGATTGTATCTACTTCCTTACTTCACATATTTGCCTCAATCACTGAAATCTGGTTTACCCATACTGCCCCACCAATATTCTCCTGTGAAAGTTTCCATGGGACTTACTGCTTAATCCTTTTTGAATACTTTTTAGGCCTTCTCCTCTCAACAGCATTTAAAAATCCTGAAAACAGTCTTTAGCTCTTTTGATCTTCCTCTGAACATCTCTTAACTATTCTCACCCAAGGCACCATTTTAGGCCTTTTCTCTTCTTCCTACATGCTTTACAAGGAAAAGTTTAACTATATCCACAGTTACAATTTACATTTCCATACGATTGGCTCTCAAACCTATATGAATAGAACACCACAATTTAGCTGATGTATAACTTACAAAGGAAGTCATTTTTGAAGTTAAATAACTCCCATTCATTTCAGTATGATTTAACTATCTCTTTCATTGTCTCTACAATAAAGTTGTCATTGAGAGTAGTGACTGCTCATTCTGACTGGATATTAAAATACTTGGGGAGTTTTTTAATACCCTGATGTGTAGGGCCATACCCCAGACCAATTATATCAGAATGTCTAAGATATGATCTAGGCACCAGTAATTTTAAATCTACCATATGATTCTGATGTACAACTAAATAGATTTATGGGTAGAATGCTGAGCTAAAAATTTGGTTTTGGAGTTCCATCGTGGATCCTCCCTCTATTATCTGAGAAGTCAATAGCACAGACTTTGGAGTTTCAGACCTTGGTTTGATTTCTGACTTATCTCCCACCACATGCATGAATCTGATGAAGATACTTAATCTCTGCACATCAGTTTTGACTTTTATGGAATGAGTGAAACAATGTTTGGAGGGTTTTGTGGAAATTAAAAATAATATATTTAAGCACCTGATAAATATATATATATATTTAATATTGTGTGTTATGACTCTTATATAGCTACTAAAATGAATATAATGAAGATTTCAGTGAAATGGGAAAAACACATATGAGTTAATGTTAAAGAAGAAAACTAGATATAAAATAGAATCTATATAATTGAGTAAGATATATAATATATATAATTGAGTAAGACTGAAAGGGAACATGAAAAACAATTTTTAAATTAATCTTTTTTTGAGTGGTTTTGAAGTTATGTGCACTTGAGAGAAGATAGAAAGCTGGTCATAGTGCATTTCTGCTTGTTTTTTCTCTTTTCCCTTTAATATATGCTAAATAGCAAAAGGAACATCACATGACCTTCAATAGCCAAAGACAACCGTTTTTATAAACAAACTAGAAGTCAGGAGAGAATGAGAAGAGAAGTAGTATCCAAGACTGTCTAGGAAGTGAGGAATAAGTTGCAGGGGAAATCAGTAAGGTGGGTTATGATAGGAATGAAGTAAACAATTCACATGCAGCCTTTATAGTGTACAGAATTATAGTAAGTGGCTAGATGGAGGAAGAGGAAGAATCACATTACAGATTTTCAAAGTGATATGTGGGCCTCCCTAGTGGCGCAGTGGGTTGAGCAACACACTATGAAGCAAACCACAGCCACTGCAGCACGAGTTCGATCCCTGCTGCCGGCCAGGGAGGCGACCCACATGGCGCAGCAAACCTCTCCTGCTGTGCCCACTGCTCCCCTCAGCAGTGGACTTCTGTTGATCTGCCTGTTCTGCTCCCCGCTCTCTGTGGTGAATCCTCTCACCTCCCCCCCACACACACACACCTCTGGCCTGTACCCCAGCTCTTGTATGCATAAATAAATCTTTAAAATAAAATATTAAAAAAAAAACAAAATGATATGCTTCTCTCTGTTCCCAGCACCCACGGATGAGAGGACATCCTACTTGTACTGGGATGTCTCATATAGAGCACACATTTTTAAAATTCTGCTTTCAGTATGTCCTCGCCACCTCACTCTGCAGACTCAGGAGAAAAGGTAAGGGGGAAAATATAAACAAGGAAGAAAAGCTGCAGTACCAAAGAAAATTAACAGAAGAACAAGGGAGAAAGTATCTTCCTAGAAGGCAAGGGTCAGGCAGAAGTAACTTTCAGGGAGGTTTTTACAGAAGCACATAGTTGAATAGTTAAGTGACGGGAAAATTCAGAAATATAATGAATTTAAACATCTTAGCACCTTCTCCATATCAATCTGAATGTACTCCCCCAAGCAGCCATAATCTCTGGGCTTCCTGATAAAACGTTTTGACTAGACAGGCACTCACCCCTGCAAATCAGAAAGGCATTGTAAAAGAACCAAGAGCCAGCTCATCACTGAGAGGCTGAGCTTAGGCACGTCAGATTGGACACCAATTTCCTTGTCTGCACATACACTGTGAGACTAATTAGAGGAGCTATTTTGATTTTGAAATACTTTTAGATTTACAGAAAAGTTGTATAGTACAGAGTCCCAGTACATACCCAGCTCTCCCAATGAAAACATCTTAGACAATGTGATTTATTTATCAGATCTAGGAAATTAGAAGTGGTATAATATGGTAACTACATTACAGACATTTTTGGAGTTCTCTATTCTTAAAAAAGTATCATGAGTGAACAACTATGGCCTTGAACAAAGTCCAGAGGTTTGGTTTTATGTACATATAAACAAACAAATAAATAAATGAAATTTCCCCTCAGGGTTGTTATAGAAAAATTTGGGTGGAGGGGTGAAGGGATAAAAAGCACTTTACTAATGAAGACCAACTGAAAGACCCTTGATGCCTAGATGCCACAGCTGAACCAGTGCCAAGAGAAGCCCACTCTAAATTTGTGGGGATATGATAAACAAGTAATCCTTGTTTGTTTCAGCCACCATTGGTCAGTTGGATTTTCTGTTATTTGTGGTCAAACATAACACTGGCAGAAGAATCCTCTTGGGAAACAGAAAGTGCCAGATGTTAACACAGATGGCATTTGATATTTTATCTAAGTAACTACCCTCTCTTTTTATGCAATATTCTGCTCTTATAATGTCCAGTTCTTTCTTCAGAAGTGCAATAATTTTAAACATTTTGCAGTATTTATCAGATAAACTACATGTGAAGTATTGGAAGGCTGATTCTGTTTGTTTCTTTGACGCTTGCTCACTTCCTTTCCTTTTCTGTCACTCTCTCTGAGCAAGTGAGCTCAAGCTTTTTCCATGAGACTTCTTTGTGGCCTGGACTGAAATAAATGACACTGGTTTATGTCAGGGGTCCATGGTTCTACCAGCTAAGGAATACTTTTTTGTTTGTTTGTTTTTTTTAAAGATTTTATTTATTTATCCATATAAGAGCTAAGGTATAGGTCAGAGGTGTGGGGGGTAAGAGGATTCACCAGAGACAGCGTGGGAAGCAGAACAGGCAGATCGAATGAAATACACTGCTGAGAGGAGCAGTGGACGAGGCAGGAGAGGTCTGCTGCGCCATGTATTTAACCCCCCTAGCAGGAGATGGAACTCATGCTGCAGTGGCTGCGGACAGCTTCATAGTGCAGTGCTCAACCCCTTGCGCCACCAGATAGGCCCAGGAATACTTTTTATGTTAAATTTCTTGGTTTGTAGGATGCCAAGGCCATGAGGTACAATATACTTTTTTAAATGCTAATTTTATTATTTTTAGTGATTACGGTTATTTATTTTTAACCTTTTAAGATATAATTTACATATCATATAAGTTGCCCATTTGAAATGTACAATGAAATCTAAAACTGTATTCCCTTAGTTGTATAATTATTACAATTAATTTTATTTTTACCACCATCTCATATATTCTTTACCCCTTAACCTCTTACCTCCCTCTAAAGTTCAGAACCCTTATGGTGTTGGTATCCATTGGGTTTTCAAAGTGTTTTATGTTATCAAATTATCTGCTGTGTAAATGTCCATTGTTTATTTTTATCCTTATGACTTGCTTTACTGCATATTATTTTCTTAATCTCCAACCATTTTGTTGAAAATACTGCATTTCATCCTTTATTATGGCTACACACTACTCCATATTGTAGATATACCACATTCTTGATCCTAATGGTCCATCAATGGACATTAATTCTAAGTTGCTTGTATGTCCTACCTATTGTAAACAATGCTATAATGAACACTGTGTAACATATAAATTTGTCTGTTGATGGCTTCCTATTCTACCATATTTGAATATATGCCCCAAAGTACAATTGCTGGGTCAGATGGTATTTCTACTTTGAATTGTTAAGGTGACTCCAGACGGCTTTCTATAATGCTTATAGCAGTTTACATTTCTGCCAACAGTATAACAGAATTTGTTCGACTTTACAGCCTTTGCAACACTTGCTGAAGGTTGTCATGAGAATGAAATGAGATGTGGTAGGTGAAACTGATTTTTATTCTTGAAGTGAAATTCGGTGAAATGAGTTACAATTGACAAAAAGTAATTTTAGGTGTTTTGGTAGTTAACATTTCTATTGATTTCGATAAAGTATAAAGCAGTGGTCTAATGCTCACTGCTGAACCACTGTTCTCAACTTGAAAGTACAAAATTTGTACAGAGAAATCAGATTAAACAAATGTGCTAATTATAGCCAGTATAATAAAATAGGAGCAAAAGATTTTTGAGCAGGTGGTTTAAAGTTCCTACAATCTCTTACGGTTTTTAATTTGTGTTTGTACTGTTTTTAATTAATCAATTTCATGAATTAAAATTTTGAAAACAAAGATTAAGACAAGCTAGAGAATTTTTAAAATTTTAGAACTATAATACATTTCTTAAGCAAGTTTTTTGGAGGAAATGATGGAAATGACATCAGTTATTTTTTGTTATCATTTCATTCAAGATCTAGAATATTTCTGGATTGATTTTGAGTAAATTAAAATTCAGGCATTGAGCTACTAGAAGTGTGCACTAGACCCTGACTTTTGTCACTCGTTTCTTGTTCAATTATTTATTTAACCTTAAAAGTTTCCTTTTCCTCATTATGAAGAGAATGATAGATTTCTTAAGATAGCTGCCTCTACAATCATGTGATTCTGGTCATAAGAGAGGAAGGTTCAAAGTTAAAAAGGAGAAAGTGAGAAAATTATAAATATAAATGTTATTTACAGATGCAGTATATACTAGATATATTAGCTTTTTATATGGTAACATTGAATATTTATGGCCTTTGGGAGAGGCACTTGAGACCTTTTTCACAAAGGTAATTTCTCTGTGATAATTAGATATTTTTAGCACAGCACCACACTCACTCAAGCTCAAAAATGTCAGCCTTGCTGCAGGCACCCTCACATACTACATAAGTTATTCTCGAAATAGACATAACAATGGGGTAATCACATGTCTTTTCTTAGAATAATGTCACTTTGTTTTTTTGTCTTTTTAAAGACAGACTAGATAGGAATACAACTATCTTACAGCTTAGAAATCTAGGTTCATAATGAAAAATATCTCAAGAAGTAAATAGCATTATGTCTCTTATTTAATTATGGGAAATTTATCAAGTTAACTTTTTAACTATAAAAGTACAGAAAGCTATAGAATGTAAAAGCCACCAAGAATGAAAAAGTCATTATTTTGTCATTCTTATTTCTGACTTTTTAAGTAAAATGATAAATAGAATATTACAGAAAAGGTTCCCTCCCCCACCCAGGGATGAACATTTGGGAGGCTTTTTTATTTAAAGACAGACATTAATTCTCATCACAAGAAAAGAAAATTTTGTATCTATGTATGATGACAGATACTAACTACCTTCATTGTGGTGATATTTCACAATTTATTCAACTATCAGATCATCATGTTGTACACCTAGAACTAATAAAATATATATCAATATGCCTCAACCAAATAGCAAAGACATTAAGACTGGAATTTAAAAAAAAAAAAAACAACCACAATAAAAAAAGATTCTCTTGCCATCTGTCCATCCAACAGCACACATATTTTTTCTCCTTAGAGAGTCATTTATATTCTCCCCAGTAAAAATATTAGAACTGCTTCCCCTTGGCTGTGTTCCTTGACAATTCCTACAGTGAGAGCAGACATCTGTTACTGAGCCTCTATTTGGGGAAAAGGTATTAACTCTCAGAATACACAAAGGAAGAAGTCTCATCTATAATACTTACTCAGTGTGGTATTTTTCCACCCCATGCCCCAAAAAGAGATATGAGATGATGATATAATATAATCTTTTCTCCTATCAATAGTCTTCTTTTGCTTCCTGTTGTGGGTAGAATTCTGGACTCCCCAAAAATAATGTCTAATAGTCTTCACAGGTAAAATTGAGGTAAGAATCCAGAGAGAAGATTTCCTGGATTAGGGTGGACCCCAATCCAGTAAGTGCCCTTCTAAGAGAAGGCCACGTGAAACAGAGTCAGAGATCACAGTTATGAAGCTCTAAAGCAAGGAATGTGAAAGGTCACTGATGGCCAGAAGAATCTAGGGAACAGCAGAGAAAGGATTCTCAGTACCTCCAGAAAGATATAACCCTTCTAGCACCGTGATTTCTGGACTTTGGAACTCCAGAATTGTGAAAAGATAAATTTTGTTGTTTTAAGTCACCCAATTTGTGGTAATTTTTATGGCAGCCCTACCAAATTAATCTTGGGAACTTCTAGTAGAACTCTTCCTCCTTCACTAAAGATATTGCAAAAATTTATTGTTGACATTTTCTCCTGTGTTGTACCCTAGAATAACCATTTATTCCAAAGCAAAATGTGTCCTAAGAGAAACATTCAGTAAGCCTATAGAGAAAGAATCCTACCACTTGTTTAGGACATACCTATAAAATAAGACACTTAATTTTTAATAGAGACATAAACCTAGTGTCATCCTACACTGTCATCCTGAGACACTACTCCTAAATCAAGTTGATACTTCACTCACACTTTTGAAAGTCTTTTTTCATAACTGAACTTAGGAACTGTTGGTAAGTTTGTTATTAGTTGGGTTTCTCTAGAGAAATAGAATCAAGTTTGTGAACAGAGACATATTTATTATAAGAATTGATTTCTATAGTTATGGAGGTTGAGAAGTCCCACAATTTCCTTCTGCAAGCTGGAGACCCAATAAAGTTGGTAGTATGATTCAGTCTGAAGGTCTGATAACCAATGGTATGGATTCCAGTTCAGATCTGAATGCTGGACCACCAGGAGAAGACAGATGTTCCAGCTTAAACACTCAGAAAGGAAGGGCCAAGTTCTTCCTTTTTCCACCTTATTGTTCTGTCTAGGCCCTCATTAGATTGGGTAATATCTACCACACTGGGCAGAGAAACCTGCTTTACTAAATCTACTGATGCAAACACTAATTTCATGTGGAAATACATTCAGAGACATACCCAACAATGACGTCTTCCCAAATATCTGGGCACCCTGAAACTTAAAATAAGCCATCATACAAGTTATGCAAGCAAGACAATCTTAGTCATTTATAGTCATAATTCCAAGTGTTGTTATACAATCTTTCTTCTTAATTTAAATTATGATAGAAAGCAATTTAAATCCATATGACAGACATATACATATATATACACATATATTGATCTCTCTATATATGAACTGTCACTATTTATAATTTTACACCCACCAGATTGGCAGAAATTAAAAGTCTGACAATTCCATTTTAGGGAAAGATGATATATTAGGACATCTCATACTCTGCTTCTGGTCCTTTTTTTTTAAGATTTATTTATGCATACAGAAACTGGGGTACAGGCCAGAGGTGTGGGGGGTGAGAGGATTCACCAGAGACAGAGTGGGGAAAAGAACAGGCAGATCTACTGAAATACCCTGCTGAGGGAAGCAGCAGGCGAGACAAGAGAGGTCTGCCATGCCATGTGGGTCACCTCACCTCCCTGGCCAGGAATTGACTGAAAGCTGCAGTGGCTGTGGATAGCTTCATAGTGCTACTCCTTAACCCCTGCACCAGGGAGGTCCCTGCTTCTGGTACTTCTACTGGAAGAACTACTTCTCATTGATAGTAAAGGTTAAAATATAAATACCTCCTATCCCAGCAATTCTAAACCTAGTATATAAAACAATAACTTTTGTAGCAATGCCACCAGAGACTTAAGCAAGCAATTTCAAGGCAACATTAATGTGATAACAACAACAAAAAAGTAGAAACTACCCAAATGTCCATTGAATGAATAAATAATGGAACACACTTATACAAGAGAATATAGCAATGAAAATGAATGAACCACAGTAAGATTTATCAACATGTCAACATGATAAATCTCACAATCACAATGGTGAATAGTAACCAAAAAAGCAAGCTTCAGAATGCTCACAGAGAATGTAACAGATACTGGACGTGCCCTGCTTACAACACCTTAGGCCTAACCATTTCAGCACAGGTCAATCTAGTCTCCAGCTGGCAGTATGTCAACCCTTTGCCAGAGATATTTCAAGGCAGGACAAAAGTGCTAGGAATCAATCCCCTCTAGAAGTTGGCATGTAATTATTACTCCAGCATCCTCAGTGCTGGATGGAATTATGTGCTAAGGTGTACATTCCACTCTGGCTCCCAAAGCTCCTCAGTGTGATTAAGATATAACTGCTCATAGGGGTAATTTCTTTGATAAGAACTTTTTGTTGACTGCTTTTCCTTTTCCATCTGGCTTCCCCACTTGCTTTTGTGACTGTGATGGTTATTTTTTTTTGTGTTAACTGAACTGATTTAAGGAATGCACAGAAAGATGGTAAAATATTTCAGGGTCTAGAAGGGTGTTTTGGGAAGAGATTAACATTTGAATGGACAGACTGGGTAAAGAAGATTGCCTTCACAATGCATCATCCAATCCATTGAGAACCTGCATAGAACAAAACGGTGAAGAGGAGTCAATTTACTCTTTCTTCTTGATCTAAGTTACTTTTTTCCTTCTGACCTCAGATATTGATTGGTGCTCCTGGTTCTCAGGCTTTCAGACTCAGGGAGGGACTTACATATTTGGATCTAATTCTCAGGCCTTCAACTGGGCCTGATTCTTCAGGTCAGGTGGCAGGTGACGGAACGTTTCATCCTCTACAACTGCACAAACCAATACTATATAAACCTCCTCATAATGCCCATCTATAGCTACATCTATATTTGCATCCTATTAACTCTATTACTCTAGAGAAACTCGACTGATACAAAGCCAACCTCCCAAATAAACACTTGCCTTCAAATCCTCAGAGTGTGCTTTTGGGCAAACAAAACCAAGACAGTAGGATTTACTGTTTGGCATTCAAAAATAAGTAAAATGCAAATATATTGTTAGAGTAAGTTGAAAGGTGATCAAAAGCACAAACTTCCAATGATAAGTAAGCACTAAGGACGTAATGTACAATACAATACCTCTAGCTAACACTGTTGAATGATGATACATAGGATAGTTGTTAGAGTAAATCTTGAGAGTTCTCATTACAAGGAGAAAATACTTTTATTCTTTCTTTCCTTTTTATAGTACTAGATGAGAATATGGGTGTTCGCTGAACCTTTGTCATAATCATCTCACAGTGAAAATCATCGTGCTCTATGACTTATATTGAAAGAGTGATGCCTGCCAATCACTTTCAATAAATCTAGGGGGATTAAATAAATAAATAGGTAAATAAATAAATATTTCAAGAGTCTATATATCAATCAAAAAAAGAGTAGGTAGAATAGGTAGCTAAGGATGTAGAAACTAGAAATGGCCTAACTGGGTCTGAAACCAGGGTCTGCCACTTACTTGCTGTGTGGCTTTGAGCAAGTCACTTAACTTCTCTGTGCTTCAGTTGCATAATCTGCTAAACAGGAATGATAACATTTACCTCATGTGATTCTTGTGATGATTACAATTTAAACATGTAAACAATTTAGAAAATGTCCTACAAAGGCAAGCACTCAAAGAATGAAAGTTATTACTGTTACTAAGAATATATACATTTGCAATAAAACTACAAAGGAAATGTTAAACACAAAGTTTAGTAAAGTGGTTATTTTTGGAAGGGAGGCAGCTAGAGCTTGAGAGACAGATATCTGAGGCTCTCAAAGGTATTAATCAAGTTCTATGTTTTTTAATTGAGATAATGTTAGTTTACAACACTGCATATGATTCAATCATGTTCTGTTTTTTTTAACTGAGTCATGGATGTACTTTTGTTGTTTTTATTACTATGCTTTATAACTTTATAAATGACATTTTTAGTTATTTGTTAAACATTTCATAAGTTTTATAAGTGTAAAAAATATGAAACAATCTCTACCAAATAGAGTTAAATGTTTGTGCTCTTTATGGTCTTGGGGTAGTCTCTGTTTCAACTACTCAGCACTTCACCCCCCACCATTTTTCCAGTGTGCCCTGGAGACACTAGATTCACAGACTTCGCTCAGAATGGCCTCTTGAGGAAAGTTCCCAGGATACCTCTATCTTGCCAGGCCCTAGGCCCAGTGCAAGTCACATGACCCTTCTGGAGACATTCAGCAACCTAGTACTGTTACATTAAAGATACACTAAAATTCACTTTTTTTTTTAAAGGGAGAAAGAGATAATAGACATTTGTCCAAAGATGACACACAAATGGCCAGACAGACGTAGGAAAAAATGTCCAACATTACCTGCCATCAATGAAATGCAAATCAAAACCATAATGAACTACCACTTTATACTGGTGAGACTGGTCTATCTCAGAAAGATCAGAAATAAGTTTTGACAAGGATGTGGAGTAAAAGGAACCTTTGTACACTGTTTATGGGAATGTCGACTGGTCCAGCCTTTATGGAAAAATAGTATAGAGGTTTTTAAAAATATTAATAGATTTATTGCATGATCCAGCAATTCCACTTCCAGGTATCTACCCAAAAAATGAAAAAGCACTAATTTGAAAGGATATATGTACTTTTATGTTCACTGCAGCACTATTTACAATAGCTAAGTTACAGAAACCACAATAGTCTCTGATGACAAATAAGTAGTTTAAGATATGTTATCTACAAAAATAATAAAATACATCTCAGTTATAGAAAAAGATAAAATCTTACCATTTGCTACAAGAAGGATGTAACTAAAGGGGATAATGTTAAGAAGATTAAGCCTGAAGAAGGAAAGCAAAACAAACCCCATGCAGAATATAGAGAAATAAAGCAAAGGGCCAGAAAAATGGGGCCAATGCAATTACTGCAGAGAAACCACTTTTTAAATTGGGTCTGCTGGACCGAGCCAAATGGCCAAAATTTTAAAAAGTCAACAAAAATGAGACTATCCTATTTGAAAAACTGATCATTTTCTACATTGTCACCCCTCTATCTGACTAATTTTCTTTGTGACTCCTTCATTTGACTATTACTTCATCTACTACTTCATCTTCATTTTTTCCCTTCGATAAAAGACATTTAACTTTTGTCCTTCCTTAGGACACAGTTTGGATTTCTGAAGTAATCTCATCTTCAAAGGACCAGTGTCCCCTAGAAATAAATGAGGTTACAATAGAGCCCCTGTGCGTGACTGCTTCCACGGCTGCCTTGTCCTACCACTGGGAGTTCTCTCAGGCTTGAACCTCCCTCCTTTTGGTCGAAAACTGCTTTTATTTCAGACGGGGGGCAATAGCCAAATGGCAATAGATAAATGGTCTCAATGATGACTCAACTCTAGACTCATGGCAAGAATTCTTGCACCAACAATCTCTGGTTGATGTGCATTCAGAGGTTAGTGTTCAGTAGCTGGAGTTTGCAGTAGGAGCTCCTGAGCCAGGGAGGCATTCCTACCGACTGAAGACAGGCCTGCAGGTGAATGCTCAATGACTGTTGAGCATTGGCACAATTTCCCTGCTTAGTAAAGGCTGGAGGCTAGTGCTCATGGAATTCCTCAGTTAAGGGGTTCATTCCTCTATTGTCATTCTCTTTTATATAGTCTTTCTTTTTCTAAATCTTACTGAGAAGCCCCTGCCTTGAGAACTCCAGCTGGATCTATATTCAAATATTATGGCCTCTACTATTGTAAATTCTTGTCTCACTGGTCCGATGACACCAAAGATTACTTAAAATCACAGTGGACTCTACAGGGTTCTTTTTAGCTTCTTAAACTTCTGTTTTTGTACTTTAAACAAACCATTGATTTTAATGGGATAATTATTTGAATTGATATGTAAGAGCCTCCTAGAGACATAAAGATTCTAAAATTGAAGACTTCCTTGCCCAAAGACTAGCTCACAGGATTTTTTATACCTGACTCATGACAATATTTAAAATGAAAACTATTAGATCTTTGTTTACATCTGATTGTATGTATATGCACTTGATTACAATTATATCCTATTTTTCTATCTCTGAATAGTATTACCAAATTAGTAAATAAATTTTATTTAATTTATAAGTATATGTAAAAATTGTTTCTAAGATTCAGAAAAATAATAGAAACTAACCTAAGTATTTTTCAAGTTAATGTAACCGGGGATAATTTTTGATGAGTGAAAGCTAACTTAAATTTGTTGTTTAAATTAAAATAGGCATGGCTTTATAATTATCAACATTAAGTGTGATTCTTTTATTCTACCTGGGTTTATTAATCAAAATAAGTTCATGTTACTGATCAATAAAATAACTTAGAAAATGTTTGATTTTATCTAATGTCACTTACATCTTTATGGATAACTAAATATAATTAATGCCAGTAAATGGTCTAAATAGAGATTAGGATAAGAATTTCTCCAGGATTGTACCAGCAATAGTATTGTTAGTATCTCAAATAGTTTGTTACTTAAGACTTCAGATTTTTGTTAAGTTAAATGAAAGGATTACTAAACCTAGATTTACACAGTTTTGATTTCCTCTTACCGAGAAACTTAAGATGTTTGGGTCTCAAGTAAACATGTATTTTACCATAATGAATGAAAAATTTACTATAGGAAATACACATTTCAAGAAATTATAAAATGCATTTGTGAATTTGCCAAATCTGAAGAATGCTATTGTGAGTCAACAAGAGGAGAAAAAATTTACTGTAAGATCTAGGACTGAGAAGTACAAGGATTTCCAAGCTCCCTGGAAACTGAATCATGGTGTGGCAAAGCTTCCAGTCCCAGGAACACTGACAGTAGGAGTCCAAGGTCTTCAAGTTTCTCTCTTAGTATGATTACACTTCACCCCATATTGCTGTTCTGGCTTCTTTCTGTACACAGTCCTGTATCTTATCTCTTTCTGTATCTTAAGCTCCTTAAATCTTCTGCTTTTTCATAGTTTCTAGTTTTCCATAACTTCAACTTACTGAAATCTTTGCTCATTAATAACCTACTATTACTATTCTAGCTGCTCCTTATTTCCTAGATTTTCACCTTTTGCCTTACTCTGTCAACCACTTAAATCTGTCTGCAATTTCCTCTTCAGTAGTAAGCCTGAGACCCAGATGGACCCCCCATCTCCATAGGGGGTGAGTTCTTTTATGTTTGCTTTTGAATAATTGTTTGGTCAAAAGATAGGCTGCCCTTGGGTCAAGTACACAGATCTGGTCCATTTGGTTGGATCCTGTAGGACAACAATCCTTATCTGCCCTCTCTCCCCAAGGGGTCATACTTTGGTACAAAAATATATCTGACTAGAGTCGTGATGCCCTCTTGTGGAAACTTCAGGTATTACATGCACCATCAGGTGGGTACTATAATAGCAACTAGAATTTTAAGAATAGAATGTGGAATATAATGAATAGAATTGAACAGAAAATATTAATTCATAACACTAAAACGTATTATTGGTTCATGAAACTTCATGTCGGGTGTGTGTGTATCTGTGTGTAAAACAATATATATTATGTTCAAAATATTTTAGACATGGAAATACAGGAATAGATACTGTTAAAAACTAGCAGAGTTGAATTTGTAGGAGCCATCTGACCCTCAACCTTTTATGAATGGGAAAAGTTGTGATGAAAATGTTTATTTTTAAATACAGGTTATTACAAGACTTTGAAAGACACTTTTCTAGAACACATCTCAAGATACACATTCCCGCCAATAAGAGAGGCTATAAGAACATGGTTGTAATCTCATGACATACCTCAACACCATCTGACACATTCATCACCTTCTTTAATTTAGAATTTAGCTTCTCCCTCCCTCCTACCCTCCTTCCTGTCCTTTCTTCATACTCTCTCTCTCTCTCTCTCTCTCTCTCTCTCTCTCTCTCTCTCTCACACACACACACACACACACACACACACACACACACACTGAACATTGCTAATTTTAACCACTTTCCTATTGTTGACTGTTTGGATTTGAGAGGGACTGAAATGGAATAGTTAAGAGTATGTACTTGGAAATAGATGGCTGAAGCTAAACCTTGATTCTTCCACTTCCTGGCTATTTACCTTTCTGTGCCTTAGACCTCCTCTATAAACTAGGGATGCAATAATAATAATACCACCTCCCCCTGCCATAGGGATATTTTTAAGGTTTGACTCAATCTGTCCAGGACATAGTAAATGCTCAATTAAATATTAGCTATTATCACTATTTATATTATGGATAGTTTTTCACTAGTACCAGTACAAATATCAATGAAATGAATATTTCTCTAGAAATATCTTTGGGAAATAGACTTTGTTAAGTCTACTTGTGGAAATAGAAATACTAGGTGAAGTGACATGCGCATTTTTAAGGTTTGAAAATTTTGTTAAGTTATCCACCTGAAAGGATTTTCCATTGTGTTTGAGAGCCTATTTAATTCTGTTCAACACTAGATACTAAATTTTTCAAGGAAAAAACCATTAATTGATCAAGGAATAATGAATGACACTTATTAGCCTATAATTTGCTTGTCTTTGATTACTTGTAAGATAGAACAATTTTTCAAATATCTATTGACTATTTAGGCTTGACCCTCCAGTAGCAAGCACCTTGAGGTGTCTCTTGATGTACAGCAACTTTCACATGTGACTATGTCCTGATCAACCCGTGAGGCTCTTTTGATCTTCTACTATGGATGAGCATGAGTCTTACATGTAGTTGTCCCCATATACCTTAGTTGAATTAAGTATCATAGTCACCATATTAAATCTCTGCAATGAATGTCTGAGTAGAATTATCTGATAGTTATAAAAGGGAATACAAAAGATCGGTCTACTTTCTACTGTTTCAAAATGGTGCTGGGCAAAAGGAGAAGGTATCTTTCCTTTGTGTTTCATGACAATTGGACAATTATCAATACATAAGTCTTTTTTTATTAACTGCTTCTCTCTGACTATTCTATGCTGAAATGTTCCCTTTCTCAAAGAAGAAAAGAACTGTTTTCATATTTGAGAATATACAAACACCATAGTTTCAAGTGGGATTGCCTTTTCATCATCAATAAGTATTAATAAAGCAACTACTGTGTACTAGGCATGGGAAAGGAATGGGGGGATGGTGCAAAGGGAATAGGTAGGTATGTACATAGGGTACAAAATCTATTCTCTTCCTGCAAAGAAATTCGCCCCTAGTTGGTGAAGGAAGTAGCAAGCATGAGGAGAATGATGTTGAAGAAACATTGCTCTAATTTATGGTGTGTTACCTTGCTAAATCTTATAGCCACTCTGCACTTTAGTTTCTTTACCTGGGAAATTAAGAACATGAAATTATATTTCTAATGTCCTCCTAACTACATACATTGAGGTACAGGTAAAAGATAAAGGCATGGCTGGGCCTCCCTAGTGGCGCAGCAGGTTGAGCGCCGCACTGTGAAGTTTCTGCTTCAGGGAGTTCTATCCCTGGCCAGGGAGGGGACCCACATGCGCAGCAGACCTCTCCTGCCTCACCTGCTGCTCCCCTCAGCAGTGTATTTCAGTTGATCTGCCTGTTTTGCTTCCCACTCTGTCTCTGGTGAATCCTCTCACCTCCACTACTCTGGACTGTGTCCCAGCTCTTGTATGCATAAATAAATAAATCCTTAAAAAAAAAAAGATAAAGGCATGGGATGAGAAAGACACAGTAAACTCATAAGAGGTGTAATGAGAGATGAGCCAGACTATAAAGAGAATTAAAAGAGGAAAAGAGGATTTGTGTAGAGGTTAAAATTTGAGTTGGACCTTGGCAGGAGGAATGTTTGAGATAGATTGGTAGAGAAGGGGGTGTGAAAAATAAAGCTGGAAAAGCAGCATGAAGAAAAGCCAAACATGTCCTTAGGACAGTGAGTAGAACAGTATAGATGGAACAGTTTGTTCATGCAAGTATTTATTGAGATTTTAATTGAAGGGCTAAACTATAAATAGGGAGAACGTTGCACACACAGCACAGGAATTTACCTTCAGGGCTCTACGTTGCAATGCAAATAGTGTCTTCCATGTGCAACCATGAGTGGCTGAGATTTCCGGGATCACTGAGTTGGGAGAGGAGCACTGTGTGCTCAGATTAAGAGTGGGTGGTGGCAGTGGGGCATGGAGGGGCCTATTTGTGGCACTTTTTATCATTTTTATCATTCCAGCTATATATGTAGAACCTACTTTGAATCACAAAAAACCCCATCTTGACTCTAAATGCCATGTAAGGCTTTGGGTGAGTTGCTGGGTGCAGCCCTACTGAGCAATCCCCAATTTTGTCCTTGTGAGTGACTGAAAGAAACAGGGCTCTCTGCTGAAGATCTAGAGCCTTCTGTCTTACACAACTTCTTCTTCAACTAAGCTTCAGTGAGATGTTTGGGGATTTTTACACCACTGATAAAAATTTTGGTGGAAGTGGTGATGACAAATTTCTGGTATGTTTTATGCAGAAGATCTCTGAGGGGCAGAGACCCAATCACAAATAGCAAGCCACCCTTCAGCTACTTCAGGAAAATCATCCTCTCTGGCTTCTAGTGAGGATTATCAGAATGGTCCCAACAGTGATACTCCCTCACAGTTCTCACAGGCTACCTGAAGGGGGGTTTGCTATGGCTCAACAGGTTTTGAGGCACACATTCAGTAGGATAATGTCTACGCATTTTACCAGCTATACCACTCAGGTACTGTCTTTCTCGTCACCACCAACTAGTTTTGAAACATTAGCAAGAAGCTTCTCCTTTTTCTTTTCAATCCTGGATGTAGCTACTGAATACTTCCTCTTGTACATGGTCTTTCTGGAATACATAGCAGACATGGGAAATGTGCAACTCCACTGACTAGGACAGGGTTTCAGCTGCATTCTGGCTTCCCTTTCTCAGCTGTTTTGGCCTTGGGATCATTCTTCTTAACATCATCACCAGTAGCCAGATGCTCAGCTTTTTCACCCACAATCTTGCAAGATGGGAAAGACAAGCAGGACCCCTAGTCAATACAATGCTATTGCTTAAGCCCTCTAGTACTTTTAACAGCAGCCATGGCAAACTCAGCCATATTTTGGTACTGAAAATGGGTTGCTCCTGTAACAAATATCTTAATATAAGTAAGTGGCTTTAGAACTGGGTAATGGACAGAAACTAGAAGAATTCTGAACTGCTTGATAGTTTAGGTTGTCTTGAGAAGACTGTTGATAGAAACATAAACATTAAAAGTGGTTCTGGTGAGGTCTCAAACAGAAATGAGAAATACATTATTGGAAACTAGAGAACATATCCTCCATCCACTGTTATGTTCAGTGCTTTAAGTTCAGGGATTCCGGTGCTTGGTATCGACCCTGTGGTCCTGTCCAGCTCTTCCCTGGCACTGGCCAGCAACCTGACCAGGTAAGCACTATCCTGGGGTCTCCATGGGCCGACTCCCCTGATACGTGACCCAGAGCCTGGCTGCACTGTGCTGCATAGCACAGTATGGTTGACCTCAAGCTCAGCACCAAAGCTAAAGACAAAACCATTCTAAAAAACTCCCAGTTCATCTTCCTGGAGACAAGCTCAATAGAGTCAGTACTCACCTGGCAGGACGCTTCCACTTAGCAACCTGCATGAGCAAAAAAATGGCAACTTTGCGAACCTGAGGACTTCCAACACAGATTGGTATTGCTAGACCTTCAGGGCTATGACAGTGATACACAAGGCAAAGAGAATCATTTGAACAGAGTAGAAGAAAGAAAGAAGTCAGAGAATTTCTGAGCAGGTGAAGTAGTTAACACCTAGAGTTGGATGTGGCACAGTAGAGAGGTAACCGTCTGCTCTATGATGTCAGCTGGTGGGGTAGACAAAGCTAAAGTGACTTGTGTGAAGATTCACTTTACCAGGACATTAAAATTCTATACTCACAGCAATTAACTTCCTCAGCAGGGCTGTTAATTGGCAGAGAGTGGTTTGGTGTGTACATAGGCCATGATAAGCAGTGGAAAGAGCTAATACTGCGAAGATGTTCTGGTTCTGGGAGGCAGAGACAGGGCATATTATGCTGAAGTAGTTCAAATTAAACCAAAGATGGTCAATATGGTAGGACTGATCAAATGTGAATGGTGGATGTAAGAAATGTTTACACTTCTTAGACAATCTTAAAGGACACTGCTATTAGGTTCTAATAGAAGATTGTAGTCGAGTACTGAAGAAGTACACCAGAGAAAGGAGGGAGTTTGATTATGGGATGAACATATGACTGCTGAATATTTACAGGCTAAATTGTATCCCCCTCAAAATCATATGTTGCAGTCTTAACCTTTCAATACCTCTAATGTGACCTTACTTGGAAATAAGGTCGTTGCAGATGTGATGAATTAAGGTCAGCTCATACTGGAGAAAGGTAGGTTTCTAATCTGACTAGAATCCTTATTTTTTTTTTTTGAAAATGTACTAAAATTTAATCATCCATAAAAGCTGTAATTTAATCTGACAGTAAAACACAAGAAGCAATATTAGAGTTGGTTTAGTATATTATATATTTTAGCTTTGAAAGCCATAGAAATCAGTTATCCCAGTTTTTTCCTATAAAAGACCCATTTTTCCAAAGCATTATGCACAAACATTTTAATTAGAATATCATGACAGAATGGTATTTCATAATTTTTAAAATATAAAATGAAGTCAATGACTCAAAAAAGTTATCTGCTGCAATGAGTTTGAGGGGAAATTTCACAATCTATATCATTATAGATATAAAGTATAATGGTTCAACTTTTTAGTGCTTGACAGGGAGGAATCATGATAAAAAGGTCAATATGAAATCTTCTGATTATAGTAGCAATAGCTAACATTTGAAATGCATTTTTTGTATAATAAATGCATCTTTGTATAATCATATTAGAGTCAAGTATATTTATTTTCACATCTGTTATAACTGCTATTGCAAAGGAGAAATACTATTGTCTTATTTTTCAAGAGATATACATAGAGCAATTTTTTTTCTCCAGGGAACTTGTGCAAACCAATATAAGATCTAAATTCTTCACATAATATATAAAACAGGAGAAGCCTCTTCAGATTTATTTTTTTGAAGTCTGGAATGCTGGCACTTTCCAATTAGGCAACAGTTCTTCATTCCTGTAATCTGGCTCAGGGCTGCTGCTTACTTTGGGTCTGAGCAGCAGACATGATTTCTTTTTAGGCTTCTTCTTTTCCACTGGTGTTTTTCTATTTATCTGTCTGACCAGATCATAAAATATCTCATTAACGTTGATCTTTGACTTTGCAGAAGATTCTAAAAAGGCACAGTGACACCACTGTCTTGCTAAATTCTGATCCTGTTCTTTGCTAACTACTCGCTCATCTTCCAGATCGCATTTATTGCCAACCAAAATCATTGGAACATCTTCTGTGTCCTTAACCCGTAAAATCTGTTCCCTCAGGTCCTGTAAGTCATTAAATGTGGACTGAGCTGTAATAGAATATTACAAACCCTTGGCCATTTTTCATATACAAATCCCTCATTGCTGTAAATTGCTCTGTTCCTGCAAGATTTCGAGCATACACTGTTGGCAATCTACTTCAACTTGCTTTCTGTAGGAATCTTCTATCGTTGGGTCATATTTTTCAACAAAAATTCCCTGAACAAATTGAACTGTCAGAGCAGACTTCCCCACGCCTCCTGAACCAAGGACCACTAGCTTGTACTCGCGCATGATGTGGTCTGTTTAAATACTGACAATCTACTCAATGCCATTGAAGGTGCAGTGAGACACACACTCTTATACACAGGATAACCACCCTCTGATCCAGTTATCCCACTTCTGTGAATCTATCCCCCCACCCCCCCAGCCAAGAGGAGGGAGGAGGAGGAGGAGGTGGAGAAGGCACCGGACCTGGGGGGGGGGGGGAGGGATAGAATCCTTATTTTAAAATACCATATAAAGAGATATATACACTCAAGGAGAACACCATCTAACCTGAAGGTAAAAATTGAGAGGATATATCTATAAGCCAAGAAACACCAAAGATTTCCAGCAAACTCCCAGAAGCTAGTAGAAAGGCATGTGGAACAGATTGTTCTGCATAACCCTCTGAAGGAACCAGCCTTGTTGACACTTTGATCTCATTGCTTCCAGTCTTCAGAACTGAGAACCAACAATACATTTCTATTGTTTAAGCCACCTAGCTTGTGGTGTTTGTAACAACAGTTCCAGCAAACCAATACACTTAAATAGCCATACATTGCTTTCCTTCTCTACAGTTAGAGATACCATTACTGTTTTGTTCTCCCACCACCCCCACATAAGGCCTTAAAGGTCACAAGAATATGAGCTGCAATACCCTTTAATAACTACTTTGTCACCTATGTATCCAGAAGGAGCTCTGGACTGACCATTGTTGGGTTGGGCAAGAGTCTGACTAATATTTCACATAATTCTAGATGTCATGTGTACTCTAGAATGTTTTTTTTAATTAAAGATCAGTAATCAGTGAAGGCCTGTCAAATAGAGCAGTAAAATTATTAACTCTCTAGCCAACACTCGCCTACCTTTGACCCTGCTGATGAGGCTGAACTTGGGTAAATAGATTGAGATCTTGGTCTAAGGTTAACACTTGGAAGGGCCTCAGAGGGCAAGCCAGCATGCAGTACCCCAGTGTGCCAGAAGATGTCACTCCACCACTGCCAGCCCTTGCAGAACAGGTTAAGAACTGCTCCTCAAATAAATCCTGTCTTTAAATCTAAGGGAAATAGGATTAAAGCAGGGAGCTAGAAGGAATAATCTCAGTTAAATAAGTCAGAAGACAAGAGAAAAATATCAGATGGCTTCACTCTTAGGAGGAATGTAAAGGAACAACAACTACAAAAAAAAAAATAATAAGCGCTCAAGGAAATGAACAATTACAGCCCAAAACAAACAAGCAAACAAACAAACATAAACACAACAAGAACAAAAGGACAAAGACAAACCAAAGGTCTCATGGGGGTGGAGGAAGGGTGCTGTAGACACCTAGATGAGGGCAGAAAGAGCACAAGGGACAGAGGTGATGGTGCACGGGTGAAATGGTGGTGGGAATTCCCTGGGGACTGCAAATGATGTCAAATATAATTAAATAAATCTAAAATAAATAAATAAGAACTAAAGGAAACACACAAGGACAGAGAATCAGGGAAGAATATGAACTGGCTTATCAATTTAATTTTGACACATGTCCTCTAAATCTTTCATTTTCTATTTTGCCACTATAAAAGTTTATGTAAAAATCAATCTAAAATAAATATGTCACATAATCTTAATTTTTCTGTAATTGTGCTAAATAACCTCTTCAAAGGAGATCAGCATAAAATGTCTACTTTTAGAGTTTCAAACAATCAAAAATAATGATTAAGTAATCACTGTTTTTTTTATCTATGGTCTACAATAAACATTACCTTGTTCAGTAAAAAATAATAATAATAATAATAAAGCAGGGATGGAAAGAACACAGCAGACTATGTATGGGTGAAGTAGTGGTGGAAATTCTATTGAGACTACACCAAGAAAAGAAAGCAAACATTGTAAGAAAAAATAAATATTAAAATATATATGTATATTTTAAATCCTAAGGAAAATAAGGAGAAAGACAAATGCTGGATGATTTCATTCACATGTAGAATATAAAGAAATAAAACAAAGGAGCAGACAAAACTAAACCAAAATAAACCCTAAAAATCTGACTGCAGAATTGAGGCTACCAGAAGGGGAGGGTGAGGATAAGGAGCAAAGGGGGAAGATGGAGCAAATGGACTGTGGTTATTGGTGTTTTGGTGTTAGGTGTGGTGTGGTAGCAAACATCTGAGAGGTGTGTACCTGTACCTTACCCCTAAATCATATAGTGTTATAAATCAATATTACCTCAATAAAAATAATTCAGTTTTAAAAATAATAGAATCAACAGTCAAATAATTAGTTACCAGATTGTAACCAAGTACACATTTTCATTCCATCATTACTCAGAAGAAATTTATCAGATTTTTATTTTATGTAGTTAAAATGATCTTTTAAAAAATTTTCTGGGCTTCATAGCATGTTAAGAAAGGGTTCCCCTATTTTAAAATTTAAAACTATTTTATAATTATTTTATCATTTGAAAAGATACATTTAAAAGTATACAATTAAAATTATCCATTTTTTAATTTAGTGTATTTTTTTAATTCAAAGAATTGAAATCTTACAAAGTTGTGCTACAAATTGTTTCTGTTTTCTAATGAAGTAAATGCTCTTTTGCCAAAATTGTCCTTCTTTTGCTCTTATAGTCAGGAAGCTCTAGTTTTGTCAGACTTTTGTCTTTTTTTATTCCTTGGATTTTTTCCTTTTTTTTTTTTTGCACCCTTTACTACATGTAACCTCCTCTTTCATTAATCAGGAAGTAAATAATTAATACATTAGAAATTGTTTACTAGAAAGAGATAAAATAATAAACAAATAAAACCTAAAAAAAGAAATTTATCAGATTTTTAATTGCTTTTAATTTTTGAGGTAGTTTTTTAAAACTAATTTCTTTTACTGTCAGGTGTTAAGAGTGTAAAATGATGTGTGCTTGGTGATTCTGGGAGGTGGAGATACACATAATGATGTAAGCACAGAGGAATTTTACCAAAAGTGGGGGAACAACATAAGTTTTGATTTCCTTCTGGATAAAGACATTGTAGGGAATAGCATCTTAATTTATACATCTGCCAGAATGCTAAGAAAGTCAACCTACATCAGGCGTTAAAAGAATTGTTTCAAAGGCTAATGTTTTATTTCTGACCACCTTGGCCATGTGCGATAGTGTATAGAGGACACAGGAAACCAGTTCTAAAGGCACATTTGATGACTGTCTCAGTATGTGGTACATTTTATCTCAGATTATTTTCTTCCGTAGGATAAAATGGTCACAGTGAATGGCCTTCATAAATTATGTACTGGTTATAGATGCATAGAGTGACCTTTCAATCCAGGCTTCTGGGTATGCCCTGGGCAGAGGGAAAGTTAATCTTTTTTAACTACTATGACTCTGCTTATTGTCCAAGAAAGGATCCAAGAGTTGATTTGGTCAAAAATAAAGACAGACTAACAATCTGGATTTCCATTTGTAAAGGGTAGCTACCAGGGTTATATTCTCTGTTGGTGGGTAGACACAATAATGGTTTACTTGAAAAAAAAAAAAAAAAAGAGTATTGACAGGTTTCTGAAAAAAGTCTGGAAGCAGAGACTGAACAAAAAGGGAACTGTAGTGGGGAGAAAAATCGGGGTGAGGCCACATACATGGGGGGGTGAAAGAATTCACCAGAGACAGATTGGTAGACAGAAAAGGTGGACTTATGGGAGAAGTCTGCATGTGAAGAAGGATTTGAGACTATTTCATACTCTGTTTTTATAGGCTTTCTAACTTGAGGTGCCAGTTTTCACCAGTTATCTGCTGGAACGTCTGGTGTTGGGCACTGGTCTTTGACACAAAATGTGCCCTGCCCCTATTTCTTCATTCCTGAAGCTGAGCTGGTTTTTTCTGGACACAGTGGCTAGATTTATGACTTTGTACCCAAGATAATCTTATCAATTCCCTTGTCTATTTAAACATCCCAAATCTGCCTCCTGGGCAAGAGTGAGGGCTTAGCTTTTAACCTTATTAAATTGTACCCAGATGAGAACTGACTGCTCACCTGTGCAGTCAAGCACTGTCTCCATCAAAGGGAGGGGAATCTGCAGATGAGGTGGGACTCAGAACATTGGTTTGCTCCATTTCCCATGGTGTCTAGTGGCTTATCCTTGGAGGGTACAGATATGGAGTGGAGGAAGGGATCCAGTGGGAGCCTACAGGAGGAATGAAGAGGTACATCTTCATTTTTCACCTGTAGAGAATCCTGAGGAGATTTGGAGATCAAAGTCCATATGGGGCCAATGGGAGCAAGTTCTTCTCCTCACTTTATGTTCAAATTTGGGAAATGTTCTTAGCAAATTGTTGTCTTCAAGATACACTTGGAGGAGAGATGGGGAATGGGCTATTTCTGCTCTGATGTTTTCCTGAAAGATAGGTTCCAGTTTGTGCTGTGAGAAACTGTACAGAAAGAAACTCTGAAGAAGTGAGTGGCCACAAAGACAGAGAAATGGGTGATGTCCAGGGAAGGGTTTAAGTATTTTTAAAAATCTGTAACATGGAAAGTTATGTTTTTCCATTATGTTGAAACTTAGTCCAGTGACTCTTGGCTCATCAGTAAAATCTGTTACAGAAGCACATCATTTGGTGG
Organism: Galemys pyrenaicus; assembly: GCA_019455555.1. Taxonomy (NCBI): domain Eukaryota; kingdom Metazoa; phylum Chordata; class Mammalia; order Eulipotyphla; family Talpidae; genus Galemys; species Galemys pyrenaicus. Next base: position 497,186 of record JAGFMF010012021.1, on the reverse strand, counting down.
TACTATTTTTGCTTCCAAAATTTAGAACATCTGAGCAATGAAATCTATAAAGGCCAAGTGAAGATCAACTATCAGCTTTATTACTAAAAAGGTGACAAGAGGAATGGGATTGCCTAGAAGGGCTTAGTAAAACTGCAGAATCATAAAAAAGAATAATTTATCATATTAAACCACTAAATATGAGATAGTTTGTTGGGCAGCAAAAAGTAATTGAGCAATTCAGGAGGAGGAAAGAGAGGAGGCAGCTCTATTAGCTTGGTATGAAGACAAATGATCCTGCTCTAAACACATTTTCTTTAATAATCCTCTGTAGTGGGCAGGGAAGTATGAAGACACTCCAGTATTAGTGTTGGCTTGAGTTGGTCCTGGATGAAGCAAGTGGAGAGGATTAAGGGACTTTCTAAACTTCACTGTCATCCATAATTCCTGGCAAGAATGGTGAAAATTGTCCCTTTTGAAAATGGGTTCTCCTTGTCCTTCTATGGTTATTTACTCTTAACTTTCCTCGTGGTGTATAGTCAAAAATAAACTTCAAAGCACAACCCAGAATTTCAGGTTCTAAGTACCGCTGTGCAGCTTTGTACTGCCAGATGTACATTGCCAGGAACATGGATTGCCACTGGTTTATTAGGTAAGTAGGCAGTAAGGCTAGTGGTGTTTTTATGTTGGTGTGAAAGGAGATACTAATCCTAACAATAATTTTAACACTATAAAAAACACACCACACACATCACTACAACCCACCAATAAATATTTCAGGTTCACAGAAGAGGACAGTAAAGGGTCCCATGTTTTCCAGAAATCAAAAGTATTAGAACCTTTAAAAATATACATTTCTAACTTAGGTTCTGGTTTATGAAAAAACATCAAGTTTGGGGGTGAACTATTTCAAGGAAGGTTTTGTGTGTGTGTGTGTGTGTGTATGTAACAGTCTAGATTTTAGACATAAATTGATAGCCTTCTCCCAACCAAAGTATCACTGAAATCATACACACACACAAATATTTTATAACTACATCCTCAACAGAAAGTCTATCTGCAGGTCTTGCTTGCCCAATCACTTCTCATAAGACAAACCCTCCCACTGAGGTTACTTTAGGTTCCACCCACCATTGCTACTCCCCTTCCTCCAACATCACTATCATCAGTACCATCAGATACTGTTTATTTATTAGTCTAGTCTACTGCATAAGGATCATCTGAAGATCTTATGAAAATGCAGATTCTGATTCAGTAGGTTTGGGGTGAGAGTCTAACAAGCTTCATGTATATATTAGTACAACTGGTTTCTGGACCACACTTTGAGTCTCAAGGGTCTAGTCCAACATTTCCTAATATACATCCCTTGGCACTTTTTGAGTTAAAAATGACAGCAAATACACATAAACCAAAAAAGTTATTCCTAAACCCTCAAAACACAGTGTTACATAATTTTGAAGAAGTTTTATGTTAATATCAGGAATTACCTTTAAACACTTATATTCGTTAGACTTCCCTTTCTTCTTTTTAAAAATATTTATTTATGCATAAAAGAACTGGGGTACAGGCCAGAAGTGGGGGGGGGGTGAGAGGATTCACCAGAGTCAGAGTGGGGAACAGAATAGGTAGAATGACTGAAATACACTGCTGAGGGGAGAAGTAGGTAAGACAGGAGAGGTCTGCTGAGTCATGTGGGTCCTCTCCCTGGCCAGGGATCAAACTTATGCTGCAGTGGCTGCAGATGCTTCATAGTGCAGTGCTCAACCCCTGGCACCACCAGGGAGGCCCCTAGACTTCCCCTTCTATGGCTCATTTATGGTTAGTTTCAAACTTATATAAGATGGTGACTCTAATTACATTTTTTTTGCAAGCTTAACACAATGTTTACTTTTTATTTCCTGATTTAGAGTTAGGGAGGCTTTCCTCTTCCTGGAGTCCTTGGTACAGGCTTTATCTTGTATATACTTCAATTGCCAATGAGATACAATAGCTGCAGAATCTGCTTGCCCAGAAGTGAATTTTACTTGTTTTACTCATTGAATATAGATCCAAATAATGTTCATTCTGTGCCATTAGAGACACAAAGCCTATCCAGCTGGCGAGACACTTTAGAGTTAGAAAAAAAAAAACAAAACAAAACCCACGACTTTCAGGTTATGACACATCTGACTAATTGGAAAAGATGCTACAAGGCAGGTAGAGACTGCTTCTCCCCAGTAATCTCTTTAGAAGTAACAACAGCTAGGCAGCAAGCCAGACAGACAGAAGTTCATATAAAGCTCTGATTTTCTTTGTGCTATGTTGAAACTGGAATGAATAGCTGCAAGGAAGCAAACAAAGCTATTTATCACAAGATTTGATGGCAAACCAAATTAGACAGGGATTTTGGTTCTGATGGATGTCTTTTGGCAAGCTACTGCCCTAGTGCATAGTGAAGATAATAATATTTTCTGCCTAGGACTGCGTTTAGTATTTGTGTTAGTATTAACAATCTCAAATATTAACAAATTGGAGCTACTCTTCATATTAGTACTCTTACCATCAAGTGCCACTTGATATATATCTCAGCAGTTAGCTAGCTGAGGCTTGGCATTAAATGTATCTCCTTAATTCCCCTTTGTCCAGCAACAGGGGCACTGAGACCTGACCTGCAGGAGAATAGGCTGATAGAGGAGAACATAGTCCGGAAGACAAGTGCTCTATCATGCTGGCCTTGGCAAGTTCAACAAACAAAACAATAACATAGGGGACAGAGCTGGTTCATGCAGAGAAGAACCATGCCTAGGGAAGCCTGCAGGGGCAGGCAAGGTACCTCAATAGATGAGAGCCCAATTATGTTGGAAAGAAAGACCACTAACACTAGTCTCATGATGAAAATTTTGTGCTCTGCCACTTCTGCTCTGCTTTCTTACCATGTCCCTGATTACTGAGGTTGAAGGGGAAGTTATGAGTCAATCTGGGCTTAAATCATGTCTCCTTGTTTTTTCAATTTAGTTGGCTTTGGGGATATTGTCTTTATATCATGCAGTTTAATCACCTGTGAAATTGATATCAGTTACCTATCTTTCACTGTGATTCATTAGTACAATCTTTGCCAGATCAGCAAAGAAAAATAAAGGATCGCTAAATCTGAATTTTTAGATAAGCAATACACTATTCTTCATATAATTGTATTTTTAGGATAACCAGTTAAATTAGATAATTTTGTAGTATAATGTGTACCAAATAGTGCATGGGATATACCTCCAATAAAACAAAAGTTGTTGTTTATCTGAAATTCAATTGTAACAGGGTGTCCTGTATTTAAACTAGTACCCTACTCATGATAATGAGCTGTGTGTGTAGGTTTAGCAAGAAGAAGGTGCTAACATGACTCTCTCACTAATCCCAAAGAGACACACTTATTCCAGGTCCTCAAGAAAAATGAAAGAGAAAGAAAAGAAGAGGGAATGGAGATAGACTAACAAAGGCACTTCAAAGGAGTAATGTTTGATTTGGCTTTAAAGGACAAGTAGTTGAGCAGGCTTCGAAGGCAGCACAGAGCATCAGACACTGCCGTGGTCAAAGAGTGAAAGAAGCAAGAAATACTATAAAGCCTGAGCATTTTCTGGGGATCTCTAGAGACCCACTCATCGCCCTCCCCACCTCTTGCCCAGGAGTGACTTGATCAGATTTGGGTTTTAGAATGACAGCTCTGACAAGGGGTGCAGAATAGGTGAAGGGCTTAAAGCAAAATCCATGGCAGTGAATGGGTAGATTCAAGAGACATACTGGATTTTGTGAGAGACTGAATATGAATATGGAGAGAAGAGTCAAGAATTCATATAAAAGAGAAAAACCTAAAATTGAGTGTGAGAATTTTAGAGTGAGAGGAAGAATACATTTGCATTGTATGAACACATTTCTTCTGTGACTATTATTTTTACTGAAAAGACATTACATTATATCATTATAAGTTTCAGAGATGCATCATTCAAAATTGACATATCCAACACATTTTCTGAAAGCAACTGTATTCTACTTAGTTGATTTTTAAAATTTTATATCCTTGTCTAAATTTTCACAGTATACGATTCTTCCCCTCAGGTGTGGTGACCCTAATTTTCCCACCATCAAAACACCCACTGATCTCCATAGTCCTTTAAGGACAACCATTAAGTTATGAGTGCCCTCTGGAATATAGGTATTCATCTAAGTATTCTATAAAATGTATTAGCATTCTATTTCCATAGAAACATATATCCTTTCAGAAGTAATTTTGGAAAAAAATAGCCTGAATCCCTTTATTTTTAAGCTTCCTTTTGAAGTGAAATCTGTTACAACATGAATTCTAAAATTTACCCTCTTAAAAAATTGTATTTTTTTATTGAGGTAATGCTGTTATACAGTATGGCATATGATTCGCATGTTTAGGTTACCAGATATATGTTATCACACCACACCCACTGCCAAACACCTATAATTCTCTACAGCACATTGGGCCCCTCCCCCTTGAGCATTCCCATCCCACCCTCCCCATCTAGTAGCATCAATTTACTCTCTAAGTTGTACAGTGCAGTTACTAAAAAGACATATTCACAGGTTGAAGAACCATCACCACTATCTAACTGCAAAAAACTTTTCACTCTGAGCATAAAATGAATTATTAGCTTAAGTTCAAATTGGTGTCAGCATTCTACGGTAGGTCAGCAGGTGGGGAGGAGGTACTCAACCCAACTCTGGAACAGCATCTGTGCCCTTGTATCTGTCCTTCACCAGGAATCTCTAGTTTCCTTGTCTCTCAGATTTAGTTGATAATGTATGTTGCCAAATTATCTAAAGGGAGAAGGGGTTCTGTAACTGTTATCAGGATTTGCAGAACCTACCCTTAAAGAATGCAAAGCCATAAATTTTAATTAACAGAGAGTCACCTAAAGAATGCAGGATCCACCCTTAATAACAGCAGATATGCAAGACCTTTCACAATGACACAATCTTGAAAGTCATGCTTAGATTCCCCAAGGCTTGTAGCCCATAGTAAAATGTTTGAGTTTAAAAATTTTCCTAATAATCTAATTTTAGAATTTGTATTATAGTATCAGCCAATTGGCAGTATGTCATCAAATTGCATGGTAACCAATTACTTTGTTTAATAAAAGAGCCAAGCAGTTTTACATTTCCACCAGCATTTGTAAGGGTTCCAATTCACCACATCCTCCCTCAAACTTCTTATACTTTAAAAAATAGTCATCCTACTCAGTATAAGGTGTTATTCCATTGTGATTTTGGTTTGCATTTCCCTAAATGTCTATTTTGGGAATATTTTCATTTGCTTGTGCTTATTTATATATCTTCTTTGGAGAAATGTCTTTTCAAGTCCTCTGTCCATTTTAAAAATCAGGTTGTTTTTCTACTATTATTGGCTCCTAGGTATTCTAGATATTAGACTCTTATCAGATATACAATTTGCAATCTTTTTCTCCATTTCTGTAGGTTGAATTTTCACTTTCTTGAAAGCACTAAATTTTAATTTTGATGAAATCCAATTTATCTTTTTTCTTTCATTGCTTATGTTCTTGATGTCATATCAAAGAATTCATTGCCAAACCTAAAGCCTTTAAAAAAATCTTTTAATCTTTTCTTCTTTCTCACCAGTACCTGCCACTGTACTAATAGACCTTCAGTAGAAATGAGGATCTTTGAAAACTATGTATTATTATGGACTGAATTGTATTCCTCCAGTTCATATATCGAAGTCCTAACTCCCAAGACATCAGAATGTGACTGTATTTAGGAACAAAGACTGGTGTCTTTATAAGAAGAAGAGCAGGACAAATAGAGAGACACCAAAAATATGTGTACACAGAGTCATGTGAGGACAGCAAGAAGTGACCACTGGCAAGTCAAAAAGAGAGACCCTAGAAGAAACCAACCTGTGGATACTTTGATCTTGGATTTCTAGTCTCCATAACTGTAAGTAAGTGATTTCTGTTGTTAAGCCACCTGGTCTTTGTTATTTTGTTAAATCTCTAGCAAAGTAATATATAGTGGAATTTGTATCTTGATTTAATTAGATTTACAATGTTGGTAATATCAAAGAGCACATTTATTCTTTCAGTGCTAATTTTAGTGTATCAATTTGCTCTATTTTTGGCGAAGAATTTAGAAAACAATGAAAGTTTCCCTTCTATTTCAAAGTTTTCTGTCTGGACTTTGGATATTTTTGCAATTTGACATTTTCTGACCTAATCGTGGACTCTATGGGTTAGAACTAATTTCTTTTTTTTCCCCCCAACAATTTTATTTATTTATTTTTGGGTAGAATGGGACAGTGGGTGAGAGGATTCACCAGAGACAGTGTGAGGAGCAGAACAGACAGATCTACTGAAATACACTGCTGAGGGGAGCAGCTAATGAAACAGGAGAGGTCTACTGCACCATGTAGGTTAGCTCCCAGGCCAGGGATGGACTCAGGCCATTACAATGGGCCTTCATGGTGGTAGCATTGAGCTTTAACCCCTGGGCCACCAGGGGGGCTCTAGAACTAATCTCTATCCAAGTGAAAATATTTGATTTTATAAAATAATTTGAGATAGGTGGGCCTTCCTGGTGGCCAGCAGATTGAGCGCTGCACTGTGAAGCATCCACAACACAGTAGTGCAAGTTCAATCCCCAGTCAGGGAGATGACCCACATGGCACAGCAGACCTCTTCTGCCTCGTGCACTGCTTCCCCTCCATAGTGTATTTCAGTGGATCTGCCTGTTCTGTTCCCCACTCTGTCTCTGGTGAGTCCTTTCACCTCCCTGGACTCTGGCCTGTACCCCAGCTCCTGTATGCATAAATAAATACATCTTTAAAAAAATAATAATTTGAGATAGAAAAATCACCTACCTCAAAATATCTAACTTGTTTTAGTAGTGACTGCAGTGAAAGAAATAAGAATTACTTGTTTTAAATATAACCTTTCCTTGGAAGTTCTTTCTTTTACGTCAAAGTCTTTTTGAGTGTTACATATAATTGAGCAGTTGTTCTTTACTACTTTAGTCTTCCTGTGTTAATTATGGTTATACTACTTACACACAGGATCCATAGCAGCACCAGATTCCAGGGATGGTGAAAGAAGTGAACCTAAGAGAGTAAAAGAGTTGAAGTCAGGTAAGTGTGCAGAAACAAAATTATTACAATTGTGCTCTTTTATATTTGTATAGTATCTTGCATTTTACAAAGCATTTTTTGAGTCTTGCCTTCAACGTGGCTATGAAAAATTATATCTCATCCTCTGTTCAGTAAAGAATTATAAAAATATTTAGATGTCAGCAGTAAACCTACATTTTTAAAATGTCACTTACTTGAGAATCTGACAACCTGAATTATTTTTAGTTTTATTTTAATAAAAAATGTTTAGTTTTATTTAATAAAAAATCCTAAGTTTTATACGATCATTCTAGTAATGACAACCCCAAAGTAAAATCTGAGGATATCCACTGCACATCAAATTAGGACCTTAGAAATTCATACTTTTTGGAAAAGAGTAAGTACATATTAAATTAGTCCTTACATGTATTTATAACCCAAAATTTATTCAGTTGTGTCATCCAAAAGGCTGAAGCTGTGAATTTAGTTTAAAGTACCTCAAGCTAGCAGAGAATTAAGGCAACAGACAGAAGGCAAGTAATTTTTGGATGGAGGAAGTCACCTTCATTTAAAAAACTTAAGTTTATGGGCCTCCCTGGTGGCACAGTGGGTTAAGCAACACGCTATGAAGCAAACAGCAGCCTCTGTAGCACGAGTTCGATCCCTGCTGCTGGCCAGGGGGGGACCCACATGGTGCAGCAGACCTCTCCTGCTGTGCCCGCTGCACCCCTCAGCAGTGTACTTCTGTTTATCTGCCTGTTCTGCTCCCTGCTCTCTGTGGTGAATCCTCTCACTACCCCCCACACACCTCTGGCCTGTACCCCAGTGCTTGTATGCATAAATAAATAAATAACTCTTTTAAATAAATAAATAATAAATAAATAAATAAAAAACTTAAGTTTTTCCTAAAAATAATGAGTAGCACACAATGAAAGAAAGGAATTAATTCACCATTAAAGAAAATAAGCAAAACAACAAAAAGTCTTCAGATATAGGAATTAATAGGAAAACAATGTTTACATGTTACTGTTATTTTAAAAATTAGAAAGTATCTAAACTTATGTGTGGGAAACATCAATGTATAAAAAGTGATCTTAAAATAACTAAATAAAAAACAAATACAATTATTATAACCATAATAATCTCAATAAAAAATTTAATAAATATGAACAGTATATAAAAATTGATGATTGAAAGAGCAAAAGAAATTATTTGGGGTGTGAATTAAATAAAAAATGGGAACTATAGGGGAGATTAAGGAATAGAGTAAACATATAATAAAGGTATAATACAGGTATAGTTAAAGTTCCAGAAGAAGAGGAGAATGGAAAAAAGATAACATTACTAAGACATGAGCTGAAAATTTTTCAAAAATGAGGAAATACGGTAGTATTGCTCAAGAATGAATCTCAAGGAGAACACAAAGACAATTTATCATCAGCAAAAGTGGAAACTAAAAGCTGATGGAATTATATTTCAATGTAAATAATAATGATAATAATAATAATAGTCAAGTTAAGATTCTTATACCTCATAAAAATATCTTTTAACAGTGAAAGACATTGAATAAAGATCTTTTTAGGCAAATAAAAACTGAGTAAGTTTGCCATTAGCTGAACATCATTAAAGGAAATTCAATAGGCAAATGGTGATACATTTGTATCCTACAGTACTCCTAGGCAATAAAAAGGAATGACATTTTGAGAGACAAAAGTTAGATAGGTATCAAGAACATTTTGTGGTGATGGCAGCTGAGAGATATAAGGCAATCTTAAAAGGTCATATGCTTTGTGATTCCATTGATATATCACTGTTGAAATAATAAAGTTACAGAGATGTGAAACAGATTAGTGATTCCCAGGGGTTAGAGGTGTAATACATATCATTACTTCATCTCATTTACTCTAGATTTGACTTTGTGATCCATCTTTTTTTTTTTTTTTAAAGATTTATTTATTTATGCATACAAGCACTGGGGTACAGGCCAGAGGTGTGGGTGGGGGGCGGTGAGAGGATTCACCACAGAGAGTAGGGAGCAGAACAGGCAGATCAACTGAAGTACACTGCTGAGGGGAGCAGCGGGCACAGCAGGAGAGGTCTGCCATGCCATGTGGGTCCCTCCCTGGCCGGCGGCAGGGATCGAACTCATGCTGCAGTGGCTTCGGTTTGCTTCATAGTGCGTTGCTTAACCCACTGCGCCACCAGGGAGGCCCCATGATCCATCTTTTATCAATATTATTCATAGGGCCTTGAGTATGTAATCACTGTGCCTATTTTATATTAATATTAATTCCTAATGCTCCTGTAATGAATTAATACAGATTCAATGGCTTAAAACAACTCAAGTTTTTAATCCTTTCATTCTGTAGATCAGAAATTCAAAAGTTGGTCTAAAATCAAGGTGAAGGCTGTAGAGGGTCATGTATCTTGCCTTTTCCAGCTAATAGAGGTCATCTGCATTCATAGCCCTGTGGCCCCTTTCATCTTCAAAACCAGCAACCACATAACTCCAACCTCTATGTCTGTTTTCACTTCTCTGACCCTAACTCTCCTACTTTCCTCTTATAATTACACCTGTGATTACATCAGGTCCATCTGCCTGGTCCTGGACAACCACCCTAGCTCAAGAGCCTTACCTTTATTTCTGCAAAACCCCTTTTGCCATGTGAGGCAACACATTCATATGCCAAATCTGTACCAACATTGGGAAAAATACTGTTTTTAAAATATTAATTAATAGTCTAGGTCTAAATAAAATCTTGAACTCTCCCCAGCTCGAATATGTTGGATCCTTAGAGGAGCTTAGTAACAGGACTAGTTTTATCTTGACTAACCAAGACTAGAATCTTTTTATGGACTCCTGGCTCAAAATTTTCTATTCAGGTTGTTGTAAAACAATGCAGAGTTTGCCTGAAAACACTGCACTCTAGTTCAATGAAATGTCTCTCCTCCAAAAATACACACTCAGACAAGCCAGAATGATTACTTAAAGCAGCAGGTTGGACTGATTCCTCACCCTGGACTGGATTATTCTAAAGTTCCTGCCTGACATCGTTTCTCTCCTTTCTTTTCTTTTGACATCTCTCTCTTCCTCGGTTCTTTCATCTGTCGCTCCACAGATCTTCTCTGGGTTCGCTCAATATCTTTGAACATGTTCTTCCCGTTAACTAGAGGTCACTTCCAACCACCTTTACCTGGTAAAGACTTGGTCGCCGATTTATACTGATAACTTACCTATCCTTCAGCTCTCAGGTTAATGGTACCTCTTCAGAGAGTCTTCTCTTACCACCAAATATAATTTAAAATAATATTTTACTTCAGTTAATATAACTTTATAAAAAATTAGTTTTATATTTACTTGTTTGTTTAATTTATTGGATGGTTGTCTCCTCACCGAGTCTGTGAATTCCATAAGATTGATATGCAGGGCACATCAGTCTTATCCTCTGTTTTATTTCCCACACATAGTACCATGCCACTAAACCCTATTTGAATAGATGGATAAACAAGTGAGCAAAATAAAATGTACCAAATTATCACAGTTTTTACCCAGGGCACACATTTTTCACGTGATTACTTGTTTGTCTAAGAGTGTTAACATTCCTGATGGCTAAATATCATTTCCAAAGCCTAGGTTTCATTTATCTCAAGTATAATCTAATCCACTGATTTCACATTTTTTAAAAAATCCTTCTGCTTTGGTTGAATAATACTCTTTACCTCCAGTAGCTATTCAAATTTTAGTATTTTCAAATTTGTCCCAGTCTATCTTTCCCTTCTGATATGGCTGCTGTGGTGTTCAGCTGATTCATGGTGTCAGGGGCTCCCAGAGGCACCAGGCTGTTGCTCAAGCTTCTCAAAGTGTGTTACTAGGCAAAGGCAAACATAACCTAAAGCACTAATATTGAAGCTTTGCCTGTGTGGGCTGGGCATTTGGTAATTTAAGAAATTACCAAAGGTAATAACCAAGAAATTATAAGGGTATAGAACTATTTCTAAACTCAGCTCTGCCAGTGTGACATGGAGGCAAGTAACACCATTACTTGCTATCTCAAAATCTCAAATCAAAAACCAACATGTGCCTTATATTATATTGTCTCATAGAATTCTTACCTCAAATAATGAATAACAAAGACTTGATAAGTTTTAAAAGTTTTTTTGTTTGTTTTTAGTGAGAAAGTTGGAAGAGATAATAAGATCTCTTCACTGCTAACATTTTATAATTCCTACATAATTCAAAGTACTCAACTCATTTTTTTCAGATATATATTATTTTCATACTTGCTCATGGGATTCTACTCCATTCCCATAGTGAGAAGCATATCTGTATATCATTAAAGCTACATTAAACATCAATTATTTCTCCCAAGTGACACAAGTCTGAGCCAATACTGTTTCTGTCTTTATGAATTCTAGATGCTTGCTCATAATTTCATATGAGCCCTTCAAACTGTCTATTCTTTTCAGTTCCCAGACTTGTTATTAGTACATACCTCACTGTGTCCTTGCTTCTGTCTATCCGATTCCATCCCTCTGTAACTGGACACCCCCTTCTCTCTTTCTCTACTTGACAAACTCTTATTCAGACTCCTAATTTTAAGACCTGACACTAGATATTCACTTATTTTAATTTTTGCTAATCTTATTTAAGATTTTTAACGAGATCTATGATAACTAGGTCCTCAGATTTTCATGCTTGCTCTACATTTCAATTGCACAGAGAGCAAGAAAGGACTGTCTTGGTAAGGAGGCAGATTCCTTGGTCCCACGCCTCCCTCCAGTTCAGAAAGTTTCGGGCAAGATTAGGGAATTTGCATTTCATACAAGCATCTCAGGTGTTCTGATGAAAACTCTGGCCCAGACTTTGAGCAATACTGGGGACTTTTGAATGAATTTCAGTGGCTCTGTGAAACTCCAGAATTTGTTCATAACAGTTATTTCTATATGTGTATTGTATTTCTCTGAGATGAGATTTCATAACTTCAAGCAGATTATTAAAAAGGTCTTTGAGAGAAAAATATTTAATGCATATTAAATATATTAAATATACTAAAATATTTAGTATATTAAAATATTAAATATATTTAAAATATTTAGTGCATATTAATGCTAAACATTTACCATGTATATGTATGTCATTATTAAATAAAATAAAATCTCCAACCTATTTGAGGACTAAAACATGAACTCAGGAATATCAAGCTCTTATTTATAAAGAAATTAGTTTTAATTAGTAGCAAACTATGAAGTGACTATAGATATTAAGAATAATAGAAATAGAAATGAGAAGGAAAACATTAACCCATAAACCAGAAGTAACCACTGCTAATATTTTGTTATATTTTTAAGGTATTATTATTATTGAGACTCCAATATACATATTTTACTGTGTAAAACATTCTTAGATAAAAAGATAGAAATTTTCATATTGATTAATGATAGTAAACACCACCAACCCTGCCTCTCCAGCACAGAAGTTCTGAAATATCAGAGCTTTAACATAAAGCAGTTAGTACATATGTATCCTTCTGGAGGAAAGGGTGGTTCTACACATTGCCCTGTATTCATTTTAATAAGAAGTATACTAAACAAGTAGCGATATAATCTTGGTTCTGGACCTTCCTCTATCACTTCCTATTTGTATAATTCTAGGTAAGTCACTTAATATTTCTGGGTTTTTCATCATTGACCTTTTATAAGTATAATAAAATAAAATCTTTCTGAAGGCAAAAAATTGGACTATGTGATATACTGAGGTCCCATTAATATATGCATGTGGATATAAACAAAATACATATATATATCTATATATGAACACAGGCATACATAGATATGCATTATAAAATTATGTGTTAGCTCATTTGGAAAATGCAATAGGATGTAAAGAAATAACAATAATTCACATTCTCATAACCTATAGGTAACAGGTTTTATACAATTTTTTTTCATGCATAAACATTTAAGCAGCACCACTCTAGCTTGTGTTAGAGACATGCAAAATATGTCAATAAAATGATACCTACCCTATGTTGAATTTTTATTTAAAAGCAAATATTAACTCAAAAACTAACATTAAGTCCAGAATAACTGTATAGGTAATGAAAAGATACACAAATATAGTGCTTATATGCAGACCATCCAATGCAGTTCTTACAGAAGTTACACATAATATGTATATTTCACCATAAAATACAACAAAGAATGTTTTAGAACCCTGACTTTCTGTGAGATGTCAGATCCACAGAAACAGAAAACTGTGAGATGCAGAATTGACTTGGTTATTTCTGCATTTACATAATGCTGGGGTAATGAGTAGTGCTCACCCACAGTAAACTCTTCCAGTTAACCAGTTTGGGTAGCACAGGGACTCAAGGTGAAATTGTTGCTGAGAATGTCATAATGATTATGGAAAGGGATGGGTCGTGGAAAAGATCTGTGAAGAAAAAGGTTGTGCAATCAGCCTGGGTTGCTGGTGAAAGGGCGAGGACAAGAAGGAGAACACTAAGAGAGGTTTCCTGTAGGAGCTGGTGTGTAAGAAGAGTAGGCAGCAGACCCAGGAGGTAGTGGAAACTATTTTGCTTTCCAGGGAGTCCTACCTGTTTCCACAGTAGACTGTGAACTATACACATGCCAGCACTACTCCCTTTTCTCATGGGACTTCTGCCCAGCAAGTGACAATGTTGCAGTGAGCACTATTTTGAGGATACCTATTTAAAGCTCATTGGGAGTTTCTCAGAACTCTAAAGTGGGTAATGACCACAGGGCTGAGAGAGTAGATACAGATACTATATTATATACAAATAAAATGCAGATACAATTTTATTTCTCAGATAACACTAAGAGCTAACTAGGGTTTCAATGATTAGCTGGGGAACACACATCTGTTAGTGGCAGAATCTCCCTATGAATGTTCCAACTACACTACTCTGCCTCATCCCACACTCTCTAAATTACAATGATCCTTCTATGGAATCATGAGGTTCTCCAAGGCTAGTCTAAAATCTATTAACAAAGATTCATTGTTTATTCAAGAATGTTGTAGTCTTATCTGCATAAATCTATCAGGTAAAATGATAGTTCTAGAGTCTAAATGGTTTTGCCGGCCAAGATAATCCTCATAACCCAGAGGATATAGGATACTAAGGTATTCTCTGTATCTTATATGAATTTGCCTAATAAAGCAAGAATACAATGTTGAATAAAAGTTGATATAAACAACACTATGTATAAATAATACTATGATACTATGATACTTTAGGCTTCTTTAAAGATATTAAAGTATCTTTAACCTTAGTACTTTAGGACTATTTTGTTTTTATTAACCTAAGAGTAAGTCATTTGAAATTTTGCCATAAAACTTCAAGTTGTCAGATTTCTATTTCTCAAGAAAAAAGTTATTGAGGAAGTACCCTCATATCTTTTAGCCTGATTAAATAGAATGTTTCCTCAAAAATATTTTATATCGAGTAATAAATAGAAGCATTAAATTCACAACATCTATTTAGAAGACTCACTATTACCATGTGTGTAGAAAAAAGTACCTTTAAGTGCTTTTCATTTTTCTGAAAAGTAATAAGGAGATGCATATTCCATAAACTGAAAATATTAATAAAGAGACTCATCTTTTAAATATATTGGAGCAGTTGCTCCGAAGAAAACCCTTAATTTATCTCTATTGTAAATCCCTATTATTAATATTCAACTTGTCTGACTTCTGAATATGAAGTACTAATGGCTTAGAAATCAGCTGTCTTCTAATTAATATTTCTCAATGCTTTCTACAAGGAACTTTCATAACACTTTCTATAAGGATGCCCAGCTGATAACAAGGACTTTTGTATTCTGAAGGTGTCTTTTGCAATACAGAAACTATAGCAGTAATTATTTTTTCCCATCAGTAATGAATTCCTTCTTGAAAAGTAGTCTCCTTCGGTTCTATGTTTTCACAGTTGATCCCTGGTTCCATGACACTTTATAGCTTATATGTCCACAATGGTTTTCTGTACCAAGAGGATCTTGGGAGATAATGTGGTATAGCAAAAAGAGCTATAATAAAGAAAATCTTCCTTGTTTTAAAAAAGGGGAGGTTGTATTTCACTTTTAAAAATTTCAGTTCTTATCCATGCTCCTCCTTCCATTTCATATCATTCAAGGATCTTCATCAATTAGTGGTATCTAATCATCTCTATATACATCAATACATGACTCCCACTGTCCTTTGTACATACTGCTATCACTTTCAGAATGAAAAAACTAATGGAAATAATGTTTTTTTTTAATCCCTATTGTTTCTTTTAGAATGTTAGAGATTTGGTAGGTGCTAAATAAGTACTTGTTCGTGGCCTCTTCAAGGAAGTTTTTAGATTATTGGTATTCAAAAACTAATAATGGAAGCCTGTAATGTATTTCTCTTAGGGGCATCCAAGAACACTGGAGATATAGAGAAAATAGTTTCCCTAAATTAATAAAGTATTGATCACTGATTAAGTACATAATTTATTTTCCGTACAATGAAAATTATCTAAATTGGAAATCCCACCAATGAGAAAAAAAAGTTTGATTTTCAGACTGAATAGACACTGGTGACTGAATTAGAACACACTGTCAGATTGATTTGGCAGAGCCCTCAGGATGTAAGAGTACTTTGAGCTGGAGGCCAAATAACATGATTTAACCTCATTCTTCTCACACATCTACCTACACAAGGGTTTCTCAACCTCAGTAGTACCGACATTTGGACCGCATAATTCTTTTAGGGAGCTGTCCTGTGTAGGATGTTTAGCATCCTATACACTGAATGCCAGTAACATTCCCCCTACTAGTTGTGATAATCAAAAATGTTTCCAGATGTCCCATGTGGGTAAAATCACTATCTTTTGAGAATTACTGCTTAAGAATGTGCTGAAGCAGTACCCAGTAGTGTTACTTAGGCCCATATATGGCTAGATTTTTTGTTTCCAGGAACTTTGCATTCAACATTATGATTTCCAGACATTTTGATGAAAGATTCCTTTAGATTCCTCTTGAAATTTAGGTTTGTCTCAGTTGAACTAAGGTGAAGACCAGGGCACAGCAATGAGTTGCTACGAGGAAGAACATAAGCAATAAGCATAAGTAATCTAGCAAAATCTCTTCTGAGCTCTAAGTTTACATATCCAGCTATTTACTTAACATGTCTTCTGAAAGTTTCAAGAGCAGTGAATTGCCAACATAGTGCTTTTGACTCACTTAAGAAAGGACCTGGCTACACCTCATATGTGTCCAATGAGCTTTTTGAGGTTCATGTGAATTGGTGTGGCCAGAAGTGAAAAAAACAAGAAAACTAAAACAAAATGATTAAAGAAACCACAAATATGCTATCTGAGATGAGTTATTTTAAAGATACTTAATGGACAGAACTAAAGTAAAGTTAGGTAAGGAATATCAGTGTAGGTGCAATCAGTGGTTGTCAGCAGTTTCAAAGAAGAAAAGATGATTCCACCAGACTCTACTTTAAAAATGGTGCTACCCCTTCAAAGAAGCACAGTAACCTCATGTGTTTGTATTAGAAAAGGAGCCAGTAACTGAAGAATAAAACAAGGGATTTATGTCTAACTCCACTATAACAGAGATCTTATTTGTATAGTTTTCATATCCCAAGTCTCTTATATGTTACTATGTGTAGATGAACTTCAGTTTCCTGATATTAAGAATAGCAATATAATCATCAAACCATCCTTTCTGTGTCTCCTTATTGTAATATAAGGATTGTTGAGGATAAAACTAAGTAATTCATGACTCTAAGACTTTTCAGAACATAATTTCATCTCTCAGACATTTCAGAGAGTATTTCACACCATTTCACACTTGAGCTTAGCCAAAAGGCCGAGAAGCAATTCATACATTTCAGAGGGAAATTTTATTTTAAAGTTCCATAATCTTAACAAATTGTGACATAAGGGGCAACTTAACTTCATCTCATCTAGTGGTTGATATAGGAATCTTTATCATAGTATCTTCCATAAGTATTTGGTAATTTTAAGTGTTAGAATTTAATCTTAGATATAAGTATGATAGACAAAAACAAAGCAAAACAAGAAACTGGAGCTTAGAGTAGTTGCAAATTTGTAAAGGTGCCATGATGAAATAACACAGGATAAGATGACACCTTCCCTTCTGTATAAACTCATACTAGAATTCCCTGTTCGATTTTAGGATATCTTTCTTGATAACAAGGATTTTTAAAAAGTCAGGATGATGGTTAAATACCTATAAGTATTTTAAATAATTTAATGCCTTCAATATATGTAAAAGAAAAATGTACATGTATTTTTGAATTGGCAAAGAGCATTGTAAGACATACATAAGAATATGAAGCCTAAACTAATATGGAACACAAATTAGAAAAAGACAAAAAATTCAGTATTTATAAAGGTAAAAAACTGCAGATCACACTCAAAATTTAAAATTTTCTTCTAAGAACTTAATGTTGATTGATATAATGAATTTTTTTCCATTGTTAGTGGTACATTTCACATTGCTAGTTAGAAAAACTGGAGCAACAAGTGAAAATATTTCTAAAATGAAAAAGGGTCAAATGTCAGCAGGCATGAAAAAACATAATCAGGCAAATCATCCACAATTCCATAGGGGATAACTATTTTCTCAGATGATTTTAAAAGTTAAAATCTTGATAAAATAATTGACCTAGGAGCAAATGGCTTATTGATTATCCCAAATTGATTTTTCACTAGAGGGCTGATCATAGCAAACTTTTTGGTAAACTAGAATTAAAACTAACCACCAACTGGGAGAAAATCTTTGCACACAACACTATTGACAAGGAACTTATCACAAAGTTCCACAAAGAACTGACCAGACTAAACAAAAACATAGTAAACAATCCAGTCAACAAATGGGCAGAAGAGCTAAAAAGACATTGCTCCAAAAAGGAAATGCAAATGGCCAACAGGCATATGAAAAAATGTTCAACATCTCTTGTAATCAGAGAAATGCAAATCAAAACCACCATGAGATACCACCTCACCTCAGATACCAGTGAGAATGGCACATGTCAAAAAAAGTAGCAACAACAAATGTTGGCGAGGATGTGGAGAAATAGGAACTCTCTTACACTGCTGGTGGGAATGCAAACTGGTCCAACCACGATGGAAAGCAGTGTGGCGTTTCCTCAAACTACTAAGAATGGAACTTCCATATGATCCAGCAATCCCACTCCCAGGAATATACCCAAAAGACACAAAAGCACTGATTCAAAAGAATACTTGCACCCCTATGTTTATTGCAGCACTATTTATGATAGGTAAAACCTGGAAACAACCTAAATGCCCAAAAATAGATGATTGGATCAGGAAGATGTGGTACATATACATGATGGACTACTATTCAGCAATCAAAAAGGATAAACTAGAGTTATTCATAGAAACATGGATGGAGCTGGAAGGGATTATGCTCAGCGAAATAAGTCAGAAGGCAAAAGAAAAGTACCCGATGGTTTCCCCCCAGGGAGAATATAACAAAACCACCTAAGCAACCAAGGAAAAGAATAACAACAACAACAACAACAATAATAATAAAACAAAAAGACAAGGACAAATCAGGGACACTTTGTGGTGAGGGGGTAGGGAATGAATTGATGGCAGAAAGAGCACAGGGACTAAGGTGATGGTGCACTGGTGAAATGGTGGTAGGGACCACAATTGATGTCAAATATATATAAATAAAGGGGGAAAAATGAAACTGAATAAAACTGGTTTTCCATAGAGGATATATGCATACATCATTTCTCTTATTTCTGGTAGCTATTTAATGGAGAAGTCTCCAGATACCCACTAACATGAATATTATGTAATACATATATTAAAAATCTAGTGTTAATATATTTTTATTTTGAATTATTCAAGCACCTGCTGTATCATGCATTTTGATGAAAAACAAATTACTTACACACTTTTGGGGATTATCCATATCCATCAACTTATCATTATATTTTAAAAGATTACCTTTTCTCTCTTGCATAGTCAAGTAGTTAATCCACTTACTTTCATTCAGCCTTCATTCTCTTTTCTCTTTCCGGAAATCTTTGCAGAAATATCTTGTTTCCTTTTAAATAAATATCAAGATTAGCAGAAAGACAGTGAAGCTAAGTGACCCTAATTTCTATGTCACTAACAGGCCTTAAACATGCAATACACTTTTTAAGAGGTACAAAAATTCACAAGAGGGGAAAAGTAGCTTTTTTTATTATTAAGACTTTATAGAACATAATTTAATTTCTTAGACATTACAGAGGTATTTCACACCATACGACATTAGCTGCTTATTACTGAATAATAGCTTTTTATTATTCTTTTCTAGAACACTATCTTGTAACCCACTTTTAACGTTATACAAAATACAGCACCTACACACCAAGAGAAAAAGTTTATTGCATCTTCAGAAATTATTAGTTTACAATCCCTTGGCTAAGATCTCGTTTGCCAAATATGTTTCAAAACAGATAACATTTCTCAAAAAGGTGGGAACTGACATATGTATTAAACAAGGGTGGAGCTGCATTGTACTCAAACACATATTTCTGTAGAAAACTTAAGACTATTTCCACCAAGTAAATATTCAGTAACATGCCTCCTCAGTTCCAGTCAGGTCACCTTTCACCATTAAGGGAGTTAGAAAAAAATAAAGGATTGGGACCTATACTGACATGTTTTGTTTTGAATATAATGACATGATAATTTGATGTCTAGTTCTTTATATTTGCTATCAAGTTCCGGATTACTGTAAACTATGGTGTTTTCCTCCACAACAATTGGTCACTGCATTTAAAATGAAGGCAAAAGAAAAATACCAGATGGTTCCTCCCTTAGGAGGAATATAACGGAACCAAAGGAGGATCAAGGAAAGGAATAAGAACAATATTAATAATAA